>VXAY01003875.1:318762-347710 GCA_013399855.1 Oxyruncus cristatus | reverse complement strand
CCCCCCACCGCCCCCCACACTGCTGACATCTACGTGCGGGCCAAGAACAACCTGCGGCACGTGGAGAGCCAGGCGCTGCGCCGAGAGGTATGGCCCCATGCACGGTGTCCCCTGCACCGTATCCCATGTACAGCTCAGGGGACATGGATGTGCCACATGGGGGGGACATGCCACCAGGCACCCAGGCTCTCTGAGGAGCTGTTGCCTGCACTGGGAGGGGACGGTCTCAGCTAAAGGCTACGTGCCTGCAACACTAGCACACACACTGGGGGGCCTGGGGTGCAACCAGCAGCAAGGGAGCCAGTGATGCTTTGGTGGCTCCGTGGCACTGGGCAGCCCCATTCGACCACTGCGCTGGCTGGAGCACCTGGCAGCACCGTGCCATGGCAGCCGTGCCCATGCAACCCTGGCAGTGCCACCAGCAGTACACCGAGCTGGGCGTGGGCAGCGGCACAGGTGGTAACCCGAGCGGCCAGCTCCAGTGTCACCCGCACCACAGGTGTCGGGTGGCACAGCCAGTGCTGCCAGGAGCTGAGAGGACTCAGCCAGGCGTGCACAGGTAAGAGGGGTGCAGCCCCCCGTGGCGGGCTGGGGGTCATAGGGATACAGTAGGTTCAGGATTGCCCTGACCCCCTACCATGGCTCTCGCCACCCCACTGGGGACAGGATTTCAGTGCACGGCCATGGCCCCATGGCCAGGGCACTGGCAAAGCCCAGCAGCACAGGGGATGGGAGGCACGGGGTGGGGGGCTCGGTGGAGCAGTGTGTACCACATGTGTGGGGAACTCGGGATTTCATAGTTCTTGTTGTGCACAGCCCTGAATCCTTAGCGCTTACCAAGGTAATGGGCTGTCCCGGGTAGGTGTAGGTGTGTGCCAGAGCAGTGCCAGAGCAGTGTGGGTGCCCCGTGCAGTGGGGCTGGATGGCATGGACCCTTGCGCTAGACCGGGGCTGGGGCTGCCGGAGTGGGAGCCGGGCTTGGCACAGTGCCCACTGCAGCCGGAGCAGGAAACACCAAGCTGGCACTTGTTGACTTAGCAGGGGCTGGCAGCGGCAGCAAGCACCCGGGCTCACCGTGAAAATGGCGTGGGCGGAGGTGGCTCATGGGGAAATGCAAATAGTGGGGCCCCCGGCAAGGGGAGAAGGGCCATACTGCCGTGGCACCCCAAGCCCAGGAAACAGGCACAGCCCCCTGCAGTGCCGGCACTCGGCAGCAGCACGACCCGCAAAGCCGCTGTGGAATGCACCGGGGTGAGCCGAGGCTGCACTGCCTGAGAGCCCTGTTCAGAGGGAAGTTTGGAACTGGGCCCCAGCCCCGCGCAGGATAAGCTCCCAGTAATCCGCGGGGCTGAGGCTCGGCACTCCTGTTCCCAGGGGGTTATCCGAGGGGAGGCTCAGCCAGGATTCTGCGCATAGACTAAGGGGTCACAGTACCAGGCACTGATGCCACACACTGTCACCATGGCATGCAGTCCCGGTATAGCCGTGTGCCGAGCAGACCCTGGGCACACAGCTGCCATCCCCACCAGCCCTGCATCTGCCCCACAGCCACTGCTGGCACAGTCCTGCTCCATCATGGCTCTGCCCCATGGTCACAGCCAGGCACAGTAGTACTGAGGTGTGCTCCCCTTGCAGCTGGCATCGCGTGACACCAGTCCCGAGGGTCTGCGCAGGGCAGACTCCAGCAGGCGGTCGAGAAATTTCGGCAAACAGCCGAGCACCGGTGACTACTACAAGCACCTAGGGCACGTTGCAGCTGAGCAGCCCAGCCCCCGTCGAATGGCGCACAGCGAAGAGGTGAGCCCCATGCCTTGAGCCTGTGCACAGCTCACTGGCACCGGCAGCGGGTGACGCCTGCCTGTGCTTTCTCCCAGGCATCACCCATCTCAGCAGACACCATGCGCAATGGGGAGAGNCTCAGGCCGAGACCCCTGCCGGCCCCCGCCGCTCCTCCTCCTCTACAGGAAGTAAGTGGCGGGGTCACAAGTGGGCATGGGGAGTAATCTCGGGCACTGTCCCATTGGCTGCACCATGGCACCAGCCACCTTGGCACGACTCCTCCTGTGGCTCTCTGGCCGTGCGGCTCCTGATGGCCTTTCTGTCCTTCTCTCCTCCGGTGTCGGCGCGGGGGCCCTCACACCCGCTCGCCCCTTCCTGCTCTCACTGCTGGCTGCTTCTCTTCTCTCTTGTCTCGCGGTGGCCAAATCCTTCCTCTGCCACGCACCCTGCGCCGCCTCTCTGCTTCTCTCCCTAGGAGGAAAGGCGCTCAGGCAGATGAAGAGTAAGTACCGTGGCCCCGTGCTACTCCTTGCTCAGGAGGTGCCCCAGCATGGGGCACAGCCAGAGGGGCCTGACTCGGCACTGTCCCGTGCTGCAGCCACAGGACATTGATGGCTGCTGTGGTCAGTGACTGCCCACAGCCCTCCTGCTGCCAAGCCCTCGCTGCGCGTCGGTGGCCAGTGGTGCCACGCGGGAGGCTGAGCACTGGTGCGGGGCTGCCGAAGCCACCAGGCAGGGCTGGCAGGGCTGGGCAGGCAGCTGGGGCCCCACAGCCCCCGCGGCCCTGCAAACAGAGGACCTTTGTTTGAGCTCAGCCGGCCAGCGTGACCCCGCCACGTGAGCGCACTGGCCGCTCCCCCACTGCTGACCACAGCCGGCGGGCTTGGCCATCGCTCGGCACCCGCTTTATTAGCGCCAGCTCCTGGGGCTGGGGGGTTTCAGCCGGCACTGGATGGCAGCGTGTGCGCCCCGCTGGGCCCTCAGCACCCACAGCCCTCTGGCCCCGGCGTGGTGCAGCCAAGCGGGGCAAGCTGCTGGTACCAGCTGCAGGGAAGGGGCTTTGCCTTGGCACGGCACCATGGGCTGCTAGGGACCCACGCATGGCTGGCACAGACGGTGGGTGCTCGCAGGGTGGGTGGCATCAGCAGTGGCATGAGCATCCCCAGGGTGCTGGTGCCACGCAGCCCTTTGGGCTCCGGGCTGGCAGGGGGGCTGTCTTGCGCTGTTGGTGTGTTGCTGCTGGGGGCTGCAGGGGAGTGTGGGGGTCGTCCTGCAGTGCCAGGGCTGCCACTGGCTATGGAGTCATCCCTCCACAGGCAGGTCACTGCTGTCACACACAGCACAGTGCTGTAGAGGCAGGAGGTGGCACTCGGGGCTGGGGCTGTGCTAGGGCTGCTGGAGCTGGGTGTTGGTGTACTGGGGTGCTGCTCCGGCAGGGTGCCATGGACCCAGTAAGCTGAGGTTGGAGGGCTGGTCTTATGGATCTTAGGAACTAGGGTGACAGGCTGTTGAGTGCTGGGGGGTTGCTCCAGTGGGGTCCCATGGACCCAGGAGTTGGATGACATGGAGCTGTTTCTATGGACCCAGTGATCTGGGTGTCAAGATGCTGCTCAACGAGGTCCCTGGGGCTCCTGGATGGTGGGGGGGCAGACACCCCTCCACCCCTGTGCCCTGAAAACAGATGGGGAATTCAGGGGACAGTAGCTGCTGCTGGCAGGGCACTTACTGCTCATTCTGCCTCCTCTCAGGCACCAAGTCCTTCAACATGATGTCCCCCACCGGCGACAACTCAGAGCTGCTGGCCGAGATCAAGGCTGGGAAGAGCCTCAAGCCAACTCCACAGAGTAAAGGCTTCACCACTGTCTTCTCCGGCAGCGGCCAGGCAGGGACCAACGTAGGTGGTGACGGGGGCCTGGGGAGTCAGTGGCACCGTGCCGCACAGAATGGCAAGTGCCCACCACCCTCCCTCCCTCCTTCCACAGGCAGAGTCGCCAGTGTCCTCCCCGTCACCCACCAGGACACCCACCCCACCAGCCACCCCCGAGGCTGCCGGGCCACCACGTTGCCTGGCAGGGGGCTCACCAGAGCCAGTGCTAAATGGGAGCTCACCAGTGCCAGCAGCAGGTGCTGGGGCAGCGGTGGAGGTGGAGGCGCTGGTGCCGAGCCAGGACGAGCAGGGCCGGCCCATTCCCGAGTGGAAGCGGCAGGTGATGGTGCGCAAGCTGCAGCTCCGCATGCAGGAGGAAGAGGAGCAGCGGCGCAAGGTAGGGGGGTCCCACGTGCTGCGGCGGCAAGCACGGCGTGGGCATGGCCCAAGCAGCTCAGGACCTGGTGAAATGGTGTGTGGCTTCGCCTCCAGCCCCCAGCTGGTCTGGGGGGGACCACCCCACCTGCATGCAGGGGCATCACACCTGGGGATGCCACACATGGCAGCGGTGGCACAAAGTGCATGTGGCACAGCCTCAAGAGCTCCTTTGCCCTCTTTCCCGCCGCAGCCCGGGAGCCAGTCACCGCCGCTGTGCCGGCGCGGGCCACCTGCCCGCGGGGGCACGCCAGGACCTGCCGGGCAGCTGACGCGGGAGGAGGACATGCGGCAACTGGAGAGGCAGCTGGGGAGCCTGCGGGTGATGCATGAAGTGCAGCCAAGGCAGCCACTGCTGGGGCGGCCAGAGGAGGAGCTGCCACCATTCATGCCACTGTCTGCCGCCCCGGCACCCCGGCATTTTGCCCTCGCCCATGAGGACGTGCCTGCCCGCGGCAGCCAGTCCCCCATACCGCCGAGGAGCGTGGCCGTGCCACCGGCTACTCTGAGGGGCCAGGAGGGCCCCAGGGCAGGGGGGGCAGTGGGCAGCCCTGGCGCCCATCATGATGCTCGGCGTGAGATCCTGGGCTGCGGTGTCTCTGTCCGCAGCCTCAAGGCCAACTACGAGGGGCCAGGGGGGCTCCCCCCCGCCCCCCCCAGGGTCACCAAGCGCAAGTGGGCGCAGCCGCCTGGCAGCACCCGCCAGCCCATCTTGGAAGAGGAGTATGGGGATGGGGCACTGCGGCGGAGCAGACCAGCGCTGCCAGAGCCCAGCAGCCCATGCGAACACACTAAGGGGTGCAAGGAGCGTGCTGTCTTCCTCTTCCTGGAGCACTGGAAGAAGCGGGCACTCGCAGTGGCGCCTGGGGAGGAGCGGCTGCGGTGGCCAGGGAGGCGGCGGCCGGCAGCAGGGCGGCTGCTGGCCCGCTGGAGGAGTGTCGCCCGCCGAGTGCCAGGGCGTCAGATCCGGCGGCTGAGCCGCACCACGGTGCTGTACTGGCCCCAACACTTCCTGCCCCACGTCGGTGGCTCACCCATGCCCTATGACAGCCTCCCACTTGACCTCTTCATGCTGGGCTACTTCCAGCTGCTGGAGATGCCACTCAGCCCCGAGGAGCGGCGCTTCCGTCACCTCCTCTGCTATGAGATGTTTGACCGCCTGGGCAGCCACAGCTGGCACCATGTCCGCTGCTTCCACCGCACCGTGCTGGAGCAGGTCGAGGCTGGCCACCGCCACTGGCTTGATGGCTTTGAGGACCTCGTGCAGGAGTTTTTTGGGGGTAACCCTATGGCAATGGCAGAGAGCCTAACAGAACCCGCCCCCATGGCCCTGGAAGGGCAGGTGGCAGCAGTGCCAGTGCCTGTGCCAGAACTGGGCGAGTTCAGCGAGGAGGACGTCTGCCGCTTCATCGACCGGAGCTTCTCCTTTTGGAAGGAGAAGGAGGCAGAGATGTCTGACACCTGAGCCCAGCAGGATGCTGTGGGCTGTACCAGCGGTGTGGCATGGGAGGGAGGAACAGGGTCAGGGGGCAGCTGTGAACAGCAGAACCCGGTGGCCGGGTGTGCTCGGCTGTCTCTGTGGCTCTGGCAGTGCCGTGGTACAGCTCAGCTTGGCGAAGGGCTGGGTGTTGTTCTGTGTGGCCCCGGGCCAAGGTTGCAGTGTGCTGCTTGCCGTGGCTGTGTGTTGTGTGGGAGATGCAGCAGAGGGGCTGCGCTCCCCTCTGGCGTGGCATTTGTGGTGCTGGGGCAGCGTGGGCCCCCGCGTGTTGTGCAATAAAGCTGTGGTGTGCTGCAAGGGCTGGCCACGCCACACGCTCCTTCCTCCTCCCTGCGCCGGTGGAGGGCGGGCAGCGAGGGGCGCGGCGGCAAGCTGCGTGCTGGCGAACGCCACCAGCACCATGCCAGGAGTATGGCTCAGCCCAGCTGCCAGAAGGATGTGATGTCATGCACCGGGATGATGCTGTGGCCCCATGGTACCGGCAGCAAGGGTGGGCTCCCGGCAGTGCCAGTAACACAGCTGTCTATTGCAGGAGAAGGAGGAGGAGGCACGTCTGGCCAGCATGCCAGCCTGGAGGAGGGACATCCTGCGTAAGAAGCTGGAGGAAGAGAGGTGAGCTGAGGCCGGGAGATGTCGCACCCACTGATCACTCTGCAGCTCTGCTAACCTCACTCTTCCCTTTGCTTTCACAGGGAGCAGAAACGGTGAGTGCCGCAAGCCCCTTCCCTGGGCGGGTGGGCACGGTGGCTCCAGCGGCTCTGGTGACCGTGGCGCTCCGTGCCCTCCACTGCTGAGCAGGAAAGAGCAGGAGAAGCTGAAGCGGGAGGAGGAGGAGAAGGAGAAGGAGCAGTCAGAAAAGCTAAGGACTCTCGGGTACGATGAGACAAAGCTGGCACCATGGCAGCGACAGATCATCCTCAAGAAGGGGGACATAGCCAAGCACTAGCCACGCCACGCCTGGCTCTTCACGGTGGGAGGAGGCCAGCTGGTCCCCTCACAGACCACGACATGCCTCGGCAGCCTCCTCCCACTGTGGATGGCCCCATATCCCGATCCAGAGGAGCCCTCACCACCTCCCCAGGCACCCATAGTCCCCATCCCACTGTCACCAGCCCACCACCACCCCGTGCTGCCCTTTGCAAAGTGAGCTGCCGTGAGGTAGGGCACGCGGCTCCTTGTGCGCTGCCTGGCTCAGCTGCTGTGGCTGGGCTTGCCATGCTGCCCAGCTCCTTGCGCTCCCCGCTGGCGCTGCTCGCTGTTGCAGCACACTCACCCCCACTCCTGCCCCTCCAGAGCCACTCGAGGCTGGCTCCCAGCTCATCGCCACTCAGACCACCTGCCTTTCCAGCAATTAAAACTATAAATCTCGCCAGCAGTGCCCCTCGCCTTCCTGGGGCTGCCCACACCACCCCTGTCCCACCACCATGCTCGCCCACCGCGCTGCCCTCCTCGTGCACAGCACCACAATCATCCCCATCACCCACACCACCTGCATCTCTGCCAGCACCCACATTGCCTGTCACCTATGGTGGCCCTGAGGCCAGCAGTGCCTCAGTGCCTGGCCAGTGCAGCCCTGCAAGGAAGGGCGGGGGCCAGCAGATGGAAAACGCGCCACTTTATTGGGGTGAGGACAGGCACGCCCAGCAGTGGGCAGCCTTGAGAACTGTCCCATGGGTTTGTAGTGGGCTCAGTGCCCACTCGTCCCGCAAGTGGCCAGGTAGCCGACCTGCTGGGGCGTGGGGTCCCTCCCAGCCCTGGGAGCAGGGGGCATAAATAGAGGGGGCCAGTGGGTAGGAAAGGGACATAAAAGTGACATAAAATGTCTACACGGCATAAGTAACAATACTTAGGGGTATGGCACAGCCGAGACGCCCAGTGAGATGTGAAGGTGCCAGGACCTCCCTGTGCCAGGGTGATCTGGGGGCTAGGGCCCCGCTGGCAGGCTCTGGCGCAGTGCCTCGGCACAGCCGGCCAGCTCCATGCGCTCCAGTGCAGCAAAGACGCGGTCCAGCGTGGCGCTGGTCTGCTGACACCAGCGCTTCAACATCTCGTACTGCTGGTCACGGATGTGGGCCACCTCCAGCTCCACCAGCTCAATCTCTGCCTCCCGCAGCTCCAGCATCCGCATGAACTCCTTCCAACGCCGTACTGGCACTGCGTCGATGACAGCATAGAGCTGGCTGCCCTGCAGCAGGGCACTGCGGGGCTCTGGTGGAGTAGAGGGCTCCCCCTCGTCGCTGGGCTCCTCACACAGCTGGGCCTGGTGCTTGGGGCTCTGCCTCACCGTGACAGGGGCACGGTCTGTCCCCTGTGGGGAGCACGGCTGGGTCCAGCACAGGCTGTCCCACCCCCGGACACTGAACTGGCACCACGGTGTGGCCACGGCCCCAGCCATGGAGGTGGCTGCCTGTGCCGTGGGGAGGGGACCAGGTGCCAGGACATCATGCCGGAGCCTCTTCCTCTTGTGGTAGATGGCAAGGGCACCCAGGAAGAGGGGCCCGGTGAGTCCCAACAGGATGTACTCCAGACCCGTGTCTGCAAGGAGGAGTAGGAGTGTTCCCATCTACTGTCTGGCATGACAACCCCACACCACTGCCCCCAGCCCCGTCACCTCCGTACCTTGGCCACTGCTGCTGCTGCCACACACTTGCTGGCACTCTTTGCTGCACGTGTCCAGGGTGCTCCTGCAAGGAGAGGGGAGCCGTGGGCATCATGATGTGCCATGCCACAGGCCCCACACCTGTCCCCAGCCGGGACACAGTGAGGGTCAGTGCTTACATGTGGCACGGCCGGCACTCATCGCCCTCGGTGTAGAAGTCAGGCTTGCAGCTGCTGTCACAGAGCGTGTCCTGTGTCTCTGAGCCTGGAGAGAGGGTGGGCATGAGGAAGGGGGGCACAGCCAGAGGTGGCACAGCCAGCAGGTCATGCCGCAGGGTGGCTGGCAGCACTCACAGGGCCGCTGGATGAGGCGCCCAGTGCAGGGCTGGCACTTCTGACATGAGAACTCGCTGCAGCTCTGGTCGAGGCAGACACGGAAGTGTCCGGGCTCGCAGCCACAGGCAATGTTGCTGGTGGCTGAGCAGTTGCTCAGAACACTCTGGAAAGCTGCAGAGAGCAGGCAGTGAATGGCACAGCACTGTGCTGCATGGCACAGCATGGCATGGTGTGATCCCAGCTCACCTTGTCGGTCACACTCGTAGCAAGCCTGGCACTCGGCGAAGGTGTTGGGCTTGGACCGGAAAGTGCCAGTGGGGCAGGGTTTGCAGTCGTTGCTGTTGTGGCTTGTGCAGGGCTTGTTCAGGTACATCCCTGAAGGGACAGTGGAGTGATAGGAAGTATAGCCACATAGGGCAATGCACCTTCTCTTGCCACAGTGTTATGCCATGCCACACGGGCCAGGCAGAGCTCACCTGCAGGACACTGGGGACAGCACTGGTGAGTACTCTCAATCCAGTTCATGCCAGCAGGGCAGGGGTGTCTGGTGGCATGTCTCCGCAGGCGGGTGAGTGGCAGCATCAGGACCCGCTGTCCTCGCAGCACGGCATGGTTCTGCCACCCTGGAGGCTGTGATTTGCTGGCTGCCAGCCCCAACACTGCCAGGATCACCTGTGGGCAGAGAGAGAGCAGGGCTGTGGGCAGCCAGGGTGCCCCAGGAGCCGTGGACCCGTGGGGGATGGCCCTCACACGGTGCTCCACTCTCAGCCACATATGATGGGCTACTGGAGCCAGAGCCAGGTCCAGTACCATGTGGACACCAGTGCCTGTGCAGGACAGAATGGCTGGATTGGAGGGCCTGTGCCCCTCAGCTGTGCTAGTGTGCTGCCTCAGGGCAGGGAATGCCCCGTGGCAGCCCCTGTGCCCTGCCTTTCCCGCCCTACACGAGCAAGCCACTTCCTGCTGGCCCTACGGGGGCCACTGTGCCACAACTTGCGCCCACATGTCTGCTGTCAGGTGGGTTCCCCTGTGTGCTCTGTAAAGCGTGCTCCCAGGCTCGCTGGGGAGTGGTGCTGGGAAGTTCAACCACCTGTGACGATAGGACCCCTGCCGTGTCCCCAGGGATGGGGATGAGTGAGTCGGGCACATTGCTGATGGTGCCACAGATTGCCGGTCCAGGGAGGTGTCGACAGCCAGGCGTGGGGGGGGTTAACTCTGCCAGCTTTAACTTTCCTGGGGTTTATCTCCCTCGCAGAGGAGGTGATTTCCTCCCGAAGAGGAAGCCGTGCCTGGCTCACGCTCTCTCCGATGCTATCACGCCTTGTGTGTGCGTCCCAAAGTAGGTCACAGCTCCCCCGAGGGGTGCCAGGTGCTACACGCAGGGCAGCCCCACTGCCGAGACAGCCCCGGTGGGGGCGGCGAGGAGGTGCCCACGCTGACACCCCTTCCACGGGCAGGGCAGGGGGCCGGGAGGGCCGTGGCGCTGGAAACGTGGGCAGGGAACCAGGGGATTCCTAGCTGGGGGCTGGATTTCCCGGCCACGATGGCCCCGATTACGGCAGCTGAATCATTTTCTACTAAACTCGCCGCCACCGGCAGACTGGAAACCGCGCTGGGCCGCCCCGCACGCAGAGCGCTGGCGGCAGAACAGGGCGGCTGCCGCAGCCCCGGCTGCCAGCGGCACTTCTGAGTCAGCGCCGAGGCAAGGCCCTGCCTGCACACCCTGCCTGCAGCCGCCCCTGCCCAGCGCGGGGAGCAGGTGCCCGGTGGGCAGGGGAGCGGTGGGCGCAGAGCAGCGGTGGGCACGCGTATGGCCGGCTGCGGGGTGGGCACAGTCACCGCTTCCCCCACCAACGCCGCTCCTGCCCACAGCGCGGCCTGTGCTCCCGGCGCCCGGGTGCCGGGACAGCCACTCCCCAGCCCCGAGGGCAGCCCCACCGCCGGCAGCGTGACCCGCACCCGCAGGCTGCCGGCACAGCCAGTCCCCGTGGCACTGCCCTACCTGCAGCCCCGTGATTGAGCCCACACTCCCCACGACTGCATCGTGTCCGTGCCTGCGATCTTTGTGCCTGTGCCCTGCCTGTGGCACCCGTAGCCATGCCACACCACGGGTGCTTTGGTGCAGCAGAGACCAGTCCCAGATGTTAGCCAGAGAGGCAAGCATTTTTGGCACGTTTTACACTGGAGTTACTCCACCTTCCTCCCTCCCTCCTTCAGATCCATTTCAGCCATAGCATTGGGGCACCCCACAACTGCTGTCGGGGCTCCATGGGACCCGCATGCCGGCACACTCACCCAAGCCACCCCAGGGCAGCAACACTTCATCCTTGTGGCTGATGTGGCTGGTTCATGCCAGGGCAGTGAGGGGACCAGGGTGGCGGGCGCAGCTGGGTGTCAGGGCAGCTCAGTGCCCAGGCAGGGTGCCCCAGCACCCCATGGCCACTGCCAGCAGCACGCGACGTGTGGTGAGTGAGCGCCAGCCCTCCCCACACAAGCTTTTACACCCAACCGCAGCAGGAGGAAATGCTTTTTTGGAAATGAGTCCAGGGGATATGAAACCACATGACAGGAGCGCCGCCCTCCCTCACCCACTGGCACAAACCCAGGGTAGCGGGGGTTGGTGGGGGGGATGTACGGTGTGCAGGGAACAGTGCTGACCCCCACCCCAGGGCTCCATCCACATCCTGAGCCCTGGAACGGGAGGCTGAAACTAGCCCCAGTCCCCTCTTCACCTGCCCCTGTGGGGCTCCCTCAGCTGTGCCTCACCCACCCCAGTGCTGCCCAGCCCTGGGTGCTGCCATGGCTGAAGGAGAGGCGAGGCAGGCGTGAGCGTGCACCAGCTGGGTTTATTGCTCAGCTGGGACGTGGAGTGCAGCCTGGCACGGAAGGGGGGGGCTCCCACCAGAACTCACACTCTGGCCTTGGGCACTGCCACCTACTGCCACGACACAGGGCAAACCCACCCCAGCCCTGCACTGCCCCCTCCTGCCACCAGTCCCAGCCTCCTCCCTGCACCACCTGCAGCACCATGCCACTGGCACAGTATCCCTCTCAGCATCTTCCCCACTCACCACTGCCGACATTGTCATCCCTTCGAAGCCCACAGGAGCTCCCCAAAGCCCGCTGCAGCCCCCCACGGCCCCAGGCCCCACTGCCCGACAACTCTTGTCTCTGTGGACAAGGGTCCAGCACAAGCCATGTGCCATGTCCAGCCCTGCACTGCCGTGCCCAGAGCACGTCCTCGCCAAGGGGACTGGTCTGCACCCCTATACATGTCCCCACCAGCATGGCATCCCAGTGCTCGCTCTGCCCAGCCCTGGCATTACGCTATGGTTAGAAGAAGGAGCAGCTCCTTGGTGCATCTGCGTGTCTGTCCTTTCCATGCCAGCAGCTCTCAGACCTCCCTGCAAGGCACAGAGTGGGGAGAGAGGCCCTCAGTGCTGGGACCAAGCCCCTGGGGAGCCCCCAGGAGGGCCAGGGCACCCCTTGGGAACAGGTAGAGTGTGCGCTTACGAGGCCGTCAGCGTGGAGTTGAGCATCAGCGTGGCCTGGATCCGGTACAGCTGTGCCAGCGTCAGCTTGCGGTGCTGTGCCGACTGTGGGTCTGAGAGGGTCCGGTGGGCAGGAGCTGGGAGGTCATGCCTGAGCTCCCCTGGGAGGGAGGCCGGGCTCTCCACTGGCTCCTCAGGCTCTGAGAGCTCAGATGTGGAGCTGCCACTGCTGTCAGAGGCAGCTGGGGGCACAGGGTCTTGGCTAGTCTGGGGGGAGCCAGCAGAGAGGTCAGAGAGGCTGCGGCTCTGGCTTAAGGGGCCTGGGGAAGTGGGGGACAGGAGCTGCGGCAGGCTGGCCTCTGACTTGGACTTAAGCACCCTGACCGGGCAGGGCAGGAGCTGCACTGGGGTCCGGCGGCGCAGCCGGGGTGAGGGGGGCCGTGGAGCTGGGGGGGCCAGGGAGGGCTCCCGCCCCTCCTCAGCCACCCCATCTGGCTGCTGGCTGAAGTCCCGCAGTGAGGCAGGTGAGAGCGTGCCATAGGCACTGTCGATGGAAGACGAGCGGCAGCCACCAGCTGACGAGGCCATGCCATGGGGCAGGGGCACAGGCAGGGTGCCTGCAGGCAGCTCCTGAATGGGGTGCACGGTGGAGGTGTCGACAGAGGTGCCAGTGCTGATGGAGGTGCTGGTGCCAATGGAGGAGCTGTCTGAGGTCGATCTGAAGGGTCCTGTGTCCCAGTCTGGGGAGGAGAGCTCATCACCGCCGTCTGCTGCCACCATGGCGAGCGTCTCAGTGGAACCGTCAGAGGGGCTGCGGGAGCAGGAGGGTGAGGAGGGGGCTGTGCCAGGCCAGGGATGTGCAGGGCCCCCCTTCCATTCCTTACCACTGCTGTGAGTCTGGGCTGGCACTGCTGTGGCGCAGGATGGTAGGTGAACTGGCAGCTGAGGTGCCGCTCCCACCGTCCTCCTCCTCCTCCTCCTCTTCCATGCACCGGCGCTGCCGCAGCTGCTGCAGCAGGTTCTGGGAAAGAGAAGGCATCAGCGAGGACCAGGTTGTGCACAGGGCACCGGCAGGTCCCCTGTGCCCCTCACCTGGGCATTGCGCACTGCCTCGACCCAGCTGCGGCACAAAGACTGCCCACTGGCCTGGAAGGTGTAAGCAGCCACAGCGCTCCCCAGCTCGTTCAGGTAGATGAGGAGGAAGGAGCCTGTTGGCAAAGGCTGTCAGCCATGTCAGGGATCCCCTCTGCAGACTCCCTTGCCCCTAGTGCTGCTCACCTGCGTCCCTGAGCTCTCGGCAGACGACCTTGTCCACCAGCAAGGGCTGCCGGACCACCTTGGTGCGCTCAGCCTTCTTGAGGGGCTTGGTGATGAGGAAGAGGTCGGTGAAGAGGAAACAGTAGACATCCATCTGGGAGTGAGATTGGGGCCGTGGTTGCTGGTTGGCATAGTGAGTGAGGGCAGGTGGGCAGGGGTCGCAGTCGAAGCCCCCCCCATCCCCTGCAGTCCTCACCTTGCTGTCTTTACCTTCCCGCATGCGCAAGCTGCCCTCAAGGAGGAGCTGCCGGGTGTCCTCTGGGGAGGTGCCGGGGATGGGGGCTGTCAGGTCCAGCCGCAGGAATTCCTTCAGCAGCTGCCAGGAGCCACCAGCATCAGCATGGGGTGCATGGGATAACATGACATAGGGTAGCATGGCATGGTATAACATGGGGTGGCTTGGCATGAAGTGACAGGGTTGGCACAGCAGTGTGGCAGAGGGTGGCATTGAGTGGCATAGCATGGCATGGCATGACATGGCAGAGGATGGCAGCTCCACCATGCCCAGCCTACCTTGTCCACCTCATCTGTGCTGCCCTCCACCACCTCATAGGTGTCGATGCGGCTGAGGATGCTGGCCAGGCGCTGCCGCTCTTGCCGCTGGCGCATCCGCGAGTTGACATCGTTGATGAAGCGCTCCACAGACCCAATCTGTGGAGGGGTTTGCAGTGGGTTTGAAGGGCTGGGGGGACCAACCCTGTTGTCCCCCACCCCCATACCCTTACCATGGTGGTAATGGCGTCACGGGCGCGTGGGTCATCTGTCTTCTTCAGCACAGACTTGAGCAGCAGTGGGTACTTGGTGAGGCGTTGGTGGGGCTTCACCAGCATGTCGCTCAGCTTTAGGCGGCTGCACTGCTCGTGCTTTTCGGCCCACTGTGGCATGCAGGTGTCAGTGCCAGTACTGCCCTGGGCCCGGCCCCGGTACCCACTCTCCCCTTACCGTCACATAGGTACGGAAGAGCTCGCTGTCCCGCAGCAGCGCCCGCATGTAGTCCATGCATCCCTCCTCCTCCATACAGTACCGCACGTAGGGCTTGAAGAGGGACCCGAACTGGGAGGCGCAGAGGGGTCACCATGGGGCACAGCATGGCACAGCACCCCGCAATGGCATGGGGTCCCCACTCACCGTCTTGAAGCCATTGAGGAAGTCAATGGGGTCAAGCAGTGCCCTGGTCCGTCGTGCCTTGGCCAGCACCGGGGCCATGACGCTGCGCCACAGCTCGCAGTGCAGCCGGATGATCTCCCCAATGTTGCTGAAGAGCCGCTCGACATCCACCTATGGGGGTGAGGTGGGCAGTGCTGGGGGACGGCACCCACACCTTGCAGCATTGCCAGGCTGAAGAGCCATCCCCAACCCCCCTGGCCCCTACAGCCCTCTTTGCTCACCTCACAAAGCAGCCCTGACTCCTGCAGGTTCAGCAGGCAGCAGAGGAAGAGCTGTGCGGAGAGAGTGGGGAGCTGGTGGGCTGCAGCCGTGGCCCCTGGCCCCAGCACGGCGCAGTGTCCACCAGCACTCACATCAGTAATGACTTTTAGCTTGCGGATGTAGGTGGCCTCGGTGTGCAGCAGCTCCCAGATGGCTTCCTGCTGGTGGCACTGCCGGCGTGACAGGGCCTGCCAGGCTGAGCGTCAGCACCGTGCCAGGGACTGAGTAGAGCCCCCATGGCCTCCCAGCCCCCAGCCCTACCTCTGCGCCCTGGATGATCTGCTGCCAGCTGTCCTCCAGTGCCAGCCCAGCCTCATCCCCGTCCTCCTCCCAGGAGTCGCGGTCAAAGCGGAGCTGGGGTGGCAACTTGGGCAGCCCGAAGGTGCCGTAGGCATGCAGCCTGTTTGCCAGCTGCTCCAGCTTCTCAGCCTCCTGAAGCAGGAGGCAGAGCAGCTGGGCAGGGGCCAGTGGGCATGTGCCACAGACCCCTTTGCCCTGCATGTGGAACTAGGAGGCTCGAGCCCCAGGGGACCCATCCCAGCTCCCCAGCATAGCCGCAGGCAGCTCCCGTGCCCTCTTGCCATGCCTGCGTCCGACCTACCCGCCCAAAGGAGCCCATGCTGGTTCCAGAGCCGAAGAAGCCGCTGAAGCGGCTGGCAGCGCGATTCTTCCAGGTGTCGGTGCCATTGGTGGGCAGGGAGCTGCCGGTGTGCAGGGCCAGCTCAGGGCTGGGAATGCTGGTGTCCCCCAGGAATTCCGTCATGTTCTTTCTCCGCCGGCCAAAAGCCTGCAGCAGGGACAGTCAGTGCCCCTGGGGTCAGTGTTCAGCAGTCTGGCCGTGGCACTGGGATGGGGACAGTGCCATGGCACAGTGTGACGCTCCAGCAGGGCTGACCTCGAGCACCGTGGGACAGATACCCAGATTGCAGCCCTGGGCAGTGTGTCCTCCGGCCATGCTCCCCTGCCTGCACTGACCTGCCTACCTGCATCCCGGGGGTGCAGGGCCCCGGGGGTGCGGGACCCCGGGGGCTGCCTGGCCGAGCCCAGCCGGCCATGGGCAAGTGGCCCCAGCAGCGCGGGGGCTCACGGCATCCCGAGGGGCGCAGACTCGGCCAAGCTGCCTGTCCAGTGCTGCTCCCGGCTCAGACGGGGAGCGGGGCCGGGCAGGCTGTGGCCGGGCTCCTCCGAAACAAAAGGAGGTGGGGCCAGAGCCGAAAACCTAATTTCCCTCCTCGCAGATAAGCTACCAGAGCTGAACAATTCACCGGCAGAGATCAAAGCCCCCCAGCCGGTCTCAAGAGCTGGGTCACAGCCAAGTGGCTCCCTCTACCCCAGGCGCCACTGCACCGGCTGCTCCCCGCGTGTCCCTGGGCTGTGCCGGAACGTGGCCGCTGCCATCTCGTTACCGTGGCACAAAGTGCAGCAGGGCCGGGGCTCCCTGCTTGCCACCGAGCCCCGGGAAGTGGCACAGTGCTGCCACCACCGCCAGCACAGCCCCGCACCCTGCCACGTCCCCAGACCCAGGCGGGAAAAGCCACCACCAGGCACTGTCCCCCTTACTCACTGTGCTGCCACGTCCCCAGGTGCCCCGGCCGCTGCCAGCCCTATTGTCCTGGTGCAGCTCAGTACCCGCCTGGCTCCAGGAAGGCGGTCGGGACTGAGACCCCTGCAGGGATGACTGGTTGCCCACAGGCCCCCCTGCCCTGCCAGGGCTGTGCCGGTCCTGCAGCCAGGCATCATAGTGCTGGACACGGGTGGCCACCAGCCCCGGCCACACAGCCAGCTTGCCACCCTCAGGGCCTGCTAGTACAGAAGCAAGCACTATGTCTCCCTGGCCAGCCCCTGTAGAGCTGCTCCCCACGGGCCCAACACTCTGCTCCCACAGGGGTTGTGCCCAGCCTGGCCCCACTCCTTATCTGGGGACAGGGTCCATGGGGCAGGACCTAGCTGCACTCAGCAGCTGCCAGGCACTGTGGAGAGGAAGGCCAGCGGCCAAGGGTGAGTCTTGGGGCCAGGGTGAGTCCCAGCGCCAGGGTGGCACCAAGTGGCAGCCACTGCTGGGGCCCCCAAGGCTCCTATTTGCCTTCGCTTTGGTGGCATCCTGTACCTGGCACAGCCACAGGGCTGGTGCCACTGCTTGAGCTGCCATGCTGCTGTGGCACAGTCAGCACAGCACAGCCAGCACAGCACAGTCAGGAGACAAAGTGGCTCTTTGGGACTCCAGCAGGATCTTTAGCCACACTCCATGACCCATCTTCCCAGAAAGAGTGGCTACAGGGGGAACACACACCCTACCATCCCCTCCCCAGTTTCTCCTTCCCAGAGCTGGCACTGGCACTCACCAGGCTGTCGGTGCCCTCTCGGCATCCTGGCAGTGGCTCCAGGACTGGCCCGAGGAGTGCAGCGGTGCTGGCAGGGTGCAGGATGGGCAGGCTGGCTGACCTGGCGTCCCGCACTGCCTGCTCCACCTTCAACTCATCCCCGGGCTTGGCTGCGGGAGCATCAGGTTGTCAGTGTCCCCTGGGAGCCCCAAGGCAGCTGAGCCTTCTGCCAGCCCCCCACCGCACCTTTCACCCGCAGGTAGTGCCCCCCGAAGCGGAACGCCTCAAACTGCAGGGACAATGGTGTGTGGGACTGGTCCAGGTAGATGTCCACCTTGCCCAGCTCGATCGCCTTCCTCTCAAACACCGGCAGCAGCACCTCCCTGTAGGACACGAGCCCCATGTCTGTCTCTGCATCTGTCGCCACATTGTCCCAATACCTGTCCCCAGCAAACTCACCCCAGTGACTTCTTCTTCACAGCCGGCACAATCTCTGCCTCGATGTCGATGCTAAGATCGAACTTCAGGGTGAAGCACTCCTTGCTGGGGTCCTGGAGGGAGGCAGCAGCCGCTCACCCAGGGGTCTCTCCCTTCAACCCCCACGGTCATGCTGCTGCCCTGCCAAGTGCCCTGGGGAAAGGGGCGGGTGACTTACATCTGTGTGCCTGCGCCAAGCCTTCTTTTTGGGCAGCTTTAGTGCCGAGCTCCTGCGTTCCCTGTGGGCACGGGGAGGGTGGAGTTATGGGGATGCTGTGGGCTGGGGCCACACAGGGGACATGCAAGGCCGGGGGCTCACCCTCTGCTCTCTGCTGGACCTTCCTCTTCCTCCTCCACGTCGGAGGCAGGGCTGGTGCGTGGGGGGCACGAGCGCGTCGACATGTTGCGGGCCAGGATGGAGCCTGCGAACGGACATCGAACTGAGCTGTGACACCTCCCCAACCCCGTGCTGGCTCCCACTGCATCCCACTCCCACCTGTGTGTTGCACCAGCCCCAAGTGCATTCCATCACTCCCACCCCTGCACTGCCCCACTGCCATGGAGGTGTGGGAGCAGCGGTGCCACTGCTCAGCCCGGCTCACCTTGTGGGGGCAGGTCGAAGCGGATGTGGCCATCGAAGTGCATGGCGCCATGGAGGCGGCTGTCGCAGACTTCACACAGGCTGAGGGGGCCGCTGCGGCTCAGCTGCCGGCACTCCACGTGGTGGCATTCCTGCAGGGGCATGTGTTTGTCAGGCAGCACCTGCCTGGGGTCATCAGCTATGGTATGTTGGCAGGAGGGCTGGGCAGCACCAGGAGCAGCTGGGTCCCCTCTCCCATCCCCAACTGCTGCTGGCACACTGCTCATGGGGAATGCTGGGGCCAGAGAGGGCATGAGGAAAGCAGCATGAGCAGGACACAGCCACGAGACAGTGGGTTCTGCAGGACATGGTGATGACACAGGGCCTTCTGCACCACAGAACCCCCTGCTTGCTCCACTGCTATGAGCAGAGACCCTGACACAGCTGCACATGCCGAGGCTTGGACAGGGAGCTGGGGAACAGCCACCTGTGCCCATGGCACCCACATCTCACCAGTGGCCTGAGAGACCGCCCTGGCACCCCACAGACCCTTTGTGCTGATGAGAGCTGTGTCCCCACGGCAGGATGGAGGAAGCGAGCGTCTGCGGCCAAACAATGCTCGAAGCCGGCGCGTTTCCTCCGATTGTGTGCGGCCACGGCCGTGGCCCCAGCCCCACCAGGCATTCACAGCGGGTTATTTTTAAACCCCTGGCTGGGCCCCCAGCACAGTGCATGGCCTATGACCTCCGGCCAGCACCCATCTCACTGGGGGCTCCAGCTGGCTCTGCTCCAGGGGATTGTGGTGCCACCAGCCACTGCCAGCAAGCCCTGCTGCACCACTGACACATCCCCATCCTCATGTGGGACCCCCATTGCCACTCTGCACATAGAGGGTTGCAAGGGGCTGCTGGGAGGAGCCAGCCCTGCCTGGGCTTGCCTGTAGTGCACTGTGCTGCTGCAGAGAGGAAGCACCCGTGCAGGTCCAGCCGCCCCCACTTCCTGCCCTCCTTCCTCCCAGTGCTGCTGAGGTCAGAGCTGACGTGCTCCCACCACCCGCCTGCTCTCCGAGGGACCGTCAGCCCCTCTGCAGCAGCCACTGCCACGGCACCCACCAGTGCCCTATCCCAAGCCACAAGACAGCCCCAGGACACCCTGTGCCCCCAACCCTCCTCCTCTCCCACCATGTGCCTCACATACTGTGGCCATCATGACACCAGCATGCGAGACCATGGCCACAGCTGGTGCTCACTCAGTGGGCTCCCCTGGGACCCATGGCAGCCACTCCATAGGTATACGACACTCCTCATCCACCCTGTGCCAGCAGCTCATCCCTGGGTTCAGCCCCCCAGGAGAGGCCAGGCAGGTTGGCCAAGCCTCTCTGCCCACCCCAGGGATCAGCTCCTGATCCAAGCCCTGCCACAGTCCCAGCACACGACAGCTTTGCCACCCCTCAGCAAGCACCTCACAAAGAGAGGGGGATCAAGATCCAGCACCCTGCCACAGCAGAACAAGCCCCCAGACTGACCAGCCAACCCACCAAACCCCCACTACCTGCCAGGCGCCATCAGGGGTCTCTGGTGACAGCAGTGGAGTAGCCTCAGTGGGTTGATCCCAGCAGTTCCAGCTGCACCACTGGGCAACCACAGCCCAGTGCCACGTGTGCCCCAGCGGCACTGGCCCTGCCACCCCAGCATGCAAACAGTGCACCGTGGCACACCCCTGGCACGCCCGGGCCGCCCTGCCTGCTACACCGGAGACACTGCCTGCAGCCCCACAAAGAAACCCCTGGGACTCGCTGGGAGCCAGGTCGTGGGTCCAGCCCAGCCCTGCACAGGCAGTGAGAGAGAACGGACCCTATATCCACCCTGGATTCACATTAGTGAGCAGGGGAGCAGATGGGCTGGAGCGTATTAACTACAGTCACGACAGCTTGGGGAAATGGGCAAATCGCCGCCATGCCGTTAAATGCCAGCTGGACCGTGACACCAGCAAGGAATGCACACCCAGCATGGGCTGGAGCACACAGCACGCCAGGGGCTGCCGACCAGGGCAGGGGCCCTTCAGGAAGCAGTAGGTTGGGCAGAGCCATCCACTGCCCCTTCTCACCCATGAGACTGATGCCAGGAGGCAGCTGCCGGCGCTGCCCCTGCCCTGCAGGACCCACCTTGGCTGCCCTCCTCTCAGCGGCACAGTTGGGATTCTGGCAGTGCAGCACTGTCTCCTCTGCTGGGCACGGCTCGTCTGTGGAAAGAGTAGGATCAGTGCCTGGATGCCATGAGAACCACCCTCTGGGGCCATGCTAAGACTCCCACAAACACAAACCCTGGGTTTAAGAGCTTGGCAAAGCACACAGGCTCAGCTGAAGCTGGTTTTGCCCACTCCTACCCACCCCTGCCTGTTCCACAACCCATCCAGAAGGATGAAGCCCCATGACCAAGAGCCAGCGCTGCATCCCCGCTGGGGGAAGGCACTGTGTGCTCCACAGAGACAGAATCCAGCACCTCTTGCCTGGCACCCCAAGGCACACGATGAGGATACGGACCTGCCACAGCTCCCCCAGGGCTGGCACAGCCTGGGGCTGCGGCAGGAACACTAAATCTGCTGCTGTCAGTCCTCAGCGGGGCTTAGTAGCCACTTTAAGCTTTGACAGTTAAATCAGCCTTAAGGACAAATCCTATTTTGAAGGCTTTTGTTATGTGTCGTATCTAATCGTTTAAAAATAACAAGCTGCTTGCAGCACACAAGCAGTACAGACATGCTCTGCCAGGGCAGCCCCACTGTGGGCAGGGATGCACGGCTGGGAAGCTGCCTGCTGGGGAGGGAGCCGATGCCGGGGATGTGGAGAGGCCAGGTGCCACAGCTGTACCCGGTGGCACGGCTGTACCAGCCCAGCAGCATAGGGGCTTCCCCGCCACGCCATTCCCCTCTCCCGCACCCTTCCTGCCAACAAAAACAGCACCCGTGCCGGCCCGAGCGGGGCCATAGCCAAGGCCAGGGTTAGACCCAGTCTGCGGGATAAAATGCCTTTTGAGGCAGCACCGAAAAAGCTGCAGCACTGAAAAAGCTGCTGCTTCTGCCTGGAGAGGGGGAAGCAACTCGGATGGGTGCGGGTTGCTCCAGCTCCCATCTGGGAGTGATCCCGGGGCTGCCGTGGCACCACGGGCGCTGCTGCACGACGGCGCGGGAGCAGCCGGGCAGGGCTGGGCCCGTGGCTGCCCGGGAGCGGGGCCGGGAGCCGGGGCCGGGCCGGGCGCTGTCCCCGCGGCGGGAGCACAATGAGCGCTCTGTCTGCGCGGCCGCCCCGCAGCGCGCCCGGGCTGGGCCGGCCCCCGGCCCCCGCCCCCCGCCGCTGTCGTTTCACTTGACCTATCGGGAATAATAAGGGAAGCAAATAAGAAATTCTTTCATGCATCCAAGGGAAAGTTTTCCAAACTCACCAAAAACCTAGAGGTCGCCCGCAGCAGCCGGCGGTGCCAGGGACCAGCCCGGCGTCGGAGCCGCCGGCACAGCCAAAACAGCGTGGCCGTTCCCAAACGCTGACCCTGCTCGCGGGTCACACACGCACCAGGGCCTCGGGCACGCGGGCTGGGAGCTCCTCGCAGAGCCCCCAGGTTTCTGGCAGAGGCAGGAGGGTGTCCGGGTCCCCACCAGCCACTTCGGGGGCCGGAGAACGGATCCTCTTCCCATCAGCTCCTGTCCCCCCTCCCCACGATCACCTCCTCCACTGCTGCCGGCTCTGCTATCACGCCCGGCGCTCCCGGTGACGGAAAACAAGTCTGAAACCGGATCATCCTCGCAGCCGAGCGCGCGGCGGCAGCAGGCTGCTTCAAACCCTGCATGGGCCGGGGGGAGCGCTGCCGGTGGCACGGGGCAGTTTGCTGAGTGCTCCCCAGCTGCACCTGCAGCATTCCCACGACAACCCTGTGACACCCCTGCTCCAGCAAGAGCTTCTCCCAGCCCCTCATCCTCGTTGCCACAGCTGGAGGCTTTGGCCGACCACAGCAGCCCACAGCCCTGGCTGCTCGAAGCCCCCCAGCCACCTACCCCCGAGCTCCTCGCTGATGTCCAGGCCAGAGCTCCAGGAAAACCGCTCCACTGCCTCGTACTCCAGCCCCGCCAGCCCGGCCGGCAAAGCCTCCAGCTCGTAGGCACCCCTCTTTTTCCAGTATAGAAACATCCTGGGGTCACGGCCGGAGGGCCCCCGGAGCCGTGCCCGCCCCAATGGGGCCACCAGTGGGACTAACCGGGGGAGACCGGCTCTGACTTTAAGAGTGGGTCCCGGTCTCCGGACAAGCGGCGCATTGATGCCAGTGGCAGGAGCTGCCGGGCAGCCGAGGGTGCTGCTGGAGGCTGCCCAGCGCCCGCGCGGGGGGCGCACAAAGGGCCTTTCTTCAGCCTCCTACAGACATTGCACAAATTTCACTTTCCGCCGTCTATGGAGGACATTCGGCCACGGAGACAAGACGTGCTTGTGATGGAAAGAATCAGCATGAAGAGGGGGGCTGTTCGGCAGCTCTGCCATCCAGACGGCTTTTGAGGGGGCAGGAATGCGCTGCCCTGAGCCCCGGTTGCATCCCCGTACCCTTGGGCTTGCAGGGGCCTCCAGCCTGTGCAGGGAAAGCCAGGAGTCTTCAGGGGGATTTTCCTCCTGCTAAGTCCAAGCAAACAAGAAAGTACCAGCTAGGGCTTAAAACCCACAAAGGCAGAAAAGGTTGGCACCTTTGTCCCACCCCACGTTAAACCTCCTAAAACAGGGAAAAACCACAGCAGGATGAGTAGCTGGGCCAAGACAATCCCAGCCCCCCAGCTCATCACAGAATCTCCTCCTGGAGGCACCATGTGCTCCCCAGAGTTTAGCTGCTTCTGTTCATCCTTTGCCAGAAATTTCAACAGAAATTGCTGCTGCAAATGTAACAGATGCCAACTTACTGCAAAATTAATCCTGCTTTATTTAGTGCACCCTTGATATTTGAAGTGCTGTCACCAATTTCCCACTGATCACAGAACCAAGTGTCCCCAACACGCTGGTGGGATGCTTTGGTGAGGATTATGCTGACCTGCCCATTGTCCCTGACCAGCTCATTGTCTCTCTCCCCCTCAGGGAGCACCAGAAGCTGGTGAGGTTCCCGTTTCCTAAAGCTGCATCATCCACCTCTGGGCCCTGGCAGGCACAGGCAATCTGAACGTGCTGGAAACACCCTGAAACAGACACTTGCAGCTTGACACATGGGGGTTACTCACTTATCCCCCAGCTCCAGGGAACGGAGCCAGTGTGGTGTCCATCGCCTGCAGCCGGGTGAGGCGGATGCTGGAGACTGGTGACAGCACTAAGGGTGATGCTCAGGTATGGAGGGGGGGGGTTCAGCACTGGGCATTTCCACATGCCCTTTGCCTGTCTCACCTTTCCTGAAGCTTTTTCCACCCACTTCCCCATGATTTGAATTCCCCTCTCACCCCACCTGGGATGTTCTCCCTGGCTGCACCACAGCCCCTTTATTTATTTTAGCCACTGTTCAGGCCACAATGCCAGCCAATTCCTTCCTCTGCTGCCAGACCCAGCCAGATGGGGATAATTAGGCCTGGATTAAGTTTAAGCTTTAACTCTTTAAAAGGCAGCAATATTGCACAGCCCCTCACAGCTCCTCTCCAGCTCAGTCCCCTCCCCACCACTCATCCCAGTTTATTTGTTTACAGCTGTTAGTTTCCGGAGCTCTAGGAAATCTCTTCACAAACCAAATAAAAGCAATTTTGCAGATTGCTCACATGCACAGCAGCCACTGGCCAAGAAGCTCCAGTCCCAAGTGACACACCACATCCCTCCTTCCTCTGCAGGAGACCTTGTCCGTAGGATCTGAACGGGCGCTGTGCTTGGGGGGCTGCACACAGCAGGGCCAAACTGTTCCCTGGTCTAGGCTGGGGCAGAACCACACCCCACTCGCAGAAGCCCGTTAGAAGCCAGGTTACTTTTGCATCCATAGATCCAATAAATGCCCGATGTGCTGGTATTACCCCTTCAGAAGCCATTTTCCCAAACATGTCCTCAACTCAACCTGAAATGCTTACCTCTTTGTGACTCCTACCACCCCGCAGCTTCCCTCAGGAGCAAATTGCTGATTGACAAAGGGTTGGGAAGAAAAAATAAATAAAAAGTTTCTCTTGCATCCCAGCGGGGTAGAGCAGGTCGGGTCAGGCAAGGCCACATGCCCTGCTGTTCCATGTGATAAGTTCTTCCCCAATCCCATGGCAGAATGCACGTGTGACAGCAGCTGCTTCCACCTGTCAGCCACGGCCAGAGAAAAAATCCAAACCAACCTACTGCTTTCTGTAGATATTTATTACAAAATGCTAAAATACAAACCGAACATACAAAACATTAAAACCAGACCTGCTGTGGCATCTACCTGGCCACCTGCCCAGGGCCTCTGCAGCACCCAGGGCTCCTGTGACCACACCGGGCTCTCTACCCACTCCACACAACCAACACTTGGCCCAAGGGCCCTGAGGATTCAGGTGTGATCGCACTCGAACTCCTTCCTCTTGAAATGCTTCTTTTTCCTCAGCTTCCCAGCACCCAGGATGCTGTAGTTGTAATCAGATGTGACATATGGGATCTCTCCCTCAATTCCTTGCTGAAAAACAGGAAAATAAAACCAGAAACAACTTTAGGAGCCCATAGCTTCAGCAGAAAGGGAAGCACTTCCCCCCCAAGCCAACAGAGCTGATGGTTTTAAGGACTCAATGATCACCAAACCTTGCTCTGGCATCTAAAACACGAGTGGAACGTTCTGTTCTCTGTAGGTTTCTATGCTTAAGGACAATCTACTAATGTGATAACCATCTGCTGATGCCCAGGCATCTCCTGGCATGCATCTGCCTCAGGAATAAGAAACTGGAAAACCTGCCAGCCAGCCAAAGCTCAGACAGCTCCCATCCCTCCCACAGGCTCCTACCTGGCCCACAAGCACGCAGTTAGGGATAGCAATGTTCCCAAGGAGGAGACAATTCACTAGTCTCAGGTTCTCTGGAGGCACTGGTGTCAGGATGTGGTAAAGCTTGTTCTCCATATCAACCCCTCGAACAATTCCTGAACAAAAGAACATATGCAAAGCTCGGTCATCAGGTTATCCTTGCTCATCAGCACATCCCTACAGACACTCGAGAACCAAACTCCAAATCCGAACTGGAACATTAAATCAAGTAGTAGAAGGAAACTTAGGCAACTTCAGGAATTTTGCATAAGCCACACAGAATCTGCTTCTGCAAACACAAACCCAGAAAGTGAGTCAACTGGGGAGTTCTGAGAAGCTCTGAGCGGTGCCGCACAGTGACATTCCTCACAGCTGTTACCGCCACATTAACCAAAGCCAAAACACTTACAGCACAGCTTCCAACAGCAGAGAACACACCACTACTCCTGTATCTTATCTCACTTCTGCAGCTGTTTTTGGGAGAGTAGGCAATTCTGTCACTCTGCAACCCATCTGCCTAAACACAGCAGGTAAGAGCACAGCTCCAGCGTGCTCACCGAAGCCCAGGCAGTTGCAGACTGGTGTCTGTGTCAGCAGGACTGGCCCGTCGGTCTGGCACCTGACTTCATCTGGAATGCAGCAGAGCCCAACCCAGCTGGCGTTCACTGCATACATGATGTTGGTGGGAGCAACATCTGTGTGAATAACCCTGAGTGCGACAGCACTGAAAGGTACCTGGGGGGGGGGGGACAAGAGGGAAGAAAACTACCATCGGTTCCACATCAACTGAGTTGAAATTCAAAGGCAAGACCCTGAGTACACAGACCCGGCATGCTCCCACCCCACACCCACAGGCGGGCGTACACAGCAGCTTCTGCACAGACAGAACACACTAAACACATGTGCCATCTGCACACACAGCACATACAGAACACACATGCCAACTGCACACACGTACCGCACCAGCACCTCGACAAAAGCTTCACTTCTAGACACCCTGAATACAGTTGTTATCTGTTTGCACATTACGGAGTGTTTATTCCTCTTCGGAGAAACATCTGCATAAGAGCAGAACTGCCTGCCACTGTGAACGAGGCTTTCTGCACCATACCCAAGCCTTCCCATAAGGCTCATTTACCTGATATGGCACCAGGCTGTGCAACGGGAGCACCGCCCCAATGTCCGGGTACTGCAGGTGCCCCAGGTATCCCAGGATGGACATGTCACGTAGCATGCCGCTGTGCACTCGCCTGTAAGAACAGTCCTAAGTCAAAGACAAGGTGTGGTTTTGTTCAGCCCATAAGCTCCACACAGCACTCAGTGTTCTACTTACGCTTCACCTGCCACTCCTGCCCGAGGGAATTCTGGATGGACATACAGAAACTTGTACTGTGGAACTGACGCATCCTCCCCTTCAGAGCACTTCCAGCTCTCTGTAGCACCCACATCCAGCTGCTTGCACTTAGGCTGCTGCTTGCCCTTTGTGTGCAGCCCGGCACGGAGGTGGACGTGCTCGGGGGTGAGCGGGGCCATTGCCTTCCAGTCACACACGTCCATCTGAACAACATGGCTGGGCGACAGCAGCCGGATGATATCGATGAGCAGCAGCAGCCCCTCGCCTTCAAGAACACAGAAGAACACACAATTGCTGCTGCTACTTCAACAGGTCGCACACCAGCACTAGCTCAGGGCAGGCATGCTGCAGGTTCTGGTTCTGCGCAGTGCTGCAGCACCACCATCACTACCTCCCTCCCACCCCTCTTCAAGAGAAGGATTGGTCCCATTTACCTTTCACCCAGCCCATGGTGTTAATGATTAGAGGCACTTCCTTCTTATAGAAGCTGAACACGTACTTCATGACATCAAGGTACCTCTCCGTGTCTTGCTCACAGCTGGTCTGGCCATAATACACCATCTTACGGGGCATCTGCTGGTGAGTGAAGGGGGGACCTGACAAAAAGAGCACTGAACCTCTAGTGCCTCCATCAAGTCAAACCAAAACACTCCCAACTTCTATAGCACCCACATGCCACCCCTCTCAAAACAATCTGTCCTTTTCCCACCTGCCAACCGTCTTTCTTGCACAGCCCGCACTTAGAGAGAAACTGGTCTGTCATTTGCAAGACTCCATGTTGGAGTTCTGTTTGTTTTGGGTTAGTTTAGGGTTTGTTTCCTTGCTTGAAATCACTTGTTACACACAAATCTTTTAACAACAGTCTATAAAAAACTGCTTGAAGAACAAACCAGTCTGGCAATGTCCTTTTAAACAGTGACCCAAACCCAGAAGACCACAACCATCAGCAGTTTCCTGGGCATGGGTTTTTTCACACTTGTCACAACAGCCCTGAACCTGTGTGGATCCACTTCGAACTTCTCAGTGAGTTTCACCTGTGAATACAGATTTTCCCAAAGAGACCTTTCAAACCTGAAAGGCTGAACATCCCCTTTCACATGCCTCAGCCTGCTCTACCTGTAAACAACATCATCTCTTTTAAAGAGACAAAAGGAGCAGGAGAATGGCTCCGTATTACTTAGGGAGCTTAGACGTCCTTACAAGAAAACCTTGAACAGCCCTTGGTTTATTTTCTCTGGGAACCTCTGGCATCTGTGGCAGCAGCTTCCCCTCAAGCAGCCTCTGCCCAGAACAACCTGTTCATTTCAGAAACAGAACAGGTCTCTGGTAACTGCAGGAGCAGTGGAACACATACCCAGCACGGGCTCCGTGACGCTGCTCAGGGACACGCACCCAGGTGGTGTGAATTCCGGCTGACCTATGTCACACTCCATGTACTCGACTGCAGGAAGGCTGCAGGGAGAGAACCCATGTATGTGTCTACCACTTAAAAAGCTATCCACCTTCCAGGCCTGATGGCTCTTCTGAGACTCCTGTCAGATGTATTTTTCCTTCTCCTAAATCCCATGTAGCACTTAAAAGCTTGCAGAACATGGAAAGACTCACCGATTCAGTAAGAGGTTAATCAGGTATCTGTTGAATGTCGATTTTCCAGTGTTTTTCGGGCCACATACCAGCACCACAGGGATACCTTCATCTTCCGCTGGAAAGACAAGCGCAGTGTGAACCACACAAATGCTGGCATCACTCTGACCCAGCCAAGGTGTTACTGAGCTTGAGTGTCCTGCTCTTTAGAAAAAAAAACAACCCTAGATCAGAGCATGCCAGGCAGGGCACACTAAAATTTTAACTAATGAAAAGACTCACAGACTTCTTTTCTTCAGGCTACCAAGGCCCCAACCTGGCCAAGTGCCTGCACTCACCACAGCAGGCCTGGATCAGTTCCTCCAGTGCCAGGTACATGCTCTCCGACACCAGTAGCCCGCGGTCGGGGCTGCACTTAACGATGCCCACGGACGCCAGGACCGCGTCCTCCGGCGTGAAGCTGGATTCCTCCTTTTTCTAGGCGAGAAGGTGAGCGCTCAGCGTGGGTGCGCGAGGCCACAGCGCTGCACGACACCAGGGGCGGCGGCCGCTGGCTCTGCACGGGCGGTGCAGAGCATCGCGGGCACCGCTCCGGCCGCGGAGTCTCCCCTGGGGCTGGAAGAGCCGCGACAGGGGCGGGTGGCTCAGCAGGAACCGCGTCACCGGCGTGTCCAGGTGCTCCAGCAGCACCACGGCGCAATCGGACGAGAAGCGCGCCATCACCTTCACCCGCTCCTCTGCAACGGGCGAGCGCCGCCATCACCCTGAGCTCTCAGCCTGCCTGCCCCGCAACGCCCCGCGCACAAAATGGCCGCTCCCGCACCGCGCCTCCCGCAAAATGGCGCCCGCCCGCCCGCCCGGTCCCGCACTCACGGCGGCGGACGCGGTGCGCGCGCATAGCGGCGCGGGCGGCCG
>VXAY01003875.1:302361-313429 GCA_013399855.1 Oxyruncus cristatus | reverse complement strand
CCCGACGGAGGCGGCGGGCGGCGGCGGGCGGGGGGACGGTGACGCCGAGCCCCTCTCCGAGAAAAAGGCGCTGCGGAGCAAAAAGAGCTCCCCCGTCCCGGGAAAGGCGCCGGGGAGCAGAAAAGGTGCAGCGGTGCCGGTCGAGTGCCCCACATGTCATAAAACCTTCCTCAGCAAATATTACCTTAAAGTGCACAACAGGTAAACGCTCCGACTTCTCCTTCCCCTTGCGCGCGCGAGAAGTTGCGCCGCCCCCGCGGCTCAGCCCCTTCCCGGGGGGGAAAGGGCGGCCCTGCTTTTACTAGCTGGTCCCAACGCCATTCCCCGGGATGGAAATGAGGGTCCCCTCTGCCCCTGGGGGTGCTCTAACCTGTTGGGGGGATTGTATGTCTCTGAAACATATCTGAGAGCTGCAGTAACCGTCCTGGTCTGCGGCTCAGGAAGGCGGCAGTGGGGGTTCCTCAGGGGCTGCAGGTGGGCAATGGCAAATTGTCCTTGTGGGCTTTCAGATCAACCCGGGCTGCAGTGGATTTCGGGGGCTGTGGGAAACACGTAGCTGGGCTCTGTGAGGATATCCGGGCTGGATCTCTGAAAGCAGGGCAGGGCCCTTCCACGAGGTCTCGAGTTTCTCTTCACTCCTGTGTGGGGGCAAACCCTGGCCCTGCAGAATCAAGATTCCACGGAGCACAGTGGGCACTGACAGCCTGACCACACTCTGAGGGGCCCCAAAAGTGCTGTAAAAGCAGCTTTAGCGTGACTGTGAATAGTGGCACTGGAGGGACGTAGGCAAGAACCTGCATCACCTTTCCCTGTGTCCTCCCACACCTGTCTGTGCATCTGCTGTTGGACAGGCTGTGATAGGGTTCTCCATTTGTATCCCCCCAGGAAACATACTGGAGAGAAGCCATTTGAGTGTTCCAAGTGTGGCAAATGTTACTTTAGAAAAGAGAATCTTCTGGAACATGAAGCCAGGAACTGCATGAACCGATCAGAACAGGTACTCCCAGGAGCTGCCGCACTGGGCTGGAGTGTGGCTGCCATTCATCAGGAAGGGAACTGGAGCCTTTTCCGAGCCCCAGGCCATGCTCAGCTCTGAACAGACACCTATCGGCACCGCATGGCACATATTCCATAGCGGGGGCCCCTGTGGCTGGGACCCCCATGGCCGGGACCAGGATTGCAGCAGCTTGTGCCCAGTGTGCCACACAACCTTCACTCCGTGTGTTCCAGCACACGGGGACAGTCTGCACTGTACAAGATGCGGGTCCTGTGGGTGCAGGCTGAATGCTGTGTCTGGGTCGCAGTGCCGCATGCCTGGCAGGGGCTGAGCTGTGGGCTCTGGGCCGGGCTCTGGGTCCTGTGGAAGCTGACGCCACCCTGTCTCATAGGTGTTCCCGTGCTCAGCGTGCCCGGAGGTGTTCAAGCGGCGAATGGAGCTGCGGCTGCACATGGTGTCACACACTGGGGAAATGCCATACAAGGTGAGCAGCCCTGGCATCTGGGATCCCTATGGATGCTGCTGGACACTGGCACAGAGTGGGGGTGAGGTGAACATTTGCCTTCTGGGGCGGCCTGGCCCAGCCCATCAGGGAGCTGAGCCCCCTAACTTCCTTCCCCAGTCTGTGACAGCCCATTAAGGGTCATTCCCTGTCTCTGAGCTGGAATGTGCTGCAGGGAGACACCACAGCCACCTGCTTCCTGCAGCCGTACGAGGAATCTGTTCTGCTCCCCCAGTGGTCCTCCTTGCTCTGAAACCGCGCTTTGCGGCCAACTGGAAGCTGACCTCCCTCTCCTTTCTCACAGTGCTCCTCATGCTCACAGCAGTTCATGCAGAAGAAGGATCTGCAGAGCCACATGATAAAGCTGCACGGCGCACCCAAGCCCCATGCGGTAGGGACCAGAATATTGGGGAGGCTGTGGTCCTGCACACACGCTTGACCTAGGGAATAGTGCCCATGGCCTGTCTGGCTCTGTTAGTGAGGCATGGGACACGGAGCTGCTGGAAACAAGCTTTTTTGTGTACAGGAGCAGCTGATATTCCCAAGCACTGACCAGCATTTTGCCTCTTTTGGGCTGTGCCATCTCACTGGGTGTCTCTGAGCTGCTGTGTCCGCCGTGGGAAGGGCCCTGGAGCAGCCAGAGGAGTGCCAGGTGTTGGGCACAAGTGGGTCTGGTGTGGGTGTACCCTAACCCTTCTCTCCTGTGGCCTTGCAGTGCTCAACCTGCTCCAAGTGCTTTCTGTCCCGGACAGAGCTGCGCCTGCATGAGGCCTTCAAGCACCGCGGAGAGAAGCTGTTTGTGTGTGAGGAGTGTGGGCACAGGGCCTCGAGCCGCAATGGCCTACAGATGCACATCAAGGCCAAGCACAGGTATGATATGACCCGTTTCCTCCCTTATGTCACCTTGGCTCTTCTGGCTGTGCTCCCTCCCCTGTAGGACTGGGGGTTGGCTGAAAGGAGTGCTCCCTTCCCGGAGGGGCTGGGCTGAGACCCGAGGGGCTGAAGCCGGTGGAGGGAGACATGATGGTAAGTTTTCCCTGCCCACAGAAACGAGCGGCCCTATGTGTGCGAGTTCTGCCACCATGCCTTCACGCAGAAAGCCAACCTCAACATGCACCTGCGCACACACACTGGCGAGAAGCCCTTCCAGTGCCACCTCTGCGGCAAGACCTTCCGGACACAAGGTACCCCGGGTGCTGCTGGGGCATGTCATGCCAAGCGCCGTGCTCTGGCATCCAGGACCTCCAGAAAGCAGCTTCCCCAGGAGCAACGCCATGCTCTTGCAGGCTGACACCAAGTCACCTCCATTGCCCTCATAGCACAGAAGGGGAACAAGTTGGTGTTTCCCATGACCCTTACCTGGACCTTATGCTGCACTTGCCTTTCTGGCCCAGTCACTGGGATGGGGAGCATATGCCATGCCACTGACTGGCTGCTCTCCCCTTCTTTCCCCCCGATAACGGCAGCGAGCCTGGACAAGCACAACCGGACGCACACTGGTGAGCGGCCATTCAGCTGTGAGTTTTGCGAGCAGCGTTTCACGGAGAAGGGGCCGCTGCTGAGACACATCGCCAGCCGGCACCAGGAGGGGCGGCCCCACTTCTGCCACATCTGTGGGAAGACGTTTAAAGGTAACGCTGGGGCTCTGCAGAGGCTGCCTCTTTCCCGTGGGTATCGTGGCATCACTGTGAGCACATACAGTATAGAACTGCTGCCCACGGGCTCTTACTTCCCTTCCCAGCAGTGGAACAGCTGCGCGTCCATATCCGCCGGCACAAGGGCGTGAGGAAGTTTGAGTGCACTGAGTGTGGCTACAAGTTCACGCGGCAGGTGAGGCCTTCCCCAGCTTGGGGGCCTCTGGGCTGTGCCAGGGAGCCGGCCCTCACCGGGCCCCTCTGCGTGTCCCTTCCTTTACAGGCTCACTTGAGGCGCCACATGGAGATCCACGACCGCGTGGAGAACTACAACCCACGGCAGCGGAAGCTGAGGAACTTGATCATCGAGGATGAGAAGGATGTGATGGTGGTGCTGCAGCCACCCCCAGAGCTGGAGGTGGGCTCGGCTGAGGTGATTGTGGAGTCACTGGCCCACGGGCCACTGCCCGAGGAGGTTCCTGCGCAGAGACTATGCTCTAATGAGAACTTCTCCCCGGCGGACATGATTGAGCAATCTCTGATTATAACGACAACGATTCCTGAAGACTGTGAGACGTAGTGCAGCCACACTTCCACTGAAACACAGTAAAGTGTTGGGCTGAGCCAATCTGCCACACTTGTTCTTTCGAGTTGTCCATCTGGCCCTTCCCCTTCTTCCCTGCCAGTCTCTCACCCCAGACTACAGGGAAGTCACCACGATGATGTGATTGAGTGTCAAATGAAGAAACGGTGCAAAACAGCCACTCCAGTCAGTGTCTGTGCACCGTGCAGGGGGATTGGACTGACCTGCTTGTGTCATACTGTGAATCACTTTTTGACGCCGGAGGAGCCCCTTTCCTCCAGACCTCTTATTCTGCTCCTGATTAAAGATTGAAGCTCAACTTCCCCCAGAGAGAGCAGCTGTGCCCTTTCCTTTAACGCATGTGAAAGGATCGTTTCCTCCGTTAAACTTGTGCCTTATTTCTCCTTTATTTTGTCAAGCTTCTGTCAGTTGCTCTTTCTTTCCCCCATTAAAGGTGGGGCAGGATCTGTGTCTGCTCAGCATTGAGATAATGGAGCTGCAAGTTCACTCAAAACACACTTCAGCAGCCACACAGTGCCTGAGCTCCTGTGCTCCGGGGTAGGGACTTACCTCTGTCCCAGATAACACGATCCAGGGTTGCTGGGGGAGTTATAACCATTTCCTGAGTAGTGCCAGAGTGGGGGAGATCCCTGTGTGTATCCTCACCCCCAGAGTGTCAGCTGTGCTCTCTCCCCTTTCCCCCTCTACTCACCAAGGAGGCAGAGAGGCTCTGTTTTAAACGCACCCACAAAGAGACAGTCCCACTAAGATTTCACTCCAGGCCCTTTCCCTTCACAGACAATAGAACTGTGTAACAGGTTTTATTTAACTTGACAGCTGCAAGTAAATTTAAAAACAAACTATGAGAATAAAAATACATTATCTGCAAATGTAAAATGCCTTTGTTTCAAAGGATGGAGTTCAACTGTACTGGAGGATTCAACACAATGAATTCTACAAAAAAATAAATACTTATCTGTAGCTGCTCAGCGGGTGAGGTTGGGGGTCCAGCAGCGAGCACGACTGGGTGCACTATTTGTAGCTCAGCAGAAAGACCTTGGGCTGCGGCGCTGTCTGGCTGCACAGCGCTTGCCGGCTCTCCGCAGGCACGGCACAGCATGGACAGGCTGCTCCCAGAAAAGCAGCAGCTGCCCCGAATTGCAGGCCCCGGTGTCCCCCCTGCCAGGCTCTGCCCACAGGGGCCCATGGGCTGCACCCCAGCGTGGTGGTCTCAAGGCACTGTCAGTGTTCCAGACAGAAGAACAGCACGGGTTCCCCATGGCTGAGGAGTGCAGCGAATGAGTATGCGGGCTTTCCAAATCTGAATTCAGTTTAAATACAGACTTTTCCTCTATTGGTTAAAAATAAAAGACCAAAAAAGCAAATTCATCCAGCCACACCCGAGCTGCTGTCACACTTCAAGGTTCTCCTGAAGATGTGACACTCTTGGGGAGCTGTGCCACAGGTTTGGCCTCTGCTTGTTCCAGAAACATTTCACAAATAAACCATACAGCTGCTCTCCGGCAAAGGTAGATAAACAGCCCACCTGGCCAGGGCACTTGGGCAAGTAAAAAGGCAAATCTTACACAGGCCAAAAAATATGCAAACCCCAAACAAAAGGAAGAAAAAAACCCCTAAAATAACTACCTTTCAATCCCAACACGTGCACAGAAAGCCTGTCTCCCTCTGAGGCACAGAATAGAGCGGGGGTCCAGACCACTGTCCAACCAGACAGATCTCTCCCAAAAAAGTAACTGAAGGAAGCAGTTTGGTGGCAAAGTATTACAGGGTGAAGGAGCTCCCAGTGAAAGGTGTCTGGTCGCAAGCTGTAAGTGATGGTGCTGTGGCGTGGGTCAGTGCGATTGTTTTCCCCAGGGATCAGCTCTTGGGTCCCTGCAGGCAGTGAAGGGCTGAGGGAGGCAGCAGAGGCCTCACTGCCTGCGGTCACACAGCAGCACATCCAACAACCAGAGTTCTCATTCCCTCTGTGATCAGTACGGTTTTGTTTCCAAGCACTGGTTTGCCTCAGCCTTCCCTCGAAGCAGCCCAGGTTCTGGATGAGGGACTTAGGTCAAGCCGCTTCCTGTGCTAAGGCAGCTCATTGAGGTTCTGGTTGTGAAGGTTTTGGTTCTGCCTGCTCAAGCTGATGGTGTTGTCCAGTGTGATGCTGTCGTCCTCCTGTGGGGCTTCTGGCATGAACTGCCGGAATATGCTGACGCTGCCGTGCCAGAATATGGGCTCAGGGAGCCGGCCCACCACGCTCCACATTCGTGTCTCGGGGTCATAGGCTTCCAGGACATCCGAGAGTTCAAATGTGTTATCATAACCCCCGGAGACGTAGAGCTTCCCGCCAAGCACGGCCACACTTCCCCCAACATGCACCTGCAAGGTAACAATAAATACACACCGCAATCAGCGGTGTTTGCCCAAGCTGGCAGCTGATCGAGGGGGTGGGTGCGGCAGCTGCTCCTTGAAGGAGGCTCCATGTCTGCCAGCGGCAGCTCAGGCTCTGAACCAGCACTGCCCACAGCTCTCACGAGCTGGGCTCAACACCCCGACACGCTGCCACATCCAGGACTTTGTTTTCCCAATGACTCCGGTACATTTAAACCTGCTCCACGTGCAAGGGGTTTTGATCTAAAGGGCTCTTCATTTTCCAAAGGTAAATGACACCCATTTGTAACACTTAAGGCACCCTGGAGGATGGCAAATGTCCTACCTGAAGCATGGCAGGGATTTTATCCCATTCATTCTTTGCTGGATTGTAAACATCCACTTCAGCTGAGTCGTCTCTGGGGAAGAGAACACAAAATTACTCTTCCGCATTCTAGAAACTCCACTTGAGTTCTTCACCAATGCCAAATTTAGGTGGGTGGGATGAGAGAAGAGCTAGAGGGGCGTCATAATCCCCCAAGGCTTCTCTCACCCACCCCACTTGCCAGACAGGAGGGTGACAGCGACAGGTGAGGGGCGTTTGCAACGCAGAGACACTGACACAAGAATGTGGGGAGGACAAGGTCAGGGCAGCTGAAGAGGAGCTGTCAGTCCTTCCAAGACAGTTCTGGTACAGACGGAATCAAGAGGCTGTAAAGCAGCTCCAGGCAGGGCCAGCTCCAGATCAGCTCTAGGGTGGCTACAGAGAATGCCCAAGCCTCACTGCTGTGCTACATTTACTGGTAAAAAAAACAATCCCAGCACAAGGGATCATCACTCAGAGGCTTTAGTCTAAGCTATTAAAACAAACCAAAAACTGAATTTGCCATTTTTACTTGTTACCTATTCCTCTGCCCTCCCAAGATTATCCCACGGCTCTACATGGGGCAGCAGCCCACGTGCAGCACATGAAACAAGGGGAGAACACCTGACCCCGATCATCTCCTCACTGACTCCTGCAGATGTAAAAGCGATCTGAAATCCTGGAGTGTCAACCATCAGTATTTTAAAACGGATAAGGAAAAGGAAATTCTACGGAATCAGCTTGTGACAAGGAGCTGAACAGCTGCAACACCCTGGCAGGATGGACTGAAACCAGGGACTCAAACAGATGCCAGCAAGACACTCAGCTGGATCCAAAGGGATCAAATAAAAGGTCTTGGGCCAAAGCTGCTGCTTTATGGAAAGCCAAGAGGAAATTAAAAAAAGAGAAGTGGCTGGAGGCCCTCACAGAAGTCTCTGTTTGCTCAGAGTCAACACAGGGAGGGAGATGAAACGCTCCAGCCCTAGCATGCCTTTCTGTTTATTTTTAATTAAGCGGATAACTGAAGTATTTGCACCACCAGGACAGCTTCAGATGGGTAATTAAGTCCCAGTTCGGAAAGGCACTTAAAATAGTGACCAATCACTTCATCTTCAGCCTTCTTATCGCTGCTGAGACGGAAGATGTCCTCTCCTCTGCTACAGTTTAATGTTTTCTTGGAGCTTATGTGCTTATTTATAGCAGCGAGGGGGGCTGAACCAGGAGCCAAGGAATCCGAGAAGCCAATTTCCAAGCAGCGCTGCTGACTTCAGCCAGATTTACACCTGGCTGTTCCCCAGTCTGAGGTTACACTCAGACATTTTTACACAATTTTAAGGGTAGCCCCACCAACACCATCAGCACTGCTGTGCTGTCCCAAGCTAGTGCCCTCCCTCCAGTACCTCCAAAATCCCACACACCATCTCAGGGAAGCTCTGGGCCTTCCCCAAGGGGACACGTGAGGGAAGTGATGGTTCCCACTACTCACCTTATGAAGTATATGAGGCCGTTGAGTGTGACTGTCTTTGGGGCGAAGGACCAGGAGGGCAGGTGGCCGCAGTTGACAAGGGACCAGAGGTCACTGTCAGGGTCGTAGCACTGCATGACCATGGACTCTTTTCCAGCCAGGGAGCCGATGGCAAACAGCTTTCCGCGGCACGAGGTGGTGGAGCAGTTGTCCATGGGGTACAGCATGGGCTGCAGGGCTTCCCAGTTGTCCAGCGTGTGGTCATACCGCTCTGTGCTGTCGGAGGCAACTACGTAGAGCAGCCCATCCAGGACTGTGGAGCTGTGGTATTCCCTAGCTTTCAGCATGGGTGACACCTCCGTCCACTCGTTCACACTGGAATTGTACCTCCAGACGCAGTCATACAGCCTGGACCCATCTGAGCCCCCTGCAGCACAGCATGACACGTGTCAGAGCCGGGCCCCGCACAGGCAAAGGTGATGGAGGAGAGCACTCGGCTCAGCACCAGTGCCTCTGCTAGAGCTCCAGCTACACCTTCCACATACAGCCCCCTCCCGCTGCCCTGGGCTGTAGGATGGGGCAGCATTTTGGTTCTGGGGGGTGGCACTAGTGTGTGCCATGAGAATTTTCATGCAAGGTTTGCACTGTTTCCAGCAAGTCAGGAAGGATTTCTCCCATGTCCTCCCTAGTCCATACTCAGCCATGAATCAAAACGAGTCTCCCAAGTTTCATGACCTCCATCCTCTAAACTCCCACTTCTCTCCCGTTTTGCGGCCCCTGCTCCATCGCTGCGCAGAAGCTGCTGAGGCAGTGGCACCAACGGCAGCTTGGGAACTTCCTGGCCCTGCCTGCAACACACTAAGTAGAATGACCCAAGACCCCCAGTAGCAGCCTTGCACATGGCTCCTGGCAGGACTGGCCTCCGCAGACCCACTAGGGATCACTCCAGGAAGCTCCCAAGGGATGTAAGGGCATCTGTACCAAACAAGCCATTTTTACAACCCTGCCCTTAAAGCAGAGCCTTGTTTTCTGCTTGTGACTAAAGAACACAGTTTTCTGATCAGCTGCGTCAGACCTGCCCTTCAAAACTCTGCCAGCATTTCCTGCACATCCAGGGCATGCTGTTCCACAGCGCCTGGTTTCCTGGGTTTGTTACAGCTGGTGCAGGGCTGCCGCTCCAGCTATGAGGATGTAGTTCAAAGGAGGCATCTGCATGCAGATTAACAGCCAAATTTATACATTGGTGTCACCTTGACAGAAGTAATTGTAGCTCCAGCAGACTGCAAGGAGGCAGGATTTGTGCTGAGGAAAGGTACCGTGATTCACGGAGGCTGGCTGAGGAACCCGGGGCTTTCTGACACACCTATGCCTCGAGCATGTGGCCTGGCTTGTGATTCACAGGGCTCTGAACCCAAACACCTTCTTCACAGAGAGAAACTCAAAACCCTCTTAAAGTAACCCATGTCCCCCAGAGTGACGGTTAGAAAATTCTAACTGCAAGATGTGTGACTTCTGCCCACGTGCTCAGCAGCATTAGTCATGACAAAATAGCTCCTGGACTGAGACCAGCTTCTAAATCCAGCACCAACTCCAGAAGTCTCCATGCCTGCCAGCAGGCTGCAGGCATCCAAGCCGAGTCCCAAACACTCTGCTTCTTGGGAAAAGCCAAGTCTCACTGCTAGAACCCACATATTTTCAAGAGAAATCTGCACTCTAGAGGGTACCCTCACGCCCTGTGTGCCTTACCAGTGACATAGATGTCGTTGCCCAGAGCAGCAACACTGTAGCCCCCGCCCAGGTGTTCAGGGAACTCGGCCAAGTAGCGCCAGTGGCCAGTGCGCGGGTTGTAGCAGTCAACGGTGACGAGCTCGTCACAGTCACGGTCGCAGCCGCCAACAAGGACGAGGATCTCAGCGAGGCCGGTGGAAGGTCGGGGGCGCATGCGGGCACAGGGACCCCGGTCGTGGCGGTCAAGGCGGGCAGCCTGGAAGTCGCGGGCCTCACGCAGGAGGCGCAGGCAGGGCGGGCAGCGGGCCACCAGTGGCTCGCTCTCCACGTGGGCCAGCAGGTAGAAGCGGCGCACAAAGGGCAGGCGGACGTGGGCCAGGAGCTGGGGTAACAGCGGAGCACGGGTGGCGGGGTCAGCACGCACCCAGCGCAGAGCCAGCTGGAAGGCAGCCTCCTCCTTAGGGACGCAGAGCCCGTCGTCCCGCAGGTAGGAGAGGAGGCGAGGCAGCGGCAGCCGCTCCAGCTGGGCGCCCAGCTCACCCACGTGACGCAGCACGAAGCGGTGGGCAGCAGCTGCCAGTGCCGGGCACGCAAAGGCTTCGGCGAAGTCCTGCATGTCCAGGGCGTTGGCGGGCTCCAGCTGCCGTGCCAGCCAGGCGCCGCAGGCCTCCTTGACGGTAGGGAACTGCAGCAGGTCGGCGGCGCGCAGCAGACGCTCGGCGATGTCGGGGCCCAGCCGGCCTACACGGCCGGTGTACGCGAAGTCGAGCAGCCGCGCCAGGCACTCGGGCTCCACGCCGTGAAGCCGCACTCGCTCGGCCCTCGCCTCGCGCAGGGCCCCGCCGAACATGGCGCGGAAATATCCCGAGGCTGCGGCCAGGACAGCGCGGTGAGCCCCGAACTCCCGCCCGCCGGCCACCACCGTCACGTCCAGCAGGCTCCGCTCGGCCCGCAGCGCGCTCAGACCCCGCAGAAGCGACACCGCGTGCGCCGGTTCTCCCACCGCCGAGGCCGCCGCCGTCCCGCCGGTGCCCGCGCCGGTCGCCATGCCTGCGGGGAGCGCACCCGGGTCAGCGCGGAGTAGCTATGACCGATCCCCGAGAGGCTCCTGGGGCGGGAAAGACAAACCAAAGAAGAAGGCGACGGGTGGCCTCGCGGAGCCCGTCCCGTGCCGATCGGGCCGACAACCTCCCGGGAGCGGCCGCTGCATAAAGCGGTGCCGCCCCCCTCAGCGTATCCCCGCTTGGGCCGGTCCCGGGGTCCAGCAGCTCCGCAGCCACCCCGCCCAGCCCCGCGCCCTCAGCCCCGGGTTGGCCCCCAGCGGGAGCCACCCGACGGCAGCGGGGCGGCCCCGAGAGCGGGCGGCACTGCCGGAGCCCCGCTCTCAGCGCGGCTCCGGACGCCGCCGTTACTGCGGGCGGA
>VXAY01003875.1:263770-301323 GCA_013399855.1 Oxyruncus cristatus | reverse complement strand
GGCGGGGGGTGGCCGGCGTGGGCGGGGTGAAAAACGTCGGATCCGGCATCGCTCCCGCGCCTCCCCGGGCGCTCCGGCCGGAGATTCTCGGGGCGGCGCGTGGGGAGAGCAGGAGCGACAGCGCCTCGGGGACAGGGGGCAGCGCCTTGAGTCGCACGCAAGTCTGTTCTAGTCAATGCTGTACCTGCTTCCTCGACGTGTTTCAGGAAACGCCACTGAGGAACAGCCCCAGCCCTCCCAACAGCACTGGAGGCACGATTGACAGCGATAGCTGGGATCCCCGCTTCAATGACACCCCCTCCTCTGTCTCCCTGCCCACCAAGAACAGAAAGAACTTCAGTCAGCTTAAACGAGCAAAACCGTATGGGTCCCTATTCCAGCGGGCAAAGGCCAGCAACTTCCTGCCGGAACGAAAACAAATCGATAAGATCAGGAAGAAGAAAAAGCTGAAAAGAAGGGAAACAGAGGTGTCTGCAGAGGAGGACTATGAGGAGAAGCTGCTGGAGCTGGAGGCAGAGGACTCTTACGCAGAGACACCGATGAGCCCCTCATCAGAGGGCGACCCTCAATCTGTGACCGAGCACTGCTCGGTATGGGACTCTGACACCCCATCCAGTGTCTCCTACCCTGCTGTGACAGCCGAGCAGACGGTGGAGATCCAGAGTGTGGGCAAACGAACGGTCATTCGGCAGGGCAAGCAGGTGGTCTTTCGGGATGAGGATGGCACTGGTGACGATGAGGACATCATGGTGGATTCAGGTAGGTGGCCTGGCTGTCCAAGAGGATCAGCCAGGTGGAAGTGGTGGTGCTGTTGCTGATCTCTTTGGTACTTTACTTATAGCATGACTATACTGCTGAGGAGTGCTGCCTGGGCAGAATTTCGGAGCAGTCAGGTTTTTGGTGGAAAGGGTTGGCTCCTTTTGCAGAAAACTGAGTGAAAAGCTGTGACTTTATAGAAGCAGACGGTTCTCCTCTCCTGCATTTTGGCCTCCCATGTACTGCTGAGAGTCTCTTCCCATGCAAGGGAAACCTGGAAAAAGCAGCAAAGTGCCTGTCTTTGAAACCCAGGTGGTTAATTTAGCACAAAAGGAGAGAAAATTCCCAGTGTGGGTGAGAAGGCTCGACCACTAAAAAAATGTGGCTTTGCTCTTTGTCTTTGCAGATGATGACTCGTGGGACCTGGTCACTTGCTTCTGCATGAAGCCTTTTGCCGGGCGGCCGATGATCGAGTGTAATGAGTGCCACACCTGGATCCACCTCTCCTGCGCCAAAATCCGCAAGTCGAATGTCCCAGAGATCTACATCTGCCAGAAGTGCCGGGACTCCAAGTTTGACATTCGCCGTTCGAACCGCTCCCGGACGGGCTCGCGCAGGCGCTTTCTGGACTAGAGGGGAAGCGCGTGCTGGTGCGCTGCGCGGGCGGGTGAGCCGTGGGTGCTGGCTGGGAGGCTGGGAAGGGCTTCTCCAAACTGCTGCTGCTCAGGCGGGAGAGCCGCCTGGCTGCCCCACGGCGCAGGGACGAGGAATCCCCAAGCCGCGGGCAGCTGGGGCTGGGAGAGGCCAACTGGTCAGAACTGCGGCGAGATACCGACTGTCTCGAGGGACAGATGAAGCTCTCTGAGCTCAGTGGAGTTTTGTCCAGTTACAATGACTGGGTGATGTCTGGGGAATGTACAATACCTTTGCCGTGTAGGTTTTCTCATCCCATTGGGAAACTGCAGATCTTCTCTGTGCTAGGAAACTCCTCCTCCAAAGAGGGAGGGGAGGAGGAGTAAGTCTGTGTGAAGAGTCTGAAAAGTAAATGGCCCTGTGTTTTAAATTCAGTGAAATATTATACCTGCCCATTTTTCCGTATAGATCAATCTTAGATATCCTACGTTTCTGTAGGAGTCAGCATCAGTGCTGCCAGCCTCTGTGCGATCTGCTGCCACTTCCACAGGCTTAGGAATATGGGAGTTCTGTGATTTGGCATTGTCCAAGTGCAAACAGGACTGGGGGCTCCCTCCTGTGCCAAGGGACAGCACCTGGCAGGAAAGAGCAGCCCTTTTCCTGGACAGGCAGCATGGGGGATCAGTGGCATCGGATTCTTCCCTACAGGGTCTCTTCACAGTGATTTTTCATGATTTTATTTGTATGATCGGCTCAAATATGTGTTTGGAGGGAAACTGCTCTGTTTCCTGTCCCTCTGTTAACCTCTACGGGGCTGTTTTAAGATGGTGACTCTCCCTCTTTTCAGCCCAGAATTCAAACGTGGACTTTAAAAGGGGCCAAAGTAAATGTAGAACCTGGCAGGTCTGGTTGGGATTTCATCATGTCCATCCAAGTACAACAGCTGAGTTGACTTGTGTTTTTACTGTTTTTTGAGACTGGACTGTAACCAAAAAGCCAGAATCTTTAACCTCCTGGTAGCAATGACACAGCTCAAAGCGAACGCAGGCGATGCAGCTACAGGGTGAAGTGCAATGAGGCTCCATCCAGTGCGGGGTAGACAGGAGAGCACAAAGGCCCCAGCCAGCCTCAGCCCAAGGGAAATCCCTCCAGAACCATGGTGGGGAGTCATAGCTCATAAACAAGGCCAGGGAGATGCTGGTATTGTTCCTTGATGACCAAACGCATGCACATGGGTCACACAAATTGGGTGGATGTTTCAAGGTATTTCTCTGAAGTTATGCCTGGGGAATAGTGTATGCTCTGTCCAGGCAGACCAGGAGGCTTGGGGAGACACTGGCTGGTGCCATAGCCAGACCAGCTGTGCCAGCAGGAACGTGTCCCGAGTTCTGCAGTCACAGCATTGGAGAACTGCCTTGTCTGAGGACGAGCTCATTGGGAGATGTGCCCTGGTCATGAGGGTCTTGCCAGGACACAGGGTCAGGTGCCCTCCTTTAGACACGTGTCCTGGAGCTGCCAAAGCCTCAGGCAGCCCAGTGCCACAGGGTCCTGGGGCTCCCTGGCACAGGACATGAGGGCAAGAGAGTCTGCCAGCCTGTGGCAGGGCAATGGGGCTGCATGACTTGCAACTGTTCTGTCCCGCTTCCTGATAAAAATCCTATTCCACAAAGCTGCTACAGCTGGCTCTGGGTTCAGAAAACCAGTTCCAGCTTCTGTGAAATCTCAAGACCATGACCATGCTGTGCTGCCTTCAGAAGCTACATGGAACCACCAAGGAGTTTGCCAAAGACTTGCCCCTGACTGCTGCCTGACTGTCCTTTGCAGCCAGAAAAATAACCAAAGCACTCCAATGCTGCCATTTCACTCTGCAACCGAAAAGGCTTAGGAAGGTCCCAGCTGCTACTGCGCAAGGGTTGGACCTGCTCTGAAATCAGTATCTGTGTTTACAGCGCGTCCGCAGTTCAACTGGACCTCCATGGAGCGCATTTGTGAAGCTTTTATGGGAGAAATGGTGCACTGCCAAGTGAACTGGCTCTTTTTTACAGAGGTTCGACACTAATCAATGTGACTGACTCTTGTTCTGTTCCCTTTTCATATTTTTATCCCAGCGGCTGGTGTCTGACAAGTCCAGCACGTTACAATATCAGCAGAGAGAAATAAAAAAGTAACATCTCCATTCTTTTAGCTCATCACTTTCAGCCATGTATAATTATAGTGTAATTCAGAACTTTATTTTTTCATTAAAACTTTTAATGAACCATGTTTTTTCTTAAATGTGAAATATGTGAACAATGAGTTTGTTTGATTCCAAACTCGGGAGTCTGCTGTTATGATTTATGGATGTGTGCGCTGTTGTGCCAGGCAGCAACAAGATCTGATGCTTCAAGTGCTCTTCCCTAAACAATACACCCAGTCAGGCAGGGATAGGAAGTAAAGGCAGGTATCCCCACTTGTCTCCAGAGCAGCTGCCCCTTGCCAGCCTCTGCTGAGAGAACAGGTCCCTGGAGCCTTGGAAAAAAAAACTGGGGGCTGTACTGCATCTGCCTCGTGAGGGCTGGCTGCTTGGCCAGACCCAAACCAACCCCTTGTGAACCCTCTGGGACTGTGCTGAAGGAGAGCTCCCTCCTTCCCTCCCTAGTGCCAGAGGACCCCAACCCACCCAAGGGCTGCCTAAGCCTTGGTGCCACCCTGCAGCTCCTGTATGTACCGTGACCCTGCAGGCACTGCTGCTCAGCCAGCTGCCATCAAAGCAGCAGCCTTAACATCTTGGCAAACTGAAAAGGTGGCTCAACCTTTTGGAAATGGCATTAGGTCACACTGGGAGCTAAACCCTCATGGCTTATAGCTTCTACTGTAATTCTATGGGTAATTTTGAATTATACAGAGTGATAAAGAGAAGTCCTAGAGAGTTGTGGCTGTAAAATGGCAGCTGCTCATAGCAGGAATGTGGTTCCACAGTGGGACTGTTCTTACAGTCTTGGCAAAACTTGTCACTGACAGAAAACAAGAAAGAAAGTAGTAGGTGGGCTGGAAAGACTGACCCAGCAACTGGCTCCCAGGGATGCTCTCCTGGGAGTGTTCTGCCATGTCCTAGTCCCTGCAGGCTGGCTGTCACTCCTGACCATACACTTCACACAGTGAAAAGACATGAAAAGGGAACTACTGGTAGAGATTTCTGCCCAGTCCCTCAAGTCCCACCCAGCAGTGACCAGCAGTGGTCAGTGAGCTGGATGGGATGGAGGGTGCTGTTATGTTTACAAAACCTGCAACCCTTGCTTTCCAGGGGTTTATTTTCAGGAGTCTTCTACAGATGCAAAGGGAATGGGAGCTGCTTTTCAGCTGAATATAATTTATTGCACATTTTACATTTAATTTCAGATCAACAGAACACTGGTTTTAAGTGAAATAAAGCCCTGCACCAGGAGCTGGTCACAAATGAAGAGTTTCGGTTTTAATAAAAACAAATGAACACCCCTTCACAGTATGAACTTGTTTTTTAGAGAAGGGAGCATCTCTTTCAGACTGGCTCAAACAAGTCTACTTTTGGAATTCTGTTTCTCCTGTTGCAGTGATCTGAGCATAGAGAATCAAAGCTGCCCAGAACAGGAGCCAGGCCCATGTCAGGAAAGGAGTTATGGCAGGAGTTGTCAAGAGCATCTCTGCACTGCCAAGACATGGGTGTTTTCCCCTCTGTTCTCACCAGTGAGCAGTGAAGGCTGGTCTAGACTCACCTGGAACAGAACTGTAAACAAGAAACAAGGATTCCTTGTCTCTCTGTAAAAGCCTTGGTGGTGCTGACGTGCCCAGTGTGTAGCAGATTCTACAAGGTGCCATTTTCAGCTGCTGTGTCACCAGCCCAGGACTGTCCTTCCGCTGGAAATCCCTGGCAGGGCTTCTAGGCAAGATAAATCCAATGGATTTATGCCATAACTGATGCTTTTCAGAAAGGGCAGCTGAATGTTACATTTTCAGCTCTTTATCCATTTGGCCTCTCTCCTCACTTTGGTCTGGTTTACTTAAATGAACTACATTTGTTTTTCCTAGAAATAAATCAGATGGGAAGAGATAGTTGCAGCATCAGAATCAAATGAAATGAATTGCTGTCCTTCTCCTCACTAGCCCTCCTATTTTTCTGAAAACCTTGATGATACATGGATGTGGATGGCAGAAGAATTAGTAAGAGTATGATATGCCATGTCCTTGTCTGGAATAGCAGTGTTGGAAATAAGCAGCTGGACAGATTGGTGCTGAAGAGGTCAATGTTACTACAAAAGGCAAAGAACTTCATACTTAACAAAAGTATGTGCTTAACAAGTGCATTTCAAATACAGATTTGAGATGGAAACAATCTCTGACCTCTTTCCAACACAAAGGCTTTGCACAGGGGACTTCAGAAGGTGGCCCGAGAACTGAAATTCCCCTCGGTAGCAGGAAAAGGTGTGTTACCTGCCCCAGGAAGCATGTGGAGAAGTGAGAACAACAGGTTTTCATCCCTGCTCAGTGCCAGGAGGTACACGTGAGCGCATGAAGGGGCTGTGGCCAGCTGGCAGGAGGGCACCTGCTAAGCCCTCTGGGCAGAAAGCACTGTGCACTCAAGAGTCACGCTGCTTTATTGAGTACCAAGCCACAATATTGCCTTGAAGCTGCCTGGAGCAGCAGGGTCTCTCCTTTTGTCCCTAACAGAATCGGCAGGACACCACCTGCTATATGGACAGTAAAAATAAAAGTGTCTCTGTTCAAACTTGCAGCGTTTGGGGGAGGTTGTGCAGTTTCCATCGACCCAGGTACCGTGGCAGACACGCGCTCCCGGATTAGCCATCGGCATCAATCCTGTGAGCTGTCAGGGAGAACAAGGAATGGACACATGCTAGAACCCACCACCGTACCAGGGACAGGCAGGAGCAATCCTGGCTGCTAATTAAACATGACTCATATACACCTCCCAAGGCACTTCTGGAAGCTCTGTCAGTTGGATGCGCTGCTCACACTGGCCAGGGAGCTGGTCTAGAGCAAACAGAGGTCTGTGCCCTTGCTCCAACCTGCCAGAGCCACAGAGGTGACAGTAAAATTTGTCACAAGCAGACACTGGTTTCACAGAGTTATTCCAGCAGGGAAGATGTTTTGGCAAGTAAGACAAACGGGGACAAAGAAGAAATCTGGCTCAGGCCTCCAACATGCCTCCATTCATACAATTTAGTCCCCAAAGGGTCACCCAGTGCTGTGAAGTGCCTGGAGGGACACTGGCACCTGTGGGAGGCCTCTGCTTCCAACCCCAATTAGAGATAAAGGCTAGCTGGTACAAGCAGCTGCAGAGCTGCTGCTGAGCTCTTTTGGGCCTTGCTGCAGAGGCATGTCATAGTCAGTCCATTCCAATAACCTGTTCTGAGCCCCAGAACCCCAGTTCTGTGTGCTTCACCACAGAGCTGAAGCAACCGTTTCAGTTCCCAAAGGAACAAGCTGGGCAGTCTGTGCTACTTACATTGCTTTGGTATCCTAAGGGCCTCATTGTCAGCTGACATCACTTGGTGCAGAACTCCTCGGAACTGATAAAGCACTTTCAAACTCTTCTCCTCACCCACACAGGGGTCGTAGAAGCCTGGCAGCCCAGCCTTGAACCAGAACAGGACAAACTGAGCATCAGGGAATTGACTTTCACAGTTCTTCAGCTGGCCAAAAACATTTATTAGTGCCAGGACAAGTGTCATTAAAAAAAGGAGTTTTGCTGCCAGCAAGGTGAGATGCTGAGGAATCACCCCTGCAAGTTTTGAATACATAAAAGTAAACCAGGGGCTTGGGAAGTTTCTGGTGTACAGCCCCACGGTCTGCAGACACCGAGATGCTGTTTCTTTGGCACTGGAAAAGCCCAGAGAAACAGAAGTTCCTGAAAGTTCCTAACACTTGGTATGTAAATGGCTTCTGTGAATTGATCCAGAGTCACTGGAGAGATCCCCTGGCAGGACACCACATGGTTCAACTGAAATTCTGGGTCACACATTTGAGTCATGGAGTCTGGGCTTTGACAGAACAGCTTTGACAGAACGTACCTTGGAGGCCTCTGTAAGGATGAGTTTAGAGTCTTTCACCAAGCACTGCAGGGGCACAGTCACATCTATTACCTTCACCTTCTCATTCTTCCTGCTGTTGTCATTAACAAACTTCCCGTACCAGGCATTCACTATAATAAGACCTGCAGGTCCCAGGAAATCACAACTGTAATGAAAGGCTTCCTGCCATGGCTGGACAGACACTGACAAAAAGACCATCCTAGCATTTTCTCTTGCTTTCACCGAGATCTAATTCTCCTGGCCTGGACTAACTCTTCTTAACCCAGAACAACATTTCTACTTGGCTGTTTGTTAGCAACCTGCAGCACTAGGATAGAGGGACAGGACTTCAGTGCCACACTGACATGATGATCTGAGTGGATGTCAGTTCACTTTGAAACATTCTGTGGAAAATTGGTAGTAATCATCAGAGATCAGATTGCCACTACAATCCAGGAACAGTGGGACTAATCCCATGTGAGGGAGAAATCACTGAAAGCTAAACTTGAGACTACAACTTCTGCACATATTTATACACACACCTCTCTTTGGCGGAGAGGTGAATCCAGACTGATGTCTTCAGTCTGTTGATCCACCTCACAACACGTCCCAAAATAATATTCTGTGATCCCTCCTAAGCTCAGGCACCAGGAGTGAATCATAACGGGACTCCCCTACTCTGTGCGCTGCAGCCACTATGCTGCGCTTCATCAGGAGTGGGAATGAAGAAACAACACCTTTGTATTGTTTCTTCTTCTCACCAAATTTATATAAAAAAGCAAATGATATCATAATCTTTACCCATTCTGGCTTCCTCTGCTTCAATTATCCTTCGGACAGACTCCTGCATTAACCGGACCTGTCACAACACAAGTGGCAGAGCAGAAATCACGCACGGTCAGACACTGTAGCCAAAAGAGAATAGCCCAGAGTGAAAAGAGCTGGCTTTCACTAAGGGGGACCAAGTTACAAGAAAAACTCACCGCAGCTTCAGCCTCCTGCTTCTTCTGCAGGATGTCACTGGCTGTGTTCTCCCTCTGCTTCTCCAGCTCTCTGGCAGAAGGAGGGCAACATCACATCAGAAATACACAGTAGATGGGATTCATCCACAAACTGGCAGGTGTCTGCCTACCCACCCCCTGCAATTACAAGTGACCCACAACCTCACAGAAAAGAGCCCTAGTGAGACTTCCTTGCCCTGAATGTGCAGCACAGCCTGGCAGTCTCACCTCTCCTTCTGCGCCCTGAGGTAGGGTTTGATGACCAGCCTGTGCATGGCAAAGTAGATGACGAGAGGTCCCACAGTGGCATAGAACACGGCGCTGGGAAGCAGCTGATCTGTTAGGTGGACAGGGAAGAAGTAGGTCTGGCTAGCCCTATTCAGCCTGCAACAAAAAAGAGCAGAGGGACACGTAAGAGGAAAAGCAGAGTTGAATGAGCTCGATGAAGCACACTTAGCAGCAGCACGTGCTGCTGAACCAAAGGGAGGTGAACAATGAGCTCAAAAAGTTAAAAGTCCAATAAACTGAAAAAGCTAATGGTAAGAAAGACACCTGACACCAGCCAGAGACAGATTTCAATGAAGCAAACATCTCTCATGATAGTACCTGACCATTGTACAGTGTTTTTTTAAAATCTTAGGAGAATAGGAAATTTGGTCAATAATTTCCCCAAAAAAAGGTGAAAAAGAAAATGCTTCTAGAGAAGGCCTGTGTTCACAACACTGCCATGGGCCTTCAGGACAGGTATACATTAGTATTTTTCTGATGCTTATAACAATATTTATTTTAGAAAACATGAGTTTCCCAAGTTCTTCAGGCCCTTCAGCAGTTTGGCATCCCACCTGCCACTGACCCCAACTGAAAGTGCACTGCAGCACAGGGACCTTAATGAGTTCTGCCCCTCCATGAACTACACCTTGCTAGTGGTACAACCACCTGCATTAGGGAATGGTAATTCCCTAAGTCAAGCATACACTTGTGTACAGTGTTACACAAATAGAATCCAGCTCTAAACCCAGCTCTACTAACAGTATTTTCAGAAATCTTCCATCCACTTACAAGAGTGCTCCAAACCTCACTTTTAGCTGTATTTCAGAATATTCTGATGCACACACAGAGGTGGCTCAGGTTGTGAGTAACACTAGCAGAAGGCACCCACTGCTTACCACGGGCGCTGCTTGCATTAGAGGTGAGGGCAGCTGCACCCTCTCCCAGAGATGTATCACTACACCTGTATTGCCCTGGGACTGTGACCTTCTCACTTGAATACCGGAAATAGAATCACGGAAGTTATGGTCAGCCTCTGCAATCTAGAGTTGTAATTTTGAACTTACTTGATTTTCAAGGACACTCCTTGGGGAACACCAACGCTGACGGTGGCTCCTAAGATGCTGTGTCTGGAAATCTTCCTCTCTGCTCCATATTCCACTATGGTCCCAAAGAAACCCGCCCTAGAACGACAGAACCAAAAACTGGTAAGACAGGGAAGACTTCTTCTCTTTACTGAATCCTGTAATTCCCCAACAAGTAAAGCATGGAAATACATCTGCATGCAGCAGATGTTGGCCTCTGGAAGATTCACTGTGTATCTCCAAGGTGAGGTTAGCCCTTCCAGCTTGCTCAGTAGTAAAAAGACTACAAGAACTTCTGGCTTTCTTACTGGAGATAATATAGACATATCACACACAAGTTTTTTAAGTTCCACATAACCAAGCCTCCAAGACATTTACTTCAGTCTTTACCAGATTTAAAGAATGAAAAGCAGATTCCCAAAGGCCACAGAAGCATTTGGTTTGTGTGGAACCGGAAGGCCTACAGCAGCAGAGGAGGACAGATTGTTCTGGTTGCGAATAATGTGAATTTCCTCTTGAGCACTTACTTGAGAGAACCTTTCACTCGTGTTTGATCCTCATCCTGAAACTTATGCTGGTAACTGACCATCATGAAAGAATGGGGGATTCCCAGCTGAAACACAAGCGGCACAAATGTAAGAAAACATACCCTTGGCCACTGCTGAATTCGCCCCTCAATTTTCTTTCTCATCCTTGAAGTGCAACAGAACACAGAGCAGTGCTTGACACAACCTCTGCAGCCTGTTACCTACGCCAGGTGTACCATGGGATAGTACCAACTGTTCCCTTAACCTCTAGTCCCAAGCCAAACTACTGCCAAGACAGGAAAGTGAGACCCCTCTCTCCCACGGGGCAGGACTGCTGTCCCCACAGAAGCAGCAGGGCTCTCACCTGCAGTGCCACGGTGAAGTGGCTGGTTTTGGTGTCCCGGACAATACTGGTGTTCATGGCTGACTGGATGCCCCAACGCCACTGCAAGTAGCCCATTGTGTTCTTGTCAAGGTTGCGGGCCAAGACTGTGGTGAGGCCGGGGCGGACCCCGCGGGATGAGAACTGCAGGGCACAGTTTGTGGTGATGAAACTACGGAAGTGAGGAAAGACTCATCAGCACTAAAACACAGGCTCCCAGGTGGCCTCAAATTTCTTCTTGCCCAGGAACTTTGCTGAATGCCCAGAGACCATTCCACAAAGAGCGTGACACCCAAGGCTTTCAGGGAAAAATCAAAACTAATTCAGACTGCCCTGACCACAGCAGTACCCAGGAGAGCAGGTCATGCCCTGGTTTACTGCCTGTGCCCAGGGAGCTGCTGCTCCTGACCTTCCCTCCTGCCCTGCACAGGTAATGGCCCGGTCTCTGCAGTGCAGCACACTCAGCTGCTGGCACAGAGCAGCCCTGCTATTTAGTAACCCTCAAGCATCAGCTCCGAAAAGCAGCACTGAAGCTCACTACAGGGAACAAGAATCCTGTACAAGCTCTGAGGAATGTAGTATTTATTAAATTAGAAAATATAAATGAAGGGGCCTACACTGCTCCTATAGTGCTCTGGTATGTGACTTCAATCACAGCCCTTACCTTGTATTCTTGTTTGCAACGTAAGACTTCTATTAATTTGTGAACAGACACCACAGCAGTGGTAAATTTGGTATTATGTCCCAAAAATACAACACATCATCTCCTGTTTTGCTGTCAGAAACTCCCTCTCACACATGGAAGCCTCAGAAGAGCTCTCCATCTTTTGTTCTGCTCCCAGAGCAAACTTCTGTAGCTGTGATTGGAGATCATACCTCAAGTACCATGAATTGTGAGAACATCAAGTACAAATCTAAGGATGTGGAACACAGACCCTCCTTAAACTGGAAGTGTGACAATGGAGGGCACCAACACCCAAATATGGTACAAGTATTTTGACAATACAAGTATGACCTTAAATCAAAAGAGGAAATACCTTATTTTGTAGGATAGAAAACAAATCCAGAATTATCATGGAAGAGAATTCAAGTAATTTACTTCCTTAGTGTGAAATATTAACCATTAGACCATTTTTCTAATATTTACCATCTTGGTGTAAGATTACGGAATATCTTCAGCCCAAAGAGAGGTCCATGAAGGTCTCCTGCTCCAAACTCCAACTGTTCAAATGCACAACGCCAGTGTTAGAAGGAAACAACCTTTACAACAGTGACAAAGTATGTCAAAAGTGTTATTTTCATCACAGACGTTTTATACATCTGAGTAACATTTACCATCTCTTTCAGCACTCTCCCTTTCCTGCAGCTTTGCATTCAGAAGAAAAGGTGTCTCACTGAGTCAGGGTTTATGGGTAAAACAAAGCCAGTTTCATAAAGCTACAGGTGACTGCGACTGGCACCTGCTCTGGTCACTCCAGGGAACGTGGAGAAAACACCTCCTTAACAAAATCTTTATGCAAATCAAAAGCCTCCAGTCTATGAATTCTCAAACAAGAGGAAAACTCCCACTCCCCCAAGCTTAGGAAACAGGCTAGCAGGAGCTACTGTGCAAGAAGGAAGGCACAGGCAGCAGCCACCTGCCAGCTATACCAGTGATACCACGAGCATGTCAAACAAAGCCCAGCTTGCACATGGCGACACGGGACCTTCCAGCTGCTCAGTCCATATCTGCAGGGAGCTCAAACTATTTCCCCCACAACTTCTCCCCTTGAGAGAAAAGCAGTTTTGGAAGCAAAGGCAAACTATAACGCTGCCTAAGGTGCCTGCTCACAGCACTGGAAGGCACCTCAGAGCCTTCAGACAGAGAAATTAGAAAGACTAGAGACACCAGGTCTGCACAAGCGAAGTCCAAATTGCATGGCCAAATGGAGAGGGGGGAAAAAAATAAGAAAAACCAAGGTTTGGCCTTCCCTTTTTCTCAAATTCCTTTAAGAATTCCCTTTTCTGCATTCTACAGAATGTAGCAAATGAGAGACAAAACACAGCCAAAATTCCTCCCTAAAAAGAAACACTGGGTAACAGATTGAATATAAAACTGCGTAACAGGTGTACTCTTACCTCTCCCCATCCCTTGGCAGATGTCACTCGTCTTAGAGCAAGATTAATTGATCCCCCTCCATTCCCATTCTGGGTGGAAAGGTTACCAGACAGTATTGCTGTGTCCGTGGCAGTCAGGGGTGCCTGAAAAATGAATATATTGTTACCAGCAACTCTGGTCCTAGTTCACACAATTAGTACATGTTCCGCAAGGACGTAATCACAACTGCAGTGTATGTGGTTTTGTAGTCAAATATCAAGTATGGCCAAAAGTGAGATAACTCTTGTATCAGACACTTGTGACAGCTGTAACATACCTCTTAAAGTCCTGACCCTGAGCTGCAAATTTAGTCGTAGACTAAATTTCTACAACTCCCTGGGGAGAGGAAACAATTCCCATTCTTTTCCTTACCCACATCCTCAAAAATGGGTGCCATTCGTTTTCAGCCACTGAACATACCATATTCAGTCAGAACTAGATACTGAGCATTCCCACTGGCAGAAGGGCAGGACCACTGCAGCCCACAAACCGGTCTCATGAAAGCTGCAGGGGAAACCCATCATCCCGCTGGCCCTGAGCTGCCTTTTCCCACCTGCGCTGGCCACGGTGTCCCCCCCAAGTCCTGGTGAGAACCCCTGAGCAGCGTGTTCTGTGCCTCATTTGCTCAGGCCCTGCTCACATGTCTGTGCCCGCCCTCCTCACCTCGATGGACTGGGATATGTGCATTTTGTTTATCTCAATCTGGGGAAAGCTGCTCCCAGGCACATCTTCATATTCCTCGTCATAACGATCAAAGAGGTCGGTGGCATCTATTCCCACACTAATTGTTCCCTGAGGGATGACAAGTGAAACAAGCACTTAGCATTAGCAAACATCCAACATACACAGGACAAGTGGCATTCCTGTACATGATCACATTTTTGAGCAGTTTTCCCTTTTTCTGCAATTACCTTTTTCACTTTAAAATGAATTTCCTAATATGTAACACAAACAAATGTCAGTGATTACAATATTCCAAAACAGCAACATAAATCAGACTGGAGAAAGGACAGCAGGACAGCTTTTGAGCGTGAACTCAACTTGCAATCCTGAGGTCATTTTTCTGTTGTGACATGTTATAGAAGCCGGTAGAACACCTTTACACAGCAGGTTTCTTCTTCCACCACAACTGAATCTGCTATGTTAGTCTTTGAAAGTTAAGATAATATATTTCAGAAATTGATTTTCTTCAATGGAACTTAGCCAGAAAGCCTCTATGCGCTTCTTCTTATGAGTTATCTAAACCAACTTAGTTCTAACCTGCATCATTCACTTGCAAGTGACCTCATTAGTCAAAATTTCTGTTTTCTTTTTCTAGTTTATATCTTATCATCAGAAGAAAAGCTTGACAAAGATAAACTTCTAGTAAATGGTAAGTATTTTCTTTCTCATAGAAAAACTTAGTCCCGCAAAAAACTAGGCCACAGCTCCATAGTCTGGCTACCTGCTGCTGTGCGCCCTCAGACTAACTATAGGAGTGGGTTTATTTGAAAATAGCATGACTAGATCCTTGTCTGGGTCATATAACTTCAAGAGGCTTTGGAAACCTTTCCTATGGACCCATTCAGCAGCATCCCAGCTCCTATAAAATGTACTAAGTGCAATAAAAACCCCCTCTCTGCACAAGCACAGACTGAACTCTGAGCAGTTTGTATACGGAAACTCAAAAGCTGGGTAGGTACAAAACCCACGCGCACCACGGTGTGCATGGTCGAGGCCAAGCATGGATGGAATAAATCCTTATTTCAGTCTGAGGGAGCATTTTTCCTTGCTCACTCCACTCTAATCACATATTGAACCATAAATAAAGGAAGAATTGCAGAGTCTGACAGGACTCAAACCCTCCCTCTGCCTTGGCTTCCAGCTATTTGGCGTGGAGATTCCCGACCTCTTCTCAGTGTTTATTTTCTGATTTCCGATGCACCAAAAATTGGATAAATATTTTAACACTGAAAAGAACCACTATTTTCAGGAGAACCCTGGAACAGGGTTCTAACCACACTTGGCAGCTGGAGAATTTCAGAGAAATTGCACTCACTGTTCTGTGAGGCAGCACCAGCAACCAGCTCCTGCCTCTTCTGCACTTTCAGGAAGCATCTGCAAAGTCACCTTCAAGGGATTCCAGACCCTACAGCTTCTCCAGTTTCAGCCCTCTCTTGCGCTGTGCTGTTCCTTGAAAGGAGGTCAAAAGAAGAGGGAAGCAAGGGAAAACCACTAACTGCCCTGGAAGGGCATAGCCTTGCACTAGCAAACACCCATTGGAGACCACCTTGCTGTACTGGGCTTACTAGTGCTATGATACTGCATGGATCCACATGAATTCCTGGGATTCACTGCATCTCATTTCTCTAAAACATACTCAAAATCTTAGGATTTCCTTTTTCACACCTGTGAATTGTACAGCAAATATCCCTCCCAAGGAAAAAAGTAAAACACCTGAACTTAATCATGAAAATCCAAAGGTCCCGTTCAGAGGAAAGAAGCCTATCCCTATTCCCTCTCTGGCTCCACAGCGGTCCTCCTACTCCTCTGCCTTTCCCTGAGGTGAACAGTGGACCCTGGGCAGACCCTCCACCTCCCACCAAGCAAGTGAAGTCACCCCAGAGGTCTGTGGATCCTGGCAAGGAAACTGGTTCAGGCGCAAGCACAGGAAAAGCAGCAGATGGTAAAGTTAAAAATATTCCCAGAGAATGAGAGCACCCCTATGCCACCGGAAAATGGAGGGGACTGCTGCTGCTCCCAGCTCCCATCAGCCACCTGCTCTGACCATGGGAAATAAGGAGCCCTCCCCAAAGGAAGAGCAGCAGGAGAGAGCTGTAAGGCCTGCTCAGAAGCCAGTGCTGCAAAGCGCAGCAGCTCACAGGGCAGGGAGTGGGAGCAGCGCTATGGAACCATCGGAGCCGGGATCAGCTTTTACAATCACCTTTATTTGCCACCCTGTGAACAGGAAACACACTCATGGAATTCACATGTGTGCCAGAGGAGAATACACTCCCTCCTTTTTTCTTACGAATTTACTTTCAGAAAGGTGACACCTGGAAGCTATGCCAGGCTATGCATTGAGGGACCTGCGTTCCTTAGATGTTGACCTTCCACAGCAGGAAAATTTAATTTCTCCTAACATGAAGTGGTTCTTCTCAAACCAAGTAATGAACTTTTCAACCCTTCTGTGTGTCTCTGAAAGCAAAGACAAAGATCTAAAAGCAAATAGAAGACCCAATTCCAACCCTCCAAATTGCCTACATCTGGTTATTGCTCAACATTTCTGGTTAAAACGCTTTATTTTTGTGCAACTGCTTTACAGATCTGACAAAACGTTGGAAATTTTAAAATAACTTGCGCTCGCGTATGAAACGATCACAGCTGCGCTCCCCAATTCCACGGGAACACTGCCTAGAGACACATTTCCATCAGCTGCCAACCGGCAATTGCTGTAAACACCCAGATGGCTAATTTTATCCCAGGACACAGGCCGAGGCTCACAGCTTGCAGCCACGGCGAGGCGCTCAGGGAAAATGTCACATTCCTGAAGCATGGAGCAGCACCAGTAGGAGATAACCGTGCCCCTCTCCGAGAACATCTCTCTGACCCCACTCACCCGCACCTCCAGCAGGGGCAGTTTGCCCTGACTGGTCTGTGGCACCTAGAAACCCCTTCCTGCCCGAATAATGCTGTCAACAGATACTCACACAACATCTTACACTTGTTAACGTTCCAGTAAAACCCAGTTTTTAGTGTCTGTGCACTACCCACAGCCTGGGGATTTGTACAGTCCACTGGCTTTGCTAAGAGCAGCGCAGATCCATAGGCGGTGCCAAGGTGAATGTCTCAAAATATTACAGGTCTCCTTAGATGGATGTTTTCCTGAACCAGGCCTAAGCACCACTGCACTCCCACATCTATCCACTAAGAAAACACTGTGATTTTATACTAAAGTATGAATTCATTCGGTGAGTGTAGATGCAGCTCTTGGATAATGTTAGCCACTGCACAGGAACCAAGATTTTTGTGATTCAATAAGCTTTGAAACCTCAGTCAGGGACAATCCTGACAAACCTTGGGTTTGCCTTGCATACTCATCAAGCCAAGAGCCAGCAGAGCCACTGGCAGTCTGTGCTATGGAGTACTCCAGTCTATCACCATGTCCACCTCTGTTTGCCATCCCAACGGTATTCCTGAGCACCTCCGACCATCCAAGGTTAGCTGTGAGGTGGGTCACTCGGGGTCAGAGTCGGCTGCTCAAAGAGACCGAGATGGGAAAGGCATCCAGGACGATTCTCATCCTGAGTGCACGATCAAGCTTTATGAAAACAGGCACTAACTGTGACACTGGCAGGACCCCAACCCGGTTCAGGCTGACTTTGCTCACTGTGCTGCTGCCCAGCTGCTCAGGGCTGCCTTGCATTTGTCACTGGTTTCAAGGCTGCATTGGAATAGCTCCCTGCATTGTTGTGACACTGCAACAGTGCCAAAGGGAAAAGCTGTCAGGTAACTTCAGGGAAATAAAGTTTATTTAGAAAACCTAGAGAGAAATCATAAATATTTCAGTCTCAGGTCTGTTTTCTTGAGATTGCTGAAAAAGGTATTTTGCCCCAACAGGTTTCAATGAGAAAAGAAAGTAGAGGATTGTTCACAGAATGAGCTGTTCTCCCCACACTGTCCAGAGAAACTGAATATGCAAAAGAGAGAAAGTCATGCAGTAACATACCTGAGGGCTCTTTCATACAGGTCCTCACCTAGGCTCAGCACACCCTGCACACTGGTGATAATTTACGGATCCATTCCTGTGACCAGGATTAAATCTGTGCTTACCTTTGGATTAGTTCGCTGCTGCAGTCTCCTCTCTTCCCTCTCTCTCTGCAAACGCTCAAATTCTTCCCTGATTTCAGCTGCGGTTCTCTTTCGTTCCACAACCTGCTCAAAAAGAAATGAGAACCAAAGGATCACCAGACTGAGGCTGCTCAGGGCATTGCACTGCTGGGGGGACGGAGGCCCACAAACTTGGGACACGCTAAGACGCTGCACCAGCTGCTGAAAGCCACTCTCCACCAATTTCAATAGCAGAATTTGGAAGGAAGCACCTGGGCCAAATCAAATGGTAGGCATGAGAGAAAACTCCATGATTTGAGAGAAGGGAATATGGTCTTGTTATTTCTATTCCCTTGACAAAACTAGAGCAAAGAGCTTTCCTACCACAAGCACGAGACACTGCAGCGCTGTTATCCTCAGCGATCCATTAACTGCTCTATCAAGTGTGGACACAAAAATGAAAGCAACTGGAAGTCTCTGGATGAAGTAAACTGATTCAGTGAGAGTTCTGTGATTTTAGGTGTGCTGTTTCACAGCTGTTTACCTGACGTGGCTCAGGGAATGAGGATTTTAGGGTTTTGGTATGGATAGAAAGAGTATTGGATTTGGATTTTCAAAATAAGACCAAGTCTGCGAAAAGCAGTTCAGAAATGTCTGTTACATGCTGCTACTGCTCCACATTTCTGGCAACTGACTCCAAACTTGACCTCGGCGCTGACCTGATCCAATAGCATATGATTCTGCTGCAAGCAGCATAGTGCAACCAACTAGGGCTGGCAGAGGCCAGCAAGGGACTCAACAGCAGGACAGCCACGAATGAACAAGTTCTCTTCCAATGCCCATAAAACCCAACCAAAACCAAATCAAAACCACCAAAAAAACCCCCAACCAACGCCAAAAAGCCCCGGAAGAAAAAGTAATTTCAAACTCAGATGCTAGTTGAGAAGATACTTTGGATGAAAAAAACAAGTTTTAGATGGAAAAGATGGGACTAGACGGACAATAACGACACAATCATCCCAGGCAAAGATATTGCCTGTCATAGTAATATCCTACCAGGGAACTTTGAATGTCAGGTTTATTGTTCTCTTCTTAAGTGCAAAACCCAAGTGTTCTTTGAAAATCCATCACAATGTTTCAACAGGGACAGAGAGAGACAGAAATAACTAACCAAGGATGCCTTCAGACCAACAGACATTTATTACCAGCCAGGTATCAGTGCAGCTGATAGAACAACAATGGTAGATAAAGATGGGTTTAGTCAAGACAACTGGCCATAAGGTGCTCAATTTCTCTCACCTCCCAGCCTTCCATTTCCAGTCCTCTCCTCCCATATATGTCATAGATGGCTCTGGTCTGTGGATCACTAAGCACTGCAAATTAAAACCAAAAGAGAGGAGAGAACTCAGTTTTCAGGCTTCTCCTCGGATTTCAGACCAACACACTTGTGTTATTCGGAATTCAAGCACAGCTCCTGGAAACATCTTGTTCTTCAAGTAGTACATTAACCCCTTTGATGCTTCCATGTGCTATATTGACAAGACACACTGACTTTTTCTCCCCAGAAATTCAATTTTTTTTCCTTTTTTCTTACTTCTAAAACAAAAAAGTGGAAAGAACACAAGAGACATGCAGCCTAAGTGAATGTGCAGTGCAGTTTCTAACACTGCTTTCTTTGACTGAAGTGTGACATGAGCTCTCTAACAACCAGGGGGATTATGAGCAATTTAGTCAGCAGTTCCAGGGCCCTTACTGAATACCACCCATCTCTGTCTGGCTTTCAAAGCTCTGTGGTGCTTCCCTTGATCTTCCCTGTCCACCGATCCTTTCCCACCCAGTCCAAATGTATGGGACACACCAAGTGCCAACGAAGCAACGTCCACAAGGCAGTTCGCGCTTTGCCAAGCAAAATACAGGGCAGTGGCAAAGGGACATGTAAAATCTGAACCTCCCAAAACATCACCCAACTCAACGGAGAACACAAAATACACCAGGAGACTGCAGAACAGTTACTTTGGAAAAAGACTATGTACAGAATTAGGAAGAATCTCTAAAAGGTAAGGCACATTTAAATGCATAATCTCCTATACCACAACCTTCTGTACAAAAAATAACAATAAAAGATCATCAGTATATGAATATATGAATTCTGGTAAAATGAATCTTTTGTTGCATAATACTAAGAAATGGAAGAGGATGGAGAGAAAATAGGAAGGAGGTGAAGTAGCTTATTTCTAAGATGTCGACAATTTGGCTTGCAAAGCTGATACTACGCTCACATTTGGTACGAAACAAGCACCAATTTCCTTTCCATGTTCATTGCAAGGCACAGCCAAGCAGAGCCACAAAATTCAGAAGGAAGCTGCTGACTCTAATACAAGGCCACTCCACACTAAAATGAAGTTATTGAAGCATCATCTGTTTTTTTTTTCCCCACATCATCAAGGTCAGACCTTCCCTGCTCTCCTAGTAAAAGCTTCCACATGTCCTAAGGCCTAACTAGGGACAATGGGAAAGACTCCACCTGTGCTCAAATCCAGCTAGAAGGAGCAACTCAGGCAAAAACAGAAGAGTTTAAAAAAAAAAAAAAAGAAGCTCATATTTGAGGTCGAATGGAGGAATACTTTTTCATCATTTTGCCTTAGTTTCTCTTTAGGCTCCAGGACTGGGCACCCAGATGGGTGGCTTCATAACATGGATGGCTTCTACCAGCTTCTGATCTACCTGCACTCCAGGTGCAACTTGCACACCAGGATGTAAGTAAATTTCAGCTTAATTCAGACTATTTTGAAAGGGCTTTGGCATGAGAGAAAAACTCTGACTGCTATGAATCGGTTGTCTTTAGCTCAGTCTGAGCATATGGAAGAACTTGCTGGAAAACGATGAAGACTGCAGTCAGGTGACATGGAACAGAACCCTGAGATGCAGCAGTTCATCAGTACAATATGAAACTGTCTTTCTGTTTGAAGCTTTTCAGTCTGCATTCTCCTACGGAAGAGGCATTCAGAAGTGAGGGAAGTGGTGAGAAGATCATTTACAACATGCAGCAGGTAAGATAGAGACTCCACATCTCACTCCCTGCAGCATTTATATGGCATTTCTCCTCTGACTTATGGGACGGAAGCAGGAAACAGCATTGCTAAGTATCAGCAAATTTAATTATTACTTTGTAATAATAAATAGTTTCAAATAGCACGAAGACACAGTTCTCCTAGAAACCCCATGCAAACAGTTTTTGCAAAGCTCAGCCTCCCCCTGACCTTCATACGCTTGGTGGACAAGGTTGAAGAGCCGCTCAGCCTGTGTTTTGAGCTCGGGGTCGCGGTGCTTGTCGGGGTGGTACAGCATGCACAGCCGGCGGTATGCGGCCTTCAGCTCCTCCTGGGAGGCCTGTGAAAAGCACCAAAAACGAACTCAAGTACAACCAATGCCATTTCCACAAGGCCACTCTCAAGATCAGCCCTGAAAGGGAACTCCATCAGCCATTACATGACACTACTTTGGCCAAATCAGGAATGGACTATTGCTGCATTATATAAGTTAATAAAATGTTCAATTATCACATCAGGATCATCCATACTATCTCTGGCAGAACAAGTGACCTCAACAACAAACTCTACTCATATTTCAATCTTGACCCCCAAGGAGACACTTTAATTATCGAAAAGCACCGACTTTCCACAGCTGTAAAGGTAAGAATTGTAAACCCACAGTTTTACACTCATCCCAGCACTGCCACAGTCCCCAGCACCCTGCTGTGCTCCACAGCATCCCCCTGTGCTCCTCAACCCCCCATTCTGCTCCCCAGCATGGTCTGTGTTGAGCTGCAAGGGAGGAAGGTGCATCACCTGCCCACAAAGCCACAGACAAATAACCACGAGAACAGTGTGTCACCAAATGCACTAAGAATGAACCTGCCCTGTCCTTTACCACAATCACTCTGGGACCGCAGATAGCACCTCCATGTCATTCCAAGTACACGGCTGACTCTTTCAGAAACAATGGATTAACCCCCCCACCTCCTTCCATTATCATCTCTTAGGAGACAACCTCCCAGGGATGCTATTTTTGGACTCCAGTGAGTCCTGGTAACCTCTCCTCTCTCATCTCAGGCTGCTACAACCCCTGCACTGCAGCCTCTGCCCATTCCTTGCAGATTGCTTAATGCCTACTTTTTAGAAGTTCAGTTGCCAAAACCAACCAGAACTTCCCCCCAGTAGAGCTCCATAGAACTACCAATCATCCAGTTCCCAAAATGCCCAGGCACAGGGAAACATTCCTGGAGGAACATGCAGAGGAAAATAATCAAAACCTGACAGTCCTGGCTGTCCCCAGGGGCTGCCTCAACCAGGACTCAGCACAGCCAATGAGGGGGGCACCCAGAGAGGGACATCAACAATGGGATTTACAGACACAAATTCCATTTACTCTTAATGGTCTTCATGGAACAAAGATGGCACAGTTTCCAAGCTTTCATTGGGGAAATAAAGGCCTTAAAAGGTCAGTTCTTAAGGTAACATTTTTTTCCCCCCACTTGTGGCAGAGAGGGTTTTCATCACAGAAACACCGCTCACTGGTGTATCAACGCCAGCAATCCATCAGGATTTGAGTACAGCTCAGAATAAATCTTTTCTCTGCATGTTTGTACTATTTCACATTAATATTTTGAAATTATATAGCTAAAGGGTAGCTGCCAAATTTGCTGGTCCCAAGACAGTAAGGACAGCTACAGATTAGCTTTTTCTTTTTACTACGGTGTGCTTTCTCAGCTATCAAATTTAAACTCAACTGGGAAGGCAGGGGAACATATAGGCCCAAAATGGCATTTTTAAATCAAATTGATGATAAACGGTTTAATGTGCTATTGATTACCTCATAGGAATGAGCAGGTTAATTTTTCATAATGCCATGTTCAATAAAATGTTAGATTGGGCATTTCATCATCACTGATGCTCAGATCATTGGTTCAATATTCCATGAGCAACAGCCTCTTTGAAACTGCTAAATAAACCCTGACAACATTTCAGATTGCCAGGAAATACCTAAGTCACTAATAATTGCATGTAAGTTACATTTTTATTACCAAGACTCTGGGCAAAATTAAAAGGCTTCCCATCTCCCTGCTTGGGGTTTAAAAAGGCTCATTTGATGTCTGAAACACAGCACAATGTTTTTATCAGACTAACATCTCTAAGAGATGAACTATTCACCCCCTCCCTCCCGCCAACTCCACTTGCAGGCTCCCACCCCTCTGTGGGATCCCAGCTCAGCTGCCACATCGCCCTGTGGCTCAGCACACAGACATGCTGTTCACTGCACTCCACTACAGGGCAGTACTGCTGACGTTCATTAGCAAGGGGTAATTAACAAAGCATCCACTCCTCTCTATTGGAATCATTCCCTTGCAGACCCCTTTAATTCAGTTGCAGCTCCCTGCTGTACCAAACCTGAACGTCCTGCTCTGGAAGCCTGCCTAAGTTAACTATTAAACCCTCCCCCAGCAGTCACAACCCTTGTGCGGTTCCCACCTCTGTTTTAACCTCTGCACGCTGCTGTTTGGGAGGGGAAATTATGAAAGCTCCCAAGGGAAGTACAAGCATGGCCCCACCGGCTTTGAACCAGATGAGGGGTCTTGAGTTGCGCAGAAATTTTTCTAAAAGGAGCCCAGCATCAGGGAGTTCTGCAAACAGCTCAACCGTCACACACTCTTCCTTCAGCAATGTGGCAGACTCTCACAGATGAGGTACAGGAGACTGTCCCTGCCGCCCAGGGACTGACAGCAGCCCCCAAAAGAATTTTTTCTAAGCTATCAGGCTGAATCATTTCCAAGTCTGGATCTCCTACAGCACACAGTAATGGTGGTGCAGTATGAGCTTTGTCCAGCTCCAATGGCAACATCCAGGACCATAGGCTTGAAAAGTGAAGTCTGTTTACACATACACACACACGTATACAATATGTTGGTGTTGCATTTGCTGAAACAAACTACAGCATAGCTCCTATATTCAGATACTTGGAGATTTGCCTAACTACTACAAAAAATAGTTGTCTCCCATAAAGTTCAGAACTGATCCAAAATTGCACCAATTAATACCATCTATTCTTAAAAGTGAAATCAAGGACTCTCGATCCTTCTTTTATGGAGGGAGAGATGTTTTGCAAAAAATGGTGTTTCCAAATAGGAAACCTTCGGGACGTGCTCCCGGCCCCGCCCGAGCCCGGCGGCAGCGCGCGGCCGAGGGGGCCGGGTGTCCCCCGCGCGCGCGGAGCTGCACGGGAGCGCCCACACCGCCGTAACTCGGAACGAAACGCGCATTTCTCGGCCTCAGCCGCCGTTCATCCGCCGCACACAATCGGGAGCCCCGTGGCCCGACTCGAGCTCTCTCGTCTCGCCGCCGGCAGCGGCTGCCCGGCCTGGGCTGAGGGCGCGCTGCGGGGGCGCCGCTCCCGCCGCGGTGGGCAGGGGGGTCTCAGCCCGCCCGACCCGCCCGGCGCCATACCCGGCCCCGGCCCCGCGGCCGCACCTCGCGGCGCACGTTGAGCAGCCCGTAGTAGTCCTGGTTGTCCGGTGCCTCCTCGCCCAAGGCCGCCGCCATCGTCCCGACCTCTCACCCCGCGCTGCCAGTGCAGCGCCCCTCCGCGGCCCGGCGGCCCTAGCGCACGCGCACGCGCGCGGGCACCGCCCCCCCCGGCGCCCGCGCGGTCCAGGCGTATGCGCGTGCGGAGCGCGGGAGCCGGGAGGAGGAGGAGGAGGCGGCGGCGTCGTCGCGAGGTGAGTGAGCGGGGAAGCGAGGGAGCGAGCGAGCGAGCGAGCGAGCGAGCGGGAGACTGAGGGAGAGCGCGAACTGGGCCGTACCGGAGCACCGGCCGCTCCGCCGCGCTCCGCTCCGGCCGCGTTCCCCGTCCCGGCGCCCTGAAGCGTCCTTCCCGCCGAGGTCGCTCCGCGGCCGAGCGGCGGCTGTGGTGGAGCCGCGGTGCTCGGGGCCTCCGTCCGCCCCGCTCCCGGGCAAGAGCGGGAGCGAGCGCGGGCGCCAGGTGCGGTGCCTGCCTGGTGCCTCTCCCGGTGCCCGCCCGGTGCCGCAGGGCCCTCGGGATCTGCCCAAAGGGCCGTCGCCCATCCTGGTCATTGACGGGACCTGAAGGGTGGACGGTGCTCCGAGGCCTCTTGCCGCCGTAGCAAGAGCGTGGTTTCCAAACCCTGCTGTGACCACCGAGCCGCTGTTCCGTGACCGACTCCCGGCTCCGGCGGCGCTGGCGGAGGGCAGCGGGGAAGCCCGGCAGCCCGGTCCGGCGTGGGGTCCCGGGATAGAGCTGAGCTCAGCGGTGTCGGACCCGCGGGCGCAGCACGGCCGGCAGGGACACACCGAGGGCAGAACGTGTGCTCGTGTGTCACCAGTAGATCTGGAGCAGTTTTCCTTGGATCAAAGCCAAAGCTGCTTTGGCTTTTGGAGTAGAGAACAAGGGCCTGGAGTTCACGCTGTGCTGCCCTCCCTGATGGTGGGTTAACCCAGCTCTGAGTACCGAAATTGAAGGAAATGCCCCCACGAATGTGCAGAGCGCAGAGCTTTTAGCAGGACTACCCAGTCGGTGTGTTAACACCGATAAGTGTTATGAGTGTCTGAGAGCTGGCACATAGACTGGGTGCTTGTTGGCATCAATGCTGTGATAAGGCTGTCAGGAAGACAAATGCAGCCTTTCCTGTTTATGAGTGGTTGTTCCCCAGTGGCTGGGTCTGATATTTGTGGGGGGATGCTATGGAATGGTTTTCAGGTGCTGCTGTCTGTAAGACCTCTCATGAACACCAGTGCAGCCCAGCGTGGAGCTGGAACTGTGTTCCCATTCTGAAGCTCAGCTTCTCTGCTTTGGATTTTGGATCTTCATGTAACTTTTATTTGAAAATAGGAATGTTTTAATATTTAATAAGGGGTTTTTTTTTCTGATCCAAGGGTAGTTAACAGAGAAGTATTGATTGTTTTATAGCAGTTCCTCTGCACTCCTGGTAAGTGAGATGCAGTGCTTGGAACAAGAGGTGCACAAAGGATCCTTGTCAGAGAAACCATGTGGAAATGGGCCTGTTCTGCAGGGGAACATGTCTAGCACTGCTTTTCCTCAATGAACCACCTGCTAGATGGATTTTGTTTCCACGTGGTTTAGGAGTCATTGAGTCTGTGCAACAATGCAAAGGAGACTCGAGTTCTGAGGATGCCAGTTGCCATGGCAACACTATTTCCCGTGGATTTTGGTCCTGTCATAATTGTGCTCTTTCTCTAATGTGATTTGGGAGCTGTGTGGTCCTTGGGGGTGTTAGTGCCAGAGTTACTGGGGGATCCTTCCCCTTAACAGATTGATCTAATGCTTTCCTAAAAGACCCAGCTCCTCGTTGCTGGTGCTGGTTGCTGTTCCCTTGCATCACAGATGATTCAAGGGAATTTTTTGGGACTGTTCCACAGGTGTCACATCTTGGCAGGGAAATAGAGGAGGAGAGAAATACGACTTTAGGGAGCTAAATACGAACTGTGCTTTCTAAGCATATAGAGAGTGCACTTTAAAACTCTGCATTATAACAAAGGAAATGTAACATCTATGGCAAAAAGCAATTTGAGGGAAAAAAGGAGGAAAAAAAGAAAAGTAGTTGTTTGTACTTTACTGAGCTGCCAAGGTTTGGCCTGGGATGCAGCATTCCTCTCGTCCACGTCACTAATCACAGGTTCCTCACACTGCACGCGGAAGTGTCCTGGTGCTCGGTGGGACATGGTCGCTGCAGCAAGGGAAGCAGTCCCCAGGACTCAGATGTGGGTTTAGCTGGCTGTGTGCTGTCAGACGAGCTCCAGTGTGTGCAGCATGCTCTTCTAGTAAGTTGTGAGTAGCCTTACTTGTGGTGATTCACCTCTGCTGTGGTGGAGTCAGAGATACCAGAGACCTTCATCGCCGGGATCTCCTCTGCGTCTCTGGCTTGGTTGGAGCCACCCTGCCCGGCCCCAGCAGTGGCAGGAGACTGAGGGGCCTAGTGTAGCAGATTCTCCCAGTGACTGGGATCGTGGAGTCACTGCTGAGAACCTGCCCCCGCACAGAGTGGTTTTGCTAATATTAACTTTAGTTCCATTGCAGCTCAATGGAGGGAAAAACTAGAAAGTGCCATAAATTCAGCCGAGCTTGTCAAAGCTGTCAAATTACCCCTTGACAAAGCTCCTGCCTCTGAAGACTACAGCATCAGCCGGAGGGGATGTCTGTGATGGGGCGACAGCACCATGGCCCAGCACTGTTACACTTGTGATGTGCTGTCATCAGGGGCTCCAGGGTGCCAGTTGAGGGTGACACTGAGCAGAGTTAGTTCTTAATTAAAAAAAAGAAAAATTTAAAAAATTCCAAGGATGTAGAGTAGCATCCTGCCCTCTGTTCTCAGCCAGAGTAATGCTGACTTCTACTAAAGGTCTAAATTCTGCTAAATTCTAGTAAAGGTCTTCCTTGGTCCCATTTCTTAGCATTAGAAGTCCAGGGAGATAATGTCTTTGCACGTATAAAAGGTGGTATTGATTTTCTGTTACTATTGTCCTGAAATGGTGCACAGGGTGTCTATGGAGCAGTGACAATCCTCCATCACTAGCTTTATGGGAAAAGAATGGTTATTGAATCTCTTCCCATAAAATATAATCTCTTTCTTCCTTCCAGAATTTGCCCACTCCTGCGGGAGTCCCTCATGTTATGTCTTTGAGAAAATTGATTTTTTTTGTCTCCACTTTGTAGGCTTGTGTTTGGTCTTATTTTTAATTTGCCTCATGTGATGTGAAGGCTTCCCTAACATTAAGCATGCTTTCTCCATCTTGTACAGCTTCTCTTTCATATAGATTAACACTTTCAGAATGTTTTAAAGTAAAATAAAGATATTTGCTTGGCACAAATCTCTCTTGTTGTTGCTAGGAATTTTTTTACTCTGGGTGAGTTATTGCCCTGCTCTTTCTTTCCAGGCAGGGCTGAGGCACTGACAGCTTTTCAGCTGCTTATAGATAAATTCTGGGTAAGTTTCTGGAGTCAACACATGCTGATTTATTGTGGCTGAATGACACCATGGTGGAGAACACAACTTGCAGTGCTGTCTGCTCAAGGAGCAGTGTGGTCTTTCAACTTGAACAGTGGCAAAAATACTCTGTCAAATATGTCCTTTCCTCTGTGTAGCAAATGACTGACTATGGGATTTTTCCTTTCAGGGATGAAATGGCAACATGAATTCATAGATGATGAGTAGGATGCCAAAGCCAGAGATGACAGTGCTCTTGAAGAAATGCTGGGTAGAACAAAAAGGTAAAAGGAACAGCTAATTGAGTGCATTTCAGAGCCTGTGGGACTTTGTGGGGTACCTTTCCTCATGAGGCAAATGGCACACCCCCTCAAACCAGCGCTCAGTGTTCTGAATTCCCTCCTCCTCTGTTTTGCATGAAGTCCCAGTGCTGCCTCACTCCTGACCTGCTCTCTCTGTGCTTGGGCTTTCCCCAAAGCTGTGTTGCTCTGTACCTAAAGCCCATGAGACTCATCCTTTCCACCCTGTCCTTGCATGCGCAGGTGCTGCAGCTCTCCCTGCCCCGCCAGCCCAGCAGTCACACCAGGTCTCTGCTGCCGTGGTTGTGCTGAGGGCAAAAACAGAAAAGAGCTGCACTGGGTGGGTTCATTTGCAGCCAGTGCCGTGCTCCGGACCGTCGGTTACTGGTCAGTCATGGCCTGTTCTGGCTGTGGACATGCCCCTGGGCAGGCGCGTGCAGCTGCAATGTTGGGAGTGCTCTGCCAACAGGGATGAATCGCTCTGCTACTCTGCTGTCTTTTACTGCATTTGGTGTTAATGCGGTGGAGATGCCTGGAGGAATCGCTTGTTATTGGCTCTTTCATTCTGAGAAATTACCTCTGTAAGGGAGGCATGATAGTCCACCTGAGGACTTGGGGAGGTGAGAGGCAGATTTAATCACACCTGCAGAGTGTTGCACACTGGAAAGGCCTCATTACAGTCATCCAGTGGCAGCAGAAGTGGCTGAAGCAACTGATGAGGAGCAAGAAAATCTTTAGTAGAAATGTAGTCTTCCTTTGGATATTTTCATGCTTGTTTGGGGCAGACTGACTTCAATCCCCCAAAAGTCAAAAGCAAATGTTCTCCTTCAAAGCGTTCCAGGTTTGTAGGGGTGAATTGCGTGTTGCCCCTGCCTCTCAGCTCTCTCTGGCAGCAGGTGTGTGGGACACCAGGGCGTTTCTGGGGCAAAGCAGAAGATCTTGTCGATAGTGCGTAAAGGGTTGGTATATATAAATAACAGTTCTGTTCTGCTGGAAGCTTTGTCTTTGACACAGGAATCAGGGAGGAATTCACTGTAGTTTAGGTGTTGGTGCCATTTGGCAAACTGGAGCTCTGAGTGTCCTTGAAGCCTCCAACCTGGTGCGACAAGAGCCTGTCATGGGGCAGAGCTCTGCACCCTGCCCACATTCAAAATATCCTCTAAATATACTCTGAAATACAGATTAAGGTTTTTTGAATGATCCTAACTTGAATAAGCTGTCCTACAGTTCAAATATACGGCGATACAACTTTTAGTTTATTGACGCCAGAATTGAGTATTCAAGGATACTTTAAATGATAATTAACAAGTTTCTGTTGTTTTCAATCCATATTTTGGGAGATCTGATAGTTTTGTCTGTCCCTTTTCTGCGTGTGTGCGTGTTAAGGCTGTTGATGTATTTTTCAGCTCTTTCTATAAACTTGGATGTAAATCTGTTACATTCTTCGAGTTTCAAAATTCTTCACCATCAGTCTGGAGAGCTTTGAGTCTGTAAAACTGGGCTCTATAAAACTGGAGTCTGTGGTGGCAGGAGCCATGTCCTATGGCGGTGCCAGTTCCCCAGAGCCAGGATGTGTTCCCTGTTCCTCCTGCTCCTTGTTTGGGGCTCTGAGGCCCAGCCAGCACGGCGCAGTGGCGGCTGCAGCACCCATGAGGCCAGGTGAAATGTGAAACAGGGAGGTGATTTTCAGTATTTGCTGCAGTTTTGAGAGCTTGACAGACATGTTATTTTACTGCTCATGCTGCTAAAACGTTGGCTCAGGGCAGATGCCCAGTGCTGGTGCTTTCGGGTGGCCAGTGGCCACTAGCTGTGCTCAGCATCGCCATTGCCAGCTCTGGCATCATGGCACGTGCTGTCCACTTAGCAGTGGCTGGACAGCTCTGAAAGGACCAGATTTGGCATCAGCACTATCCCTTCTGCAGGCGTTGTGCTTCGGGTGCTGCCAACTCCTCGCTGCTTCTGCTTCCTTGCAGCATGTGGTGTTTGGTGTGACCCTGAGGACAGACAGTTGCCTGCTGGACTACCTTGTGGTTTTTCCCTTAGCTGTGTCAGCATTCAGGCTGTTGGTTGCAGGGGGCCACATCAGTGGATGTTACTAGACCTTGGGGCTCCAAGGTTTTCTAATTTTTGTGGGGTTTTACTGGTTTTGGTTTGGGGTGTTCCCCCAAGAATTTGTGGATATTTTTAAGTTAGTACACGTTAGTTTCTCAGATGAGCCGTTCACTGCAACCTTGGGAATTTTAATCCAGATATTCACTCTCAACAAACTCGCTATGATGACCAGACAAGTGCTTTTGTGCAGAAAAAACTTTCATTATTGCTACTAAGAACATGAATTGGAATTCTGATTGTGAAAATTATTGGCAAAGTTTGGTCATGTGGAGCAGGTTTTACAGTGTGCGTGATGGGCTGTTGATGGGTGTAAGCACAGATCCCAGGGAAGATCCCAGGTTTTCTGTAAATATTCAGATGAGGTTGTGCTGACTTACTTGTGCTGACTTGTTTCCCTGGCAGACATGGCCCTTTGGAGAATTGTTAAATAAACATTAAATACAGACTGATGCTGTCAAAAGGAGAATGCAGATCACTTAACACCAAAAGTGGCACTTCATAGGGACTTTTTGCAATTTGTAGTTCAATAAAAAGGGTAACCCCTGTAGGAGTGTCCTGTCCTTGCCTATTCTGTCCTTGTCTGCAGTGCTGACAGGATCACATTCCTGGTTTTACCTTCATGCTGTCCCAGGCTGAAATACTTCATATTTCACACTCTGGGTTCTATAAATAATTGATATGCCTGTCTTAGCAACTGAGGATCAGCAGCAAATTGTATTATTATGGAGTAATAGGGATTTTCTGCATTCTTTACTCCTTTTTATCTCTAATTTTCACTCTGCTACTGAGAGTGTAGGAACTGATTTACTCCACTTTGGGAGAAAAAGTATTACTGTTCCAGTGTTACTGTTCCAGTCCTTCAGGGGAGAAAGTTCAGGGGAAAGTCAGAACTCATAAATGAACCCATCTCAGTGAAGATGAGTTATTTTTGCGTATTTGTTGCAGCTACTGTTTGGAAATATTTCTTGTTCTGTGCAACTCTCATGGGTCACATGGGAAAGAATAGTTTTAATGGTTAGATGACGATCAGGCAGACCTAGAAAGAAACTCTGCTCTGCGGCTAAAACCAGTGAGAAAGTATTAAACCAATCATTTTTGCTGTAAGAACTGCTGTGTACCCTTGCTGACAGAGCAGAAGGGGTTTGTGTGATAAGTCACCGTCAGGTCCCCCCGGGAGAACTGGAGCAGCTGTCCTGCCACAGTGCCACTGGGAGCAAAGCGTGAGTGACTCTAGTTTGTGACACTGGAATTACACTTCCATTTGGTTTACCTATTTATAAATAGTGATGGGAACACTCAGGGAAGTTCCTTCTCATTATGAATTTATATCATGGTGAGTCCAGTTGGGGTGGAGTCCTTTAAAGATTTGGGATAATGCTTTCAGCAATGATACTTTTTAATTGAAAGCTTGAGTGCTCTGTGTGCCAGTGATGCTCCCGGAGGGAATCACCGGAGCATATGATTGGGGACTTGGTTCGGTAGTGCCAGGATGGGTTTCTGGGCAAAGGACAGAGCTGGGGAGGTGCTGTCTGAGCAGACTGACTCGGGTAAATTTGACTTTGCCTCTGGCTTCCAGTTCTGTAATCCACATGGCTTTGAGCACCTTCTGCCTCTGTTACCATCATCAATTCCTCTTCCTTCGATTCTCCTGTTGTTCTTTTGCTGTTGTCTTCCCCTCCCCTTCCCTGATTCTTCTGTTCTCAGTGCCTGAAGCTGACGGTTTCATACTTTGGTGACTGGTTTGGCTCCCAGATCTTTATTTATTCAGTTAATGCAGACAATAGTCCAATTCCAGAGGAGTTAAGTATCTTGGAAAAGATACTTGTTTAAAAACAGGAACACAAATTTAGCAGCATACCTTTAGGGATCTTAAACATCTTTCCCATTATTATTTGCTCCAGCTGCAGCTAGACATCCGATCCCGAACTCACCTGAGGGTTGCGCTTTGTGGTGCCGGGTTCCCTGGCCAGTGCTGAGCTGGGAGCTGTGCAGCCCTGGGAGCGGAGCCAGTTGGCTGCCAACACTGCACCATGGCTTCCGGCTCTGGGCCTTCACAGGATTTACACTTTCTCATTGGGGAATAGGTGGATTTCCTATACTAGCAGGGGAGAGGGATTAGGACATGGGCTAAAGCATCCATAGAGAGCAGCCAGGCTATACAGCTTGTTACAGGAGGATGACAGCTTAAAGAAAATTAAAAAAACAATCCTTCCATGACCCTCATTGAAGACCGCACTAAAATTCAAACTGAGGCGACCACGGATGACAATCATATTCCCTCCTTACATGGAGTAACTCCATTGTCTTATTAGAACAGAAAGCAAAGACAAATGTCTGGATATAGTGTAGGAAATTGTCTTTACTAAATCTAGCTCAGCGCTCATGAGCACTGTATATATTATTTGATTTTGCCAGAATTACATAAACATGGGAGAAAATTGTTAATGTAAGTTGACTACCGGAATAAATCACAGCCTAATGATTCTTCTTTTTCTGGCTAAAATTAGAATTTGATATAGTAGTCAATAGACATTTTCTTTAATTTTTGAGACATAATTTCTAATAGCTAGTCCAAATGAATTGGAGAAAGTTGCTGCGGAATTGAAAAAATAAATTATCCAAATTTTATAGTGACTTACTGTTAAATCCCCTTCGTTGGAAACTTTAATTTACCTCATATTTCAGTTTTTTCTCCTCTAACTGGCTTATGGGTGTATATTAGGGCAAAATAATTGTTACTTTTTTAGTGCCACTGGAGTGCATGGAAGCAGGCACCAAAGTGAAGCCAGACCCCGGCTCAGCAGAGGCTGAGGGGCTGCAAGGGCAGTGTGTGGGGCACAGCGGGGCAGCTGCTCCCTGGCACTGCTGCCTGCAGCAAAGGCTGACCCTTGGCACCTGTGTCAGTCCCTCTGGAGCTGTATGATGCTGTCCTGGGATAACTGGGGCTCCAGCACTGCAACCCCCTGGGCGGCCATGTGTTTCCTATCTGGAGCCAGTGCCCGGTGTAGAAGAACAAAGCATTGTTGGCCCTGTTCTTCATTAAACAGGTAAACACTGTGTTTCGTGTTGAGGCTACTGCCTTAAATATCCACAAACTCTTTATGGGGTTTTGCACAGCAAAACATCTTTCCTCAGGGTGCATTAAAGGGGCCAAGGTTCTTGGGTTATGCTTCACTTTAGCCTGGTGTGAATACCCTCTAGCCAGCAGAGTTTTACTACAGATTTGAGTGTAGTCTTAGATTTCCGAGGGAAATAAATGGGCTCAGAACTGCAGAAGGTACAGCAAGAAGGATGGATCTAACCCCCAGAGTGTGGAAGGCGACTGAGCTCAGCTTTCTGCTAGGGGAGTATGTGCATTCATCCATTCTGAGTGAGTCCAGTGTCCTTAGGTTCTGGTAATGTATATTCTCTTCAACTTCCACACGTTATGTTGGGCAAGTAACTTGGATGGCAGAGCCTTAGGCACAGTATACTGCCCTGGAGAACCTTTTGGAAGAAATGCATATTTTGGGGTATTTACCTGGTTTTGCTGAACCTTGGAATTGGCAGTTGTACATCACAAATGCAGTGATGGGTTGTGAGTAACAGTGAGTTCATGCACATTGTCTTGGTTAAGTCTTGGGTTTATTCCTAGAGGAAACACCTTTGGATTCTGTCAGTGGAGAGAGGAAAGGGCAAAAGCATTTCATTTCTATCATGTGAGGTTTTTTAAGCATCTCTCTTCACACTCATGAGAGTATTTTTGTGAAAACACTTGGCATTCCTTGCTTCTAAATCACAGAGTAACTTTTTGCAAACAATTCACAAGGAATGGGGTTCCAACACTGTCATTATGGCTATTAAACCTGTCTGAACTGCTTTCCTTTGTGCTGCTTGCCATAACAATGGTGATGTGTAATTTGTTGAATATTCATAGCAGGATACTTGAATATATTCTTTACAGTTTTACTTCTGCATATAGCTTAGCATGCCAAATCATTAACCCAATTAACCAAGCCAGACCCACATTTGCCATGGAATGACAATGGAGATTTTTAAAAGAACTTGGTATTTCACCTTCCTCTTAACGAAAGCAACTCAGACACCAATCACCAACATAGCAGCAGCTTTTATCAGCGTGCTGATAAAAATTATTCATGATTCAGACTGCACAAACTCTTGATACATCTCCTCTCTTGCTGCTTATCTGTGCCTGTGCCCCTGGAAAGGTAAGAGCAAGCCAGTTTGTCCCACATCATCCATGCATGGAATCCTGTGCAGTTCAGTACCTCTGTGCCTTAACAGCGATTTGAGTTTTAAACAGTGGGAGCTGGGAAACCTGAAAGATACCAGCAGCACTTCAATTCAAATGGCTTCTTTCTTATCATTTTATTGCACAGAAATTAAATGAAAATATTTGAGGCTTTGCTGGCATGCTGGATGAAAAATCCCTGTTCAAATAGCATCTGTGTTATTACACAGATCACACTGCTGTAGTAACCTGTGTGTAGTACTAACATTAGGTATGATTTCAGGTGCGGGAGATTCAGTTCATTAGGGATTTGTGTCTCCTGGTAAAAAAAGCTCATATTGAGGAGGAGAACGGTTCATTAGCTAGATGTAGCAGAGTTCGTACACTGCTTCAGTAACCCCTTAAAAATGCTTTGTTCATCCTCATCTGCAAAAATTCACATAGTCTTTGCAGACCAGGAAGGATCTAGGAAGCCAGACAGTGCTCCCAAAGACATGTGATAGAGCAGGGTGCATACTGCTGTGGAGCCAGGATGGTTGTGTTAGGCCTGGCAGCGGAGCTGTTCCCAGCTGCTGCAGTGGCAGTTCCTCCATCCCCAGGCTGTGCTAGCTGGGAGAAGGAGCCGGTGTCCTGAGCAACCTTGTCTCTCCGAGCATGGACCTCGTTACTCTAATGAGCCATAGAAGTGCAGAAGAAACTGCTCGAGCTTTGAAGGGAAGAGAGAGGTGGACACTTCTGTGCATGCACAGAGCTAACTTGGTGATTCACTATGTTTGAGGATGATCCCAAGATGGTGTGATCCATGTGAAGTCCCCACAGTTCCCTGTTCCAAAGGTGCCAGTGAATACTGAAGTGAGGGCTGTGACCAGAATGAACGTTTGTACCCATCTCCCTGGCAAGAATGGGAAGGCTGTTTGTGGCAGCAGCTGCTGTGTGTGTGTGGGGAGCAGGCTGGGGTCCTGTGTGGTGTCAGCTACGAACACAGAGTGCTGCAAAATGAGCCCAACAGCTCTCCGGCATTGCTGTGTTTGGTACCACACTGAGGATCTGTGTCAGCTGGAGGAGCTGTGTTGGCCCGACCATTTCTTTCATCTCCTTTTTGTTACTTGTTCTTGCTTGGATACCCACATGGAAGCTCAAGCCCCCTGTGTATGCCGGCCTGACGTCCCTGGGGCAGAAGAGCTACGTGGCTGGAGGCGAGCTGGCTCAGAGTAGAGGCACTGTGAGCTGTGCTCCTTGGCTAAGCCATGTGCCCATTTCTTGCTGGAGAAGAAGCAGCAAGGCAGCTCTGTCTGTAGGGGCTCTGGCACCTGCCACCTTGAGTGGAGCGCTGGGGAGCTCAGTGTGGGCTGGCCCTGCACACCTCACCAAGGTGTCACCTGAAGGTCTGGGACCTGCCTCAGGGAGTTGCCTGTTCCTCAGCACCCAGGGATGCCTCTTTTAGTCTGGCGTTTTCTTTTGCCATAACGCAAACTGTGAGGCACAACAACTGTGTGGCTACCTCATGTCTCTGCTAAGCTTATGGATCATCTTGGAAGAAATGTCCGAGGAGAGACAAATTCCCTGAAACTCATCAAGAAAATGGTAGCTCTTTGCCAATGTGGCAACTAAAGAAGTTTCCGTTTTCAGCATATTTGGAAGAGCTGAAGAAAACAATTGTCTTATCTGATCCTGTGGCTACATTAGTATTTGTGGGTATTTATAGGACACTGTACCAGATGAGCTTTCTGACCGTCAGGAGTGAGCCTGCCATTCTGGAGCCTCTTCATCAATGTGCCTTTCACGCTCCACAAGATTAGCAGCTGCTGAAAATAGGAAAAAGGAATTTTCCTTTCTTCTATCTTAGAAGAGACCCATCACACCATCCTCCTTCCGTCTGGGCTCAGAAAGTGGCTTTGGTCCTTCGCAAAGCCAGAGCACCAACAGGTCTTTTTAAAGAATTTCTGCTCCCAGGAGGATCTAAGGGAAAATATCCTTTTTGTGTGTTTAGTAACACACATCAAAGGAAACAACCGTTCCAGTCTTGGTTTGCATTGTGCAGGCATTAGATGTGGTCCAGTTCCACAGGCTCAAGGAGGCTGCAATGTCCATGCTCGTCAAGCTCTGACAGACACGGGAGGGACTTAGCCAGGCCAGAACGTGCCACGTCGCTTTTGAGAAGGACAGAGCGATTTCCTTGGTGTCGTGGGAGCTCCTTCACTGCCCCGGCCCTGGGTGGTGAGTGCCCAGCGGGACTCGTGACACCGTATCACCGGCTGTGCCCGTGGGATGGGCAGGGCTCCCTCACACCTGTCACACCTCGTTGGTTCTCTCTGCACATCACAAGTCCTCACCTGCTCGCCCTGCACGGTGCCAGGAGCGGCCGTTCCAGCCGAGCATCGCGCTGCGCAACCCGGAGCGGGCTCTGGGAGGGGGGCTAGAGCTCCCCGAGAGCTCGGCGGTACCGGAGGGGAAATCACCTCTGCGTTCCCGGGCCGGGGCCCAGGGCAGGGAAACGGCATCGGGCTTCGTCTATAAAGGAGGGAGAGCCCGGGGGCCTGCCCCCCCCGGGGGGCTCTGTTCCCTGACCTTCCTACCGGCAGCGCCGGGACCAGCCCCTCCGGGCAGACCCTCTGACCGGGATGCGCCTGTTGAGCCCTGGCGTTACCGAGGGCGGTCCAAGCGCGGTCCGCAGGTGCCGCCCGCGGGTGTCCCGGCGGGGCCGCTTCCCTCACGCACTGCCGGCTCAGCCCCGTGCGGGGCGGGGCGGGCCCGGCGGCGCCGCCAATCGCCGCCTTTGTTTGGGGTCACCGGGCGCGGGGGGAGGTGGTGCTCGCCGGGGCTACGCACAGCCAATAGGCGGGACCGTGGGCGGGGCCGGTTTCCCGTACCGCGCGCCCTATTGGTCCCGCGCGACGTCACTCTGGCGGGCAGCCCTGCTCGTTGGCCTCCGATGTGCGGGGCGCCGTGCGTCAATCGCCGCGTCCCGCCTCCCCTGCGGCGCGATTGGCGCCGGCGGCCGTCAGTCGCACGATGCCGTTCATTCAGTGGTCGCCGCGGCCATCTGTCACGCGCTCCGTCCTGCCCGTCGTCCGCCCGGCGCCGCCGCTGAGTGGCTGCGGCTCGTGCCACTGAAGCGGTGCCGCGCTTCTATTGGTGGGGCGTGTTGTCCATCGCGCCCATCCCCTCTGGGGGCCCGCCCCCCGCCGGCCGCGATTGGCCGTTGGGGGTGTCAGTGCGGTGGCTTGGCCAATGGGAGCGCGGGGCGTGCGCGGT
>VXAY01003875.1:234817-257204 GCA_013399855.1 Oxyruncus cristatus | reverse complement strand
GAGAAGGGGGGGGGGGGGGGGGGGAGGAGGGGCGTTGTTTGGAGAGCGGGGGTAGAGCACAGACTCTCTGTGTGATTTGCTGTTGTGCACTTTAAAGTTTTATGGTCCGTGGTGCATCCCTTGGGAGGATAAAGTGCAAGAAGCATGAAGAAACCCATAAAGTGACAAAGGGTTTATGTGGTATAATTAATATGGAACTTTCCATGAACTTTGTAATACTTGTACTTTCTTAATTCTACGTGAGTTTCTGGTTTGCTAATAAGTAAACTTGAAGATTGCTAATGGAACTTAAATTCTGAATTTTCATCCGTAGTGATATATAACAGGATACAGTGTAGGCTGCTATATTTTAGTCTGTAGCTTCTTACTGGAGTTCTCGGCTGTGGCTGTGCCTGCCTTGGGAAACATTTTTGAGCTGTGGCCAGTTCTGCACTAAAACCCCCTGTGTCGATAAAGGTTTACTGGCAAATCCTCCCCATGTCAACGCAGCTCTGCTTGCACAGGCACTTTTTCTTGACACTGGACAGGTTTGCAGACCTCGATGTTGTGAGTCGCACCCATGGCAAAAATAAACGAGGAGAAAGTTCAAGTGCAAATCTGGATTTGCACAGTAGAACCAAATCAGCACTGTGAGGTTGCAGCTCCTGTTTTTAGCTACTGAGGAAATTTTAGTTGGAGAGAAATGGAGGAGTTTGCCTGTGGGTGTGCTGGCCACGCTGCCAGGAGCACACGGATGCGGAGTAACGTGGGCTCTTGTTCCTCTACCTTCACCAGGAGCCCCTGTGGTGTTGGGTGAGTGCGTCAGCTGGACTAGGAATGGCAGATTTGCTTCAAGACAAGGCATAGCATGGGGGTTTTTTTGCTCCACCTCCCTAAAGATGTGCGTGTTTCGTTGGAAGTATCACGGTGTTATTTGTGAGGAACAGGAGTGGGGAAGCGATGGTTCATTCAGAGGAATGGGAACCGTTGGTCCACCAGTATCCACAGTGCCACTGGGAGAGCAATCCTCTTCTGTGCCTGGCTTTCCAGGGACTTTCCTTCCTGTGGGAATACATTCTGAGTGATTTTAGTGGGCAGAGAAGTGAGTGTGAAGGCAAGTGTATGTGCATCATTTGAGGCAATGAGTTTTTCACCCTCATAACTGGTTGACTGACTTTGTCCTTTTCCAAGGTCAAACCTGGTTTAGAGGTCAGTCAATTTAGGATTCGCGTCCCATAACGTGATTGTTTTGTGTCATTCTGACTGTGGCTCAAGGAGTCCATAATGAAAAGACTGTGGGATCGAGGCAGGTGGCAGTTGTTGTTTTCCACATTATGGATTTTTTGGAATGAAGAAATGTCATTGCTAAATGCAGAAGAGGGAAGCATCTGTGAGATGTAGTTGCGTTACGAGATGGTGAGAATGACCTTCCCTTGCTGTAATAATGCAAGGTGGGAGATGCTAACAACAGGAGTTGGAAGGTTTAGCATCAGCAAGTTCTGACAAGTTCTTCCAAAACATTTTAAAGGGATCTATTATCCATAGGCACTTTCTGGATTAATAATACTGATAATTGATGACAATGGAAGAAAGTTAATAAAACGAGCTGAATAATTAGAGGTCTGCCAGCCCTGCAAAATAATGGAATGAATGATAGAGGACTTGACTGATACGGAGGTAAGAGGAAGTAATACAATTAATGTCAATTAAAATGTGCCCATGGAAAATAAGCTGATGAGATGTAACTGTGATGTAGTTTGGCTGATAAAAGCAATAATGTGTGCTGTAAAATACTTTGCGCCTTAATGAATTGAATGTAGAGCAATGCAGCATTTTGAATGAGGAATGGAAATGGTGTAAAATGAAAGCAGGGAGCGTGAAGTGAGTACCAGCTGCATCGGGCTGTGGATCTGGAAATGCAGGTGGGAATGGCTGAGAGCTGCTGGCAAGGCTGCCTGGCTCTGGTCTTTGCCCCAGGCAAGTTGTGTCTTCGTGGATAAGCCCAGGTGTCAGGACATGGGTGTCTGTAAGGCTTTGAGTGGCTTGGGTGGAGGGAAATAGCAGTGATGACAGTCACATGTGCAGAGCATTGGCTGGGGAAAGGATGTGGCCAAAAAGCCTTGTAGAGTAATGGTCTGAGATACTCAATGTCCAGCTAGAAATCCTGGAATGGTGTACAGAGGAGTAATGGAGAGCATTCTCTCCCCAATATCTTTATCAGTCCAGCAGAGATCGATCCTGCTTGACTGCTCCTTGCCCAGGAAGAAGTTGGGAAGTGGCAGCCCTGTTGATTTAGTCCAACACAGTCGCACAGTAAAGTTCCCAATAACTCAGGGAGTGCGCAGGACTCATAAATTACAGAGCAGCTCACGTTTATCATACACATCGCTGCTTATCTTGTAAACTCATCTGCTGGGCTTGCACGAGCAGTTGATTTAACAGCGTGTATATTGTTGAACTTGACACATCCAAGAGTCTAATCAGGCTTTAAGAATACCAGGGATGTCTGGCTGCTAGTGTGAGGTCTCTACAAATCCTAAATCATTTCGAAGAATGCTCGTGGGCCAGGCTCTGTTGGGTTTGCTGCAGGTCACAGGGAATGTCCATGTCGTATGAAATTGCAGAGGAGTTTTATCATATTGCTGGCATCTGTTTAATGACATAAAATGATTAGATGTGTAAAAGGAAGAAGTTAATATCCCTTTTCTGTACACTTCCAAATGGGAAATGACGATAAATTAATTTTGTAGGGTAAAATGCCAGAGGGTAAGTGTACTGCTTGTGTACCTCTGCCCAGGATCTGTTGTGGGAAGTGAGAGGATGGTGGAAGAAGGAAGAGATGTTGCGTTTGGAGGGAGAACTGATAAAGCTCTGCATTGTGGCTGGTCTCTCTTACCCTGCTGCTCCAATTCCCGTTCCTGTGGAGACTGATTTGGTTGATAAACACATGCAGCTCATGGATGCTCTGATTCTCTTGATGGTGTTAGAGGGTTGATAGACATCATCAAGGTGCTGCTGCTGGGGCTGGTGTGGGAGTGCAGGGCTTTTTGGGACACGATTTTTTGAGGGGAATTGATGCACTTTCTACATGTTTAACAATAAGAAAGAATAGTTTTGTATTCTTCAGTGTTTCTGCTTGAGACCCTCAGGTATGTTGAGGTAGGAAGATTTCTAGCCCTCTTTCTCGGTTCTGTGTTTAGGAACTACATTCATTTTCTGATCTGTGCATGAAAAAAGAAGTAACCTGGGTTTGATTGGGTACGGTGTGTTCCAGTTTTAAATGGACTAATAGACCTTGAGTTGCATTTCTGCTGCAGCTTGACAAAATTATAGCAGGTGCTGGGGCACTGTGCTTATTTACTTGCAAATCCTGTCAAGTGTGAACTTCATTTCTGACTTCCCTGGCAGGTTGTGCTGCTGTGGTCACAGCTTCTACAGTGTTTTGTTGCTATTGCTTGTAAAATTTGTCACTGAGGGAAATAATGACCTGAAATGGGCACAGGTAAGCACACACAAGCTCCTTGTGCCCAAATCCATCAAAGCTCTTCTCAAACTTTGCAACCATGAAGAATTAAACTGTATTTATACTTCTGAAATAAAGTTGCAGTTTCATCAGAAAGACATTATTTGTCTTATTGGCATTGCAAATTGCTGCTCTTGGACAGGGAACTGGTGGGTTTCCAAGTCTTGCCATCGCTTGGGTCTCCTGGGGGAAGCCACCCGTTCTCCCATGTGTACATCACGTGTCTCCTCTCCTTTCTAGATGATCATGGGAACAGCAATGGCAGTCATGTAAAAATCTTTTTACCGAAGAAGCTGCTTGAATGTCTACCAAAATGTTCAAGTTTACCGAAAGAGAGGCACCGCTGGAACACTAACGAGGTAGTTAAATCTCTTACTTATGCTTAAATGTACCAGCTTACTTAATGCTTATGGATTCTTTTGTGAGAGCATGCCATGTGAGCTCCAGGATACGAATTCCTTGGCTCTGGAACCTGTTCTATGAATAATAAAGTCCTAGTACATGCTGCAAGTGAGGTTTAAGCTAGACGTGAAGGCAAATGTGGAAGCTGACTACTAGTACAGTAGGAACGTATTGCTCATGTGTGTGTGACTTGTCTCGGAGTCAAATCTTGTATCATCTTAATGACCCATTTCAAAATGGTTTAAAATCAGATAGGTGTGTTTGTACCATGCTGAACAAAGAGTTACCTTCCTGTGCATGAAGACTTCCGAACAAAAAACCGGCGTATGTTCTCTCCTGCCACACAGGGGCCAGGGAAATAACCAGCTTACCTGTGTCTGAGGAATCTTGTTAAGAACAAGGGACACACAGAACTGGGCATTTTATGTTGGAATCCAGTTACCCTGAGTGTGCTCATTCACGGGTCTCCTGTTTATTCATCATGGTTGGGGTAATTTAAGTGAAACAGAAGTATTTGAAATTCGGGTATCTGTGGGCCAAGGTGAAGTTAAAGAATTACCCAGATAGCTCTATGATCCCTAGGCTTTATTCCTGCCAGGCAGCAAGGCTGGATGTTCCACGGCAATGCTCACAGTGGAGTTTTAGTTTTCAGTAGCTTTGTCTTGCTGTAGCTTTGCCTTATTTGTAGGAATCACTTAATAATAGAGGCGATCCACTTGGAGAAATGACTGTAAAACTCCGGTTAGTTCTCCTTGTTGGGAGCTGACTGGTCCTGTCCCTCTGATCCCCCATTTGTAACATCTAAACTTGTTAGCAGAACCTGTGTTCACGAGTTTAACACCTGCATGTGGCAGCTGAGCACAGGATCAAACACAGCTCACTCGTGTGTATATTTCCTGAGCGTAGAATCAATCACGGAGAAGTTCCTGTGTGTATTTTTCAAAATTGGAGTCCTAAACCCCCTTCCTTCTGCTGCCTGGAAGTTACAGTCAGGTATCTATCTATCTCGGGAATTCCTTAGGGGATACGTTTTTTTCACCTGATACGCAGGTGTTCTGCCTGTGCTGGTGAAGGCACAAGTCATAAAGTAGAGAAGAAAAAGATGTATTTTATACAGTGGTGCTTCCAGAATCTTTGCACTAATTTTGGAATACCTGGTTCTGTGTGTGAGGTGTCTCACTGACAGGGAGGTTTAGTACAAGATGGAAAATAAATGAAATGCTTAAATAACTTACACATCTGAACACGTGTGTGGCAGTGCTGTCCTCCTTTCCACTGTGTGTCTTTCGGCAGTCGCGGGTGTCCATGGGCTGTAAAGTGCGAGCGCAGAGGGGGTGGTGTGGGTTGTGGTGTGGTATGCATCCTGAAGGAAGGTGGGGGCCAAACCTCTAACCCTGCCATGACCCAGCTCCTTTCCAAAATCCTTAAGCATTGCTTTTTGGGCCCCTTTGCATGGGGATGCTTCAAGGAAGCTCGAACACAGCTTTTGCCTGCCTTGGTGTGGCCCTGAACAGAGCACACGTGTGTTCCCAGCCACTGGGGTGGTGGGATGGGCAAGTGCTGTTACTGGGCCGGGCAAGTGCTGTTACTGGGCCTGGGCTCCATCAGCCCCTTGGTGCTGCCAGCACAGAGGTCAGGGAGCAGATGGGGTTTGTCTGTTCCTCTGCCAGGGCATCACCATGGGAACACTGCAAATAACTTTATCTGAGTGCTTTCATCTGCAGCTTGAGGGTAATGGTCAGATATTGCTCTGGATTGGATAGTTGGGATGGAGAAACTGTATCCTCTGAGAGCTGGGTGGGTTGTGGTTGATTTTACAGGTAGTAAAATCACATGATGAGCAGCAAGAGAAATGGAGCGCTTAAAAATGCTTCAAACATCTTATTGAGGTGTTTGCTTTCCATCAGAGCATGCATTTAGAACTGAAATGTTTGATGGAAATACATACCAAGATGTCATCTTGTCTTAAATCAAGTTTATAGCAGTTTTATATTTTCTACTGAAGGAAGTGTTCCTTCTAATTCAATTTTTTTTTACCAGAGATAGAAAATCATAAGTTTAGCCAAGCAATTAATTACAGATTTAAATTTTAGAGATGCCCGTGAAGGTGTGTTGTGCTTATTTTTCTGGCTCTGGGAGAGGAAAGAGTCAGGTTTTTCATACAGTTTCTCACGTTAGGACAAATCAGTTAATTGCCAGAAAGTGTGGCAGTGCTCTGTGCATGTGAGGGAGTTCCTCACTCTTGGGGTTTAGTTGTCGCTCATTGTGAACCACTTCAGGGTCTGTGTAATAGAGATCCAGTTTGGTGTCAGTGTGCGGATGGAGCAAAGGTTGCCCGCTAAGTGTGCTGGCAGTGCACCTCAAGCGAAGATTTTGGGAGCTGGGTCTCGGCTCCCTTCTGTGGGCCTTGAGGTCCTCCAGGCACCCCAGCTGAGCTCCTGTGTCCCCTAATGGAGGTGGTAAAGATGTCTTGGCTGCCTCGTTACCCACTAGTGACTTCGGGCAGCAATATACGTTGTCTGCAGGAGATGCATCCTGCTGCTTTTTGTCCAGGGACCAGGTTATCTGGGAAGAGAGACCTTCCTGGGGCACTGGGGCTCAGGGATGTTGGAGTAACCTTGTCTCTGCACAGGGCGCTTGCCAGGCACCGCACCGGATTGCGGCTCTGAGCAGAGATGCCGTTCGTTAACAGTTGGCAGATGCAGTCATTAATCATCCTTGTAAACACTTAATGACATGGTGGGAGAAAGAAGAAAAAGTTAAACATTGGAAATGTAAAATGCTACCTCAGGCTTTGGTTTCAACAGTATTCTCTATTTACATTCTCTGCTGGGAGAAGCCCAGAATTTCCATGGTAGAAAAAGCAGTAGTAGTTGTTCCATGAGCTTGGGCTTGTTTGGAGGGGCATGACAGAACTGCCCTGCTCTCCAGAATCAGCCAGCATCCACATTTTGCAGATTCCAGGCTTAGGTATTGCTTGGGAGAGTATGCAGATAATGCAACTATGAAACTCTGTATTCTAAGCATTATTTAGCATAGGAAGAAATTCTTTGCCTCTGCTGCCCTGGGGCCCAAATCATATGTTCACTGGCATCTCGGTGTGCTCTGGCGTTCTTGCTTTGCTCACATGACAGTGACATTCTCCTCTTTGCTTGACAGCGAGTTATTTGCCGTCTGTTTTCTAAAGCACAGAGAAGACCTTGAAGGTCTGGAGAATTGCCTGAGGGACGTGAGGGACCCAGACTGAATAGGGAGCGAGTCTGGAGCCTTTGGGCTGGCTGTGATGCTCCGAGATGCTGGCAGGGAGGTAGGAAAGTGATAGGTCCCTGCTGCCTGCCACTCCAGCTCTCCTTGGGCCTGGCAACTGAGCGCTGGTCAGCCAGTCGCCGCACGGCTCCTGTCAGCACACATTTTTTCATGGAAGCCCTGCCCTAGTACAGACCTGGGAGCATGGCTACTGCCATTGTTTTGTTTTTTTTTTTTCTTTTAATGCTTTTAAGTGCCTTTTAGAATTGACTCTTATAAAAAACCTCCTTGTTTTAAGGCTGCCCGGGATGGCATGGTGTATTGTAACCCTGCACTACATGTCCCAGTTCATTCCTTATTCTCCAAAGTAGCTGAATATGTTACAAACTTGTGGGGTTGAGCAAATGTATGGGACCAATTTGTGTCATCCCCGCAGTCGGAGTGTGGAAGGGGGGCCTGTCCAGGTCACAGCGTCTCTTCTTCGATGTGCCATCAAGATGGCAAAACTCCCTGGAAAAGGAGCAGCAGTCAGTATGGTTCCCTGGGGACTGTGAAATCCAGAGTATTTTTTGAATGCTTTCCATCAAGCTCACGTTAATTCGGGTGTGTTAAGCTGAAGCGCAGGTTTCCTGAAGCTGAAGGCCACCCGCTGTTGAGAGAGCCCTGCACCTGCAGAGAGCTCACAGGGCTGGGACATCCCTGTGGTCTCTGTCAGCTCCGGGGTATCTCAAGAGCAATAAGAATATTGAATTTTGACTAATTGCTTGTTGCCCATGTGATCACAGAGTATAAAATATTCTGATGGTAATGGCAAATGCTGTTACTAGAAGTGCTGTTGGTTTCTGTTCTGCCTGATGATCCACTGCTGAAGGAGCAGCGGGGAAGTGGTTGCAGACTGGCTCGGGTGGGCTTCCACATAGCAGCTCCTCCTGCTCCTGCTACTCTGGCACCTGAGGTTGCACAAGCTGACCTGGGGACTGAGGCGTGTTAATGCAAGGGGTTGGGATGGTAGGCGATGCCTTCTTGGGGGCAAAGCGTTTGCCACGTGCTCAAGCAGCCAGAGCACCTGTAAAATTCAGAATGTTGGTGTCAGTTCACATCCTTCATTTCAGTGGTGGTGGTCTGCAAGCCCCAGTACCTGGGAGAGGCCTGTCCCACCTGGGTTTGTCCACCAGTGAGCTGGGTGTCTGTGCTGCCAGCCAGTGGTACAGTGCTTACAGAGCCTGTCCCTCCTCTGGACCACCAGCGGGAATGTGAGGAACGCCACTTCCTTTAAAGAAGAAAGAGCTCTACAAGTGAAGTCAAAGAGAAATAGAGTTTGCAGCATGAGAAGAGCAGAGCAGTACCGAAGTGTACATATACACCCGACTGGGGCTGTCTGGCAAATGGGGGCGGCTGCTCCCGTTGTGCCTGTGCTTGGGGTTTGAGCTTGATTGTGAACCAGGCAGAAAAAATGAAGAAGCACTTCATTGTGGGTTTATTTTGTGAAATTAATGAAATTATGTGCTTTGTTTAATATGCAAAGCAGGAACGTGCTGCTGGCATTGCTTTTGCAGTTCTTGAGTCCTGTGCTGTGAGCAGGCTGGGGACTGAGCAGAATTGGATGGTTACCTACTGGTCCTGGCATCTTGGAACAGAAGCAGTAACACCTGCCATGCTGTTCATGCTCAAACACAGAGGGATTCCTCATCTTCCTTTTTGGGAAAACCCTTTTTTCTCTTCCCTTTGTTTCATGTGGGCACTGATGAAAAATGACTGATTTGGCAGTTCTGGGCAGTTAGTGTGTCAGAGTACTGGAAACAGAGTGGCTCCTGTAAAGCACAGCAAACAGATCAAATGGAGGGTCGGGGATAATGCAGTGCCCTCTGGATTTGTTTTTGTTTTCCGAGTGAACTCGATTGAATTTATTAACTGTTTTACACTTAATGATAGCCTAAAGAAAAAAAAAATGCTTCATCATTAGTTTTAGCATATTATACACAAAGTATAAAACGGTGGTAGTATTTAACCACCTGATTGTTTACCATTAGTAACCTGTCAAAGTACTGCTGAGTATTTTTGAAACTCTCTAGAAATTACTTCAGAGTGGAATTTGTCTGGTGGAATTGTTTTTTTACTGTGTGACACCTCTAGGTCCTCCACTAAGCGTGAGTTGTGTAAATGACCATAGTTCAGCAGCTGTAGAGTGGCTCTGAATCCTTTGGCTGTCTTATACTTAACACAATTAAAAAAAAAAAAGATATTGTAGATTGCTCTGGGAACGTGGGAAAATAAGGTGGAATATTATTTCCTCCAGTTGATGGTGTGCTTTTCCTAACCTGTGTCATATGTTGCAGCTCATCCTTGTTAATCATATATGGTTACCCTGAAGTGTAGTATCAGAAGAGAAAAGTGGAATCCGGTGTGTGGGGAATAAAAAGTTGGAGTTACCAATTACAGCACCCTTCTTGAAACGTGAGGGAGTCAGCAGAGTGTATTAATTTAGTTAGTATTTACCTTTTTATCTGCAGGAACACCAGCAGTAGTGGTAGGTACCTCTGCATCATGTATCTGGGCTTCTGGCTTGCCCAGCACTAAAATACTCACTGGTGTTACACAAGTTATACTTTGTACCTCATTTTACAAGGAAAATGTTACAACGAAGTCAATTTACAAAGTCAATCTCAGTCTCTCTGCCAGGGCCTGGCCTGTACACGCACAAAGGAATTGGTTCACTTGGCAAATGAATGGGAATTGAGGAGATTATATTTTGTAAGTGATTGAAATCCTGTTGTCTTGGTCTTTGCTTTTTCCAAGGGTGGCTGTTGCATTTGGAAGAGAAAAATCAGGGAATTTAGGTGAAAAATTAAAACTAAATACAAAGGAAAAATTAGTGCCAATCAAAGCGAAGGTCTTCTGCAGGGGTAGTGCCTTAGAAAAAGAGGGAAACCAGTTGCAGTGATCACTGTGGGGAACAGTGTCCTGAGGAGAGTGGGAGGGGGTGGAATTACTGCCGTAGGGGGGAAAGAAAAACCAAGGCTTTGTGCTCACTCCTGTGGATCTGGTGTCAGTGCTCTGTTGTTGACAGATTGCAGGAGCTGGGAGCTGTTTGGCAGCACACAGCCTTGGGGCGAGCCAGGCATTGGGGAGCCCTGGAGAGCTGCACCTCCTTGGAGGCTGCTGTAGTCCCAGGGGTAAAATGTTCCTGGACTTACCTAAAACTCATCTTTGTGTTACTTGAGAACTGGTGAGGGAGCCCCACAACGTTGGTGTGCCCCATGGGAATATCCCTGTTGCACACCTCTGTGAGATTCCTGAGCTCTGAGTCTTTCTGATCACACTACTCATGTTAGTGTCTTCAGACTTAATTAGCTGCTGAGTCACTGCAAGCGTGTGTCTGTGCTGTTGAGTTATTGTGAAGTCGCTGGGTTCCCAAACTGCTTTCCTTCACAGCGAGGTCATCTGGAACACCTGCAGTGCAAGAGTGTTAGTTGTGGTGAGAGGAGCCAGCCCAACAAAACGGTGAGGGAACAGTGGAAACGTGGACTTAACTGGGTTGGTTCATAGAAATTGGAATTGAGAGATGTTGAAAATAATGGCAGGAACCGAGTTTTAACTCCAGCATGTGGCAGTAGCTTTAGCAGGAGGTTTTGCCAGACACCGCTGCTGAGGGGCAATATGGACCTTTCTGCATTCTCTGGCAGGTTCCTCACTGTGACATGCGTGAAGCAGGAGTGATGTGGAAAGATGTGTTTTCTGGAAAAACAGCCAGGCAGACTAGATCCTTGCACTACGTGTCAGTGTTACATATGGTGATTCTCTGACACTGGGGGCTTCTTTGCCGTACCAACACAGAGGTTTGTTTGGCGATTTTGTTTCTTGGCTTCAAGCATTGGGCTGGTTTGGTCCAGATAAAAGACTCCCAAAAGTTAATGCCTTGTCAGGCAGGGGGAGGGATGCTGGAATGAAGAGGGATGCAATGCCCTTGGTGGTTGTCTTTCTCCAAAAGTTATCTGATGTAAATATTACATTCTCTGCATAAATTTATTATAGATAATTGACTGCATCTTGCTTGGAAATGGGTACCAAAGGTTGTTTTATAGCTTCTATGTAATTGAAATTCCAGGAGGAGAGGCCTTTGTCTTAGAAACCACATTTGAATTACTTTTTTACTGTAGCGTTAAAGCAATACGTTATAATGTGAGGGGTTCAGTGTGCATGTGTGTCAATGATTACCAATTTCTGCAATTACAGTGAATAAAGGAAACTCTTGGAAAAGTGTGTCAAGCTTTCCCTGAAAAGCGATGATCTGACAGTTGTACTGACAGCCTGTGTGTTCTGACCTCAGCAGAGCCTCCCTGGCACGGCCTCGTGCTGATGTGGGACCGTGTGCTCTGCCCTGCAGCCAACGCTCAGGCTGTGCTGCCTCATACCCTCAGCACTGACAGGTTTGGGCAGCAGGAAACCAGCACCCCAGTATGGAAGCAGGGATATTGTAGAAGCCCGTCTACGGAGAGGTTAATAATAACAGGCCAAAGTGGCTGGGAACAGGAGACATCTGGTGTTGTCTGGGTGGTGCAGCCTCAGGAAGGGTCGGTGGCCACAGGAAGGGTCAGTGGCCACAGGAGGGTTGGTGGCTGCTGGCGCAGGCGGGAGCAGGAGGGCGACTGAGGGCGCTGCCCGGCCTGGGTGCGGAGTGTGGGAGCTTTGATGTGCTTCCATAGAAGATTCTAGTTTTACTCACTGAAGCTCCTTTGTTTTGCAGAGATCTTGATGCAGACGCCCTTTTGGATTTCTTTTTAATAGTGTGTGACCCTTCATCTTTGATCCCTTGACCTGCATTACTTTGGTAACCATTTCATTTTTTTAATTTCATTTCATTTTTAATTTTGGTGTGTAAGCTGTAACATTTCATCATTTTAAACAGTAGTGTTCTTTGACCTCCCCAAAAGTCTTTTTTTTTTCTTTTTTCTATGAGGATGGGTAATGTTGGCTTTTCTTGAATAAACATTGTTTCAGTTGTTAATAAACTGTGTAATTTGCGTTGGTTATTGCTTCTTTTAAGTTCAACAGTGTGTATGTTGCCTGTATAATACTTTACTTTTTTTGATTTGTGTTCTCCCAGTACGTAAACTAATTTATTTTGATATTTATGTACATTTTCGCTTTTCATTTGCATTTTTTCTACAGTTCTTTTGTTCAGTAAACCCCATGCTTGTGGCCCGTCCATCACATTTTGATAGCCTAAAGTAACCATGCAAGTATTTCAGATACTCTTATGAATAAGAACTATTCTTTGCTGTTGGAATTTTGTTCCCTGTCCTGAAGATAACTTTTCCTAAGCATCAGCTCCAAACTGATGGCTGTTTTATTAAAAGATTAGGCTTTAGACCAGAATTAAAATCTCAGTTGAAACTCAATTTGCATTTATTTTTCCATTATCTTTGGAGCCCAAAGGGAAGTTATCGATGCTTGGAGCTGTGCTTTAGGCACGGCTGTGCTTAGGGAAGCAGCGTGGTGTGTACGTGGGATGGCAAAGCCCCCAAAGCTTAGTAGCTGATTCTTTCCATTTTCCTATTGAAAGGGAACCAGTGGATAAGACAGATTTTGGCCAGATTCTGTTTTTATCTGGTAAATGATCATGTGAAATTCACGGAGCACGGCCCACTGAAGTACAGATTACTTCTTATGTGTCTCATTATTTTTTTCTCCAACATTTAATGCTGCAGTTTTTGTTGCACACAGATGAAGCTTCTAAATGAACACTGAAGTGGATTTAGGTCTTCTCAGAGCCTTGTTGATGCTTATAAATGTATCATTCATTAGAACTACAGATTAAAATTGTAGCAAGCTGTTCACATAGTCCCAGTGGGCTTTGCCGGTGCCTGGCCTTGGGAGGAGCCTGAAGCCCACCTGAACACCCCAGCAAGCTCTGCTTCACTGTCTCGGAGTCCGGTTGAGCCCCAGGGTTGAGACTGAGCTGCCTCCTTCCCTGTGAGTCCTCTGAAAGGCGTGGGGGGGATCAGCCCCAGGTTCTACATGAGCAGTAGGGTTTCACCATCATCACCAGAGCCTGGTTCAGGAAGCGGCTGGTTTGAATTGGCATCCCTGCTTGACAAAGGTATTTCCAGCACTGATCTCTGTGCTTAACCACAAGATCCCTGTTTTTAAACTGCCTTTCTGTGGCAAAATTGCCTGTTAAAATAACATGGCAGTCCAAAATTCACAGAATTCTCTGTGCAGCACCTCTGTATTGGTGTGTGAGTTTCTCTGACCCCATGGCTACAAGGTGTGCTGGACCATCACAGCCTACATCAGTGCGTGAAGCATTCAGGAGGTTTTTTGCTTTCCCCTCCTGTTCCAAATTTTAGCTATAATAGTTTTTGGAGACCTGGAGTCATCAGTTCTGATACAAAAACTGCTGCTCCTCATCGAGTGTGTATGGGATAGCTGGGATTTGGCTTTGGCTCTGGGTTTAATGCTGCCTGTCAGCCTGATAAGAAGGATCCTCTAGAAATCATCTTGAGCTATTTCTCCAGTCTCCAGAACAGGGTTTTTAAAACTCAGTGGAAAAAATACTTATTTTGCTCAAGAAAGCTCCTTGAAGACTGTTTTTCTCCTCCTTGTAACACATATTTTATGTTGGCAGCAGTTAGACGTGAATGCCTTGACTTTCCAGGGAAGCAATTTTTAAAAAACCTTTATTTAGACGTCTGGAAAATGAAGGGAATCTCCTTCCCTGTGCAGAGGGCTGGCTGTTGGTTGCCTCCTGCTAGAACAAATAGCAGGGAAAAAGAAGAGAGGGAATAAAAATGTTTGATGTTGGGAATTGGAGTCAATAATATAAAAACACATGAGCTTAAAATATGGTTAGAATGTCTTGTTTCTTTTTTGTCATTTCATGTTTTGTCATGTCCATCCTGCCTCCTTTCATAAGGTAAGCGCTCAGAGCCGTGGAACTAGCCGGGTGTAGCTCCAGAGGTGGTGGGGTGACAGAGTGGTGCATGCTTTGTTGTGATCTTTCCACATATTGTGTTAGATGCAGATGTTTATTTGCAGAAATCGGTATAATAACACGGGTTATGCCTGTTCAGCTGTTGCATGGGCTTCCAGGACGCTTGGGAAGGGAGGAGTTAGGATTGTCCTCAGTTTCTTGTATAAAAACCAGTAAATACTAGCAAGAAAAGCTGCTTTTTTGACCTAGCAATAGTATTGCCATTTGCCCCAGCGTAAAATCTGTCCCCAGCTTTCTGTTGCAGTGCTGCTGGATACAGTAGGAACAGCAACAGCTGACCCTCGGATGGCAAGAAATGACGGAACTTAAGTCACTTTACTGAGCTTGTTTTTTACAGAGCAGGAACTAAAATACGTGTTTTCTTCAAACACTTAATCAAAGAACTACACAAATGCTGCAAGATGTTTGCAAAGCAAAACATTTGTCTGTTTAAATATTGAGAGAATACTCTATTGAGAGATTTGCTCCTGCTTATGAGGTTTTTCTGTTACTCAAAGCCAGAATGTTGATAACATCCACTCCTGAAACAAGTCTTAATTTTGAAATCTGTGCAGTATCTTCTGCTTCTGGAGGCTTTTACATGCTAACCTTAACCAAGTGCTGAAGGGTTGAATTGAAATCCTTGGCACATATACAAGAGTGTTGCATGTCTTGTAGTTCAGGTAATGCAGCTGGGATAGGATTAACGTAATCTGCTTTATTCAACCTAATAGACACCTGTGTGTCATCTGCATGTACCGCTCTTTTAATAAAACATTCGCAGACAGCAGCAAATTGCTCACTTTGGTCTGGACTACTTTCAAAAATCAGATGTATCAGTCAGCATATGCACACTCTTTACTGAAACTCATCCAGGGGTGCAGGATGAAGGTACAGGACAGGTCTATCCCCCCCCCGCCCAAGCCTGTATCTGGGAAAACACCTATTTCTGTCTAGTAACTCACTGTACACAATAAACTGAGCAAGGGGCAACAGACCCTACTCACGTTTCACGGCTGGTGGCTTCTAGGCACAGATCCCGCTGCTCTAGTGTGAAGGGGAAGGGAATTCCCCCTTTCCAGCAGAGCCAGAGTGCTGCTCTGGTCTCGCAACAGGGCATGGGCCCTGGCAGCAACTCGGTGGGGAGGTTCTCCCCAGGCTAGGGGTGAATTTCTCAGGCTTATCACCCTGCTTGCTGCTGTGGGTGTGCATTGGTTTTGCAAAGTCCTTAAATGTAATTATTGCTTCTGCTCTAATCTCTAACTTCTCAAAGCGCATTGAGGTCTCTGATGGCTGAGAGGGTGAGCCGGCGCCACTGGGCAGCCGGCCCTGTGCTTCTGCTTTTCCTCTGCTTCAGAAGTAGAACTGTAGCACTTGACACCCCACATCGGCTTTGTGTCTGCTAGAGCAAGGTCCTTCGCCTGTCCCCCGCTCATAGCTGCAATTCAGCTCAGAAAATGCTCAGTGTTAAACATGTGTTTTTATTTCTCCTTCAGGTTTGGCTTGTCTGCTTTTCAGCTCTTCTAGACATTGGAAATTCCAGTTTGTGTTTATTTTCTCTGGATTCCTTCCCACAAGACAGAAGTGAATTCAGCACGGATTATTGGGGAGAGCCTTGGCTGGGAATAAGGATAATTGCAGTCTCTGGCTGCGCCAGTTTCACTGATGATTTCTTTAAAGTTACTCACCTGCACTGTTATCTGTTTCCTCAGCTGTAAAATGTGGGTAATTACCTCCATTGTAAAATGTTACAGGGTCTGCTGGTAATTATATGAACGAAGCGCTAATTACAGTAATTATCCCTTGGACCTAGTCTAGATCTGGCTGATGTTCCTGTTGTGATGAATGTATGAAACAAATACTACAACTTGCCTTTCTCCATTCTTTTGAGGGGCCTGGAAGGTGCCGCGGCACGCGATGTATGTTCCCAGTGAGAAGTTCTGGTCTGTCACCCAGGTCCCTCTGTTCACTTCCTGTCCCCTTTGGCCCTCACCTTTTGGCAGGGTGGTGGGCTGAGGAAAGGCTGAGGAATATACTGATTCAGTAGTTAGATCCTCGTGTAATTTGATAACCAGGGTTTATGCTGCAGCTTTACTTCTTTTGGGGATATGTAGAAGGTGGCAGCTGGGGAACAGTGCTCCTGAGGTACCTGTTGGGTTAGGGACAATCTGGGCTTCACTGTTCCTTAAGAAGTTCTGACCTTGATGCCAGGAGAGGTGTCCTTCCAGCTGTGAAGATAATTTCCCTTCTGTAAAAGGCTAGAGCTTGTAAGACTTCATTATCAAACATTTTATTTGCCTTTCTCTTCTCCATTTATTTAGGACACATTTTATCTGGGAATAGCTCTACTGTTCCCTGAGCAGGGCTGGGTAGTGGAGAAAGAACTGATAAACTTCAAGGTAGGAATGAAGTGTTCTCATCCAGAAGATCCTGCTGCTGCAGCTTGGATGGTGCTGTAGTTTCTTATGGTTGTAGTAAGTCATGTTGTATATCCGGTAGCGGTGGGAGTCTCTTCTGCTACCCAACCTTACCTGACACAGACCTCGTGGCCCAGTAACAACAAAAATCGTGCTTTGTGCATCTTGCTGCAGCTCTGCCTCTGCTGTTCTGCCACGTCTGCTTCCCTGCTTCCTGGATTCTGCTGGATGGATTTCAACCCTTGCTTCCAGTCTCCACACACCCTCTTCCCATCAGCCTCAGCCATTCATTGCCCTGGAAGAGCAACTGTAGAGCTCAGTTGTGTCTTCAGAATTTGGTAGCTGAGCAGCTCTTCCTTTTTCAGAGTTTCATGAGTGCAGTGAATTTTTAACTTTCAAGAGGAGGGTTTAGCTACAGTCCAGGATGATGGTTTGGAAATGCTTTGTGGCAGTGGAATGGCAGTTTTTAATTGCAGTTTTGCACCTGAATTTTCCGGACTAGATGCTCTTCTCTTCTCTGACAGCTTCTGTGACTGATTCTGTGGCCTGTTCTTTTTCATGACAGGATACTTGTGTACTCCAGGGATGGGAAAAACATGCCATTCCCAACAAGTGAAAGCTGTCATTGCCGAGCAATTGAGGGTATGGAAAGAACTTCCCTCTCTAGGTGGAGGAAGAAGTAAACAAGGGATTATCATCCCTCCCACTACCACTCTTGCTTTAGACCATGTAAACTAGAGGTGGGTGTCTGTAGTGTGTCTGCGCTTCACCTAATGCTTTTCTGCCAGACTTATATAAAAATCCTGATCATTTGAGAAGCAAAAAAACTTGGTTTGTTCCTGCGGAAGCCTCATCTATTCAGATGAATTATTCTGGTGTGAGGGGCTTCAAAACTGAATGATGCCACACATTCTTACTGCCCATTGCACAAGTGAACTGATCTGTGTGTGTGCTCTGCAAGTCATGTATGCTGAGGAACGTTAAATTACTGCATTACCTGGAGGGTAATCAGTAATTCGGATTTGAGATTTATCGAACTAATTTTGCAGCATCCTTGGAAAAAGTGGGAAGGTGTATGATAGTTGGGATTTCTGTATCTTGGCATCATTCTGAATGCTGTAAATCAACCGTGTAACTAACATGCAAACTTTTTTTTTTAAACTTAAATGTTCAGTAACATAATAATTATAAACTCTCTCAAATCTTCCTTCTCTTAAAAAGGAGTACAAGCTGGTTTTCATCATGGTGCAAAGTGTTATGTAAAATCACTGTAACTTCTGGTAAAATGTTTTTAAGTATCTGAATGAAAATGCAGCATCACTATGAAAGTAGAAAAAGTGTTAACGCAGATGTGGTTCCAACTGATGTGCTGCAAAATAAAGGTTTCCCTAGTTTTGAGAGCAGGTTTTAAGCACTGATATGTCCCATGGGGGACAATCGCACACCCTAGGGAAGGGGTTGAGGTGCAGTTTGTATTTGTCAGAGATCGCTACAGGAAATCTGCTTTAGCCGTGGATTTTTACTTGGTTTGTAATTACCTGTCACTGCTTGGCTTTGTGAGTCGGTAGGTTACAGACAAACAGTTGGCTGGTTTCAGGCCGGCCGGTGCCCCCACGGTTGCCTGTCTGATCCTGGCTGTGCCGGTGGCCGTGTTGCGTTTGGCATTGCCTCGTCACCCCGCCCCGCTCGGTACCGGGGCGGTGGGGCGGGACGGCGGGACGGCCGGGTGTGCTCGGAGCCGCCGGCTGAGGCGGCTGGAGTTGCCCGTCCCGGTGGCATCGCCGGAGGAGGAGGGTTTCAATCGCGCCCCGTTTCCAGCTGCCCCCGTGTCTGTACGGACGCGGAATCCCCACAGGAGGGTGCTGTGAAGGCACTGAATGTGCAGGTTTACAGGGAAGACCAGGGCTTCGAGTAGACGGCGATTGTAGGGCAGCCAACGGCGTGGCTCTGGCAAGGGCAGCGCCTGAGTCGCCCCGGGGAGGGTGCGGGCGGAGCTTAGCGCTGGGGCTCGCAGCATCCCGCTGCCGTGCCCGGGGGTTCCCACGTGTGGGTGTTGGAGTGCAAGTGATGGCAGCGCTCGGGTGCTGCAGGGAAGAGTGAGTGGTAGCTGCAAGGTGTCCTAGGGCTGTTCCCGTGCCTGCCACTCACAAAAGGTACTGGGACCCTTCCCCATGAGCGTTGTCCGTGGCCTATGGGTTGTGTGACTTCTTGACAGTGAGCCTTGGGGCCACCCAGCTACTCTCCTGTCTGTATATAGTATGTTTAGTCTGCACAGGCAGCAAAATGCATTTGCTTGCAAGTAAAGCCTCGAAGTTCTGTCTTAAAATACTTTATGAGTTGGACCCTTTTATTCAGTGTGCTCAGATGAGAAATAACGGTGAGACCTCCCTTTCGTTTCTGGCTGTGCAAATTTTCTTTCAAATATTTTAATCAAAGGTATTATTCCTTTTGCATAGTCCATACTCGTGCCAAAAAACTTCTCTGACAAGGCCAGTTAAGCAGCACTTCCACAGGATTCTCCCTTCTGCTGGGTGCTGCTTCACCCTGAAATTAAGTGTGATCTTTTAAAAGTTAACAACCCTCCACCCCAGGGACTGCATGTGTCTGCTCTGCCCCTCGCTTCCTTCTGCTTTTCACTTTTTAAATAAACTTCTGAAACCAAGTAGAAAAAGAAACTGAAGTAGAGACTTCTCTTTTGGAATGACCTCTAGGATTTGGGGGGATTTGGGGGATTCAGTCTAATTCTGTTACATGGAGCGTGGGAACTCTGATGCCTTCCTTTAATGGCAGCAAGATCAACTGATGGAGCTGTGGTAGTGGGGGAGTGTAAAATTGGCTGCTTAGTACATCATAGTACATCACTGAAATACATCATAGTACATCACTCTGAAACTTGGGACTGGGGTCTGTGTGCAAGTCCCTGTGGAGGTCCTCTGCCAGCCATGGGGGCATCGCTGCCTGTCCCAGTTCAGTACCTGGGTTTGAATCCCCAGGGTTTGGATGAAGGACCATGTCTGGCAGCAACGGTGCTTTGAGTTACCTCGCAGGTTTGGCACTCATCTGAAATTGCATCACCGAAACCTTTTGGTGGGATGGGTAATCCTGAAGCTTGGCTAATACTGACTGCAGAAGAGATGCCTGGTGGCAGTGGGAGCTTTGCCTCAGCACCCACATGGCAGGACTGAGCTGGTATTGTGTCCGAATGCTGTTAGATCAGCTGCAGGCACTTAAAAATAGACTTGGATTTTGGCCCTGTAAAGGGAGACATTCAGCTTCCAGGGGGAATTCTGCCTTGGCAGTAACCAGCCATAGTTTGGTGGTTTCTGTTACCAGGCAGAATCTGTTCGGATGTTAAAAAATTAGAGCACAAATTCCTGCAGCAGTCAGCTGTGTCTCCATCACCTCCGTGACCTGTTAAACTTCTGCTCCTGTGAACAGTTGCCACTAAACACAGTCAATAACCCCCTTCTGCATTCCATTGGATTGTCTCCTCCTGCCATCTCAAATGAAAAATAAACAAAAGAGCTTAAGCGTGCAGTGTGCTAAATAGAGTAATAAGCTGTAAAAATATTTTATGGGGAAATCTGGGGCAAGAGCTGTCAGCAGGAGTGAGCCGATTGGAGCTGCAGCAGAATGGCTCTGGGAGGCGGGCGTGGGGACAATGATGAGAGATTTGTTCAAATGTATGTCTGCTTTTGGTTTTTTTACCCCTTTCTGAGTAGTTTTAGGAAATCCCTCCCATTCCTCCCTCCATAAATTGGTTACCTCTGCACATCAGAAGGCCTTGGTGCTAAGTACCAGCTAAGCTGCTCTTGTGCTGATTTGACTTTGCCTGTTTAATGTAAAACAGGTTTTAATCTTGTCATTTAGATGTTTTAATAGAAAGTGAATGTTTAACTTTGCCATGGCATCCAAATCTTTAATCCGTGGGACTGTTTTTAATGAAAGGAAAAATGTGCTTTTGTTTAAAGTAGGTGTTACAGCGCAGGTGATGCTGTGGGCAGTGGCGCTGGTGTGGGCAATCACAGACCCACATCAGGTATTTTTGGTACTGGTGGATCCTGGGTTTGGGGATGGTGGGTTTAGGAATGTGCAGAGGAGAGCGGCGAGAACCCCATCTCAGGATAGTCTGACTGTGGGAAGTAGGGAGGGGTCTGTAACAATGCTGTAAGTACAGTGTCAGTGATTCCTGCCCCCGAATTCAGTCATGGCTTTTCCCAGAGGTTTTTCTGGAGTCGTACCTGTGTTCTGATGGTGTTACAAGGCTGTTGCTGCTCCAGCAAGGGAGAGCCAAGCAGAGCTGTGTGCTTGCCAAGGAAACTGCAAAGTAGGCAGCACTGGGTTTGGTTCCTGCACACAAAAGGGGGGGTTCTGCTCTTCTGTAGCCACTTAGTTTGTTTGTCATTTAATTTAATTTTTTAAAAAAGGCATTTGTGGCTCCAGGACACACATACAGCTGGCAAAGTAACAGGCCAAAGTCAAAACTGATCAAGGGGTGGAACACACAGTTAATTTAGATAGAAACCACCTGGGGGCAAGCGCAGGCACCTGTGCCCACTTTGGGGCAGGACCCAGAGCTGTTTGCCCCTTCAGATGCATATTCTGCCCCAAATTAAAATTGGGATTTTTTAAGGCTGAAAGTCCAGCAAGTCTTGGAACCCAGAGAGTGCTGCCAAAGGATTTACCTGTGTGTTTCCCACCAGCCCATGCTGCCAGGACAGAACTGCCATTCAGGGCAGCTGGAGGCAGAGAAGCACTTACAGGTGCTCCATAAACACCACTTCCCCCACTGGTAAGCCAACTGCACTGATACAGCTTTGACTGGGTAAATAAAGTGCTCTGATTTCCAGGCCTGTGTTTTAAGTTGTTGAGCTCTAATTATGTAAGTGCCAGTGTTATAAATAGCGGGTGCAGCTGGCAAACCCCCAGCCATGGCGTGCCCAGGCATTGGCGCTCGCTAGCAAAACGGGGGGGATGATTCTTTCTCATTGCTGCTTTGGCTTTTCCCTTCGTGCTCCATGCTTTCCCCAGCCAGGCTCGCAGGGGCTGGTCCCCGTGGCCCGGCTTACCCTCCTTCCTGGGACAGGGGCCAGCTCGGGGGCAGGAGCATCCTGGGGCACCTAGATTTGTACCCGGTCTGTGTGTCAGCCAGGCTGCGTGTAAAAGGCAAAGAGAAGAAAACTATTGGTAAAAAAATAAATCTACTTCAAACCAAAACCGTTCACTCCCAAAGTTTATTACACTTCAGGGGCTGGTGCTGCATCACAGGCGTGTGGAAAACGGTGTCACATGGGGTGTTCCCAGCAGCATCTGCAGCGAAGGATTCACTGTTCTCCACGAGATGACTGGGGAGAGGTTGGCATCCATCCATGGGGAAACAGCTGCTCCATCGCTGTGCACCAGAGGGATGAATTTGGTTTACAGCATAGTAACTTAAATTTTCTGAATTGTAGTTGTTCTAATTAAATTAATTTGAATATTTTTTAAATTTTGCTTTTTTCCTTTGGCTTTTTTTTTTCTCTTTGACCAGAATCCTAGTACCCCTAGCGGGTCATGGGCACAGCAAGATGCTGGGACAGTGTTGGGGGTTGAAAGCAGAGCCATGTGGGGAGGGTTAGGGTGGGGGGGGAGACAGAGGTGGAGGTGTTTGCCCTCTCTGTAGGATGAGGTTGAAAGGTGTCACCAAAATAATAAAAGTATTATGAAAGCAATCAGATATGCATTACCCACTTGCTGTGTTAGAGGTGGCTCCTCCCTGTGCAAGGCCAATCCATTCTGAATTCATCCCCCTGGATTTGGCTTTAAAACATCTTAGCTGCCAGCTGACAGAAGACGCAAGCTAGGATT
>VXAY01003875.1:176760-234779 GCA_013399855.1 Oxyruncus cristatus | reverse complement strand
TAGAAAATGACAGATGATGAGAATGTATTTAATTATCATTCAGTGCCACATCTCTGCCTGCTCTGGTTGCAGAGCTGCAGCTGTTGGCACACACTTTAGTTTAAAGTCGGTGTGCTTATCTGGAGAGGGGCCTGGAGGAAGCGGCCGGGGGAGCCGACAGCTCCTCCGGGGCATGGCTTGAGGAAACGCGGATCTCGTCCTCGCTCGCTCGCCCGCCCGCCCGCCCGCGGTGCCTCGTTCACTGGCCCTCCCACTGCGGGAACGAACAATTCCCCGGAGCGCTGGGCAGTGTCCCTGCCTCGCCAGCCCCTGCGATGGGGGGGCTCCGGTGGCAGCGATCCCGCGTCCCAAAGGCAGCTGCAGTTTGAGCAAGGTCAGAGGGACACCCGGGACTGCAGCAGTGGCGGGAACGCTCGTTCCCAAACCGCAGCTCCTCCAGTGTTTACATGTGTGCTGGGCAGCTCTGCTGCGTTTGTCGCGTGTGCCGTTACATGTATTTGTACGCACGGAGATACGTGCATACACGTAGACATGCGCATGCAGACACAGACACATGCATACGCAGACTCATGCACACACACACGCGCATGCAGACACATACAAACGCACACATATGCACACACAGACACAAACACACACACACATACGCGCATATGGACGGATACAGACACATACAAACGCACACGTGCATACTTGTCGTGTGGGAGGCGGCCCAGGTGCTGCTGCCCGGCTGCCCCAGCCCCAGGTGCGCGGCCCTTCCCAGGTGCCGTCAGTTCACACTGATGAGGCTTCCGAGGGAGCTGGATGAGCCCGGCACCGCCCGGGCTGCCTTCGCTTTCCTGCTGCGTCCCTGTGGCGCAGAGCCCGGTCTCCCTGGTAGGCCTCGCCCCCCGCCATCGCCCCGCGGCCCCTGGACACAGGTGAGTGCTCCCAGTCAGGCAGGCCAGTGGACTGCCGCCGGCTGTGGCAGTTTTGGGGGGGGGGGGGGAAAGGCCATTCCAAGGATGAGCTGAGCTGCTCCTGGCTCCTGAGGGATGAGGATTTAGGGTTGTTGAGGAGGGGTGCCCTTCTCACTTCCCTGCTTTGTAAGAGCAAAAGTTGCTGTCGGGGTTTCGTTATCACTTTGTTGCCTGTGCTCACCAAAATATGCAGGGAAAAAGGAGTTCGAGGAGGATTAAATTATCTGATTCTTTCTGGTTACTGAGCGTTTTGGATATGAACTCAGCATCTTTGCCCTCGTGGAGGAAACAGCAGTCCATGAGGAGAGGTGGTCAAAAGAATTGGCCAAAAAAAACAGCAGAAAAATATGGTTTTTTGCAAAGCTTAAGAGGAAAAGTGAAGAGTTTTGATCTTGCCAAAATGCCTTTGACATTGGAGCTTTCCTTGCTTTTAATAATGGTTTAAAAAAATTAGGTTGAAAGCAAAAACTGGAAGCAATCTGGAAGCAAGGGGGTTTCCTCAGTGCCCTGTTATGTGGTGTCCTCACTGTTGTGTGCAGAACAGGGAGATGTTTGCTTTTGGGGGACGCTTCTGGCAGGAGCATCTTGCACACCAAAACTCACTTGTTTGGTGGATGTGCTGATTTCCCTCAGGGTTTTGGCTGCAGGAGCCATGCTGGTGAGCACTACTCTCTGTTAACCACACCAAACCCCACATTTGGAAGTGGAGCAATCAGCTGGGGATATTTCAGAGCGGGTGGTGAAATGAGGCAGTTTTTAGTATTCATGAAAAATGCTTGTGACAGCCTTACCCCAAGTAATGAGCAGCCACCTGCAGTTCGGAGCAGTGCTTGATAATGCCGTAATTAGATTGGAGATGCAAAAAAGCTCATTAAAATTAAATAACATATTTGTCACTGTTTTAAGAGGTGCAGATTGCCTCGAACCATGCTGGTCTGTTGACCTTGAGTATTTTGGCGTAGTCCTTGCTTGTCAAGCGCATGAAAATCATGTTGGAGCATCCCATGGGCAGTTTTGTGGTGGGGATTTTGGGGCACCTGCCCCCATTGCATCATTTGAATCTCACCAAATGGGGCTGTGCTGCCACCACTGAGATGCAGTGTGGCGGGACAGGCTGCCAAAGGCATGAATCTCTACTCTTCAGTTTTTGTTAAAATACAATAAAATACATATTAAGTCCCCTTCCTCCTCCTGCCTGAAAAGGAACATGCAAAGCCATGGTGGCATCTATTAACAAGACTGTAATTTCGCAAAATTAATCACTAATTTGTTGTGTTTTCTGATGTTTTATACAATATCTATTTGTTTAAAGCCCTTTTGTCACCACAGAGGAGACAGATGTGTCAGGATCTCCACTTGGGGTATCCTCTGCTGGCTTGGCTCTGCCCTCGGGAGGGCTGGATCTGCCGAGGAAAGGTGGCTCTGGAGAAGGGCAGAGGTCAGCCATTTACAGAAGGGATTTCCCTTTCTCCTGTCCCAAAATGGTGCTGCTGCCAAACAGACTGTTGCGGCCACACACTGCCCTTCCTTTCCAGAGATGCTGGCCGGCCAGCTGGCCAGGGCTTCTATTGCTTTTGTGCACAGAGAAGGGAATTAAAAACTAAAAGTGGGTTTTTAAACCTTCTTCCTCATCACTAGTTGTAGGTAATTACAATAGGTTTCTTGGAATCAGAATGTTTACAGACGCTCCCTATTTCTGGCATGTGGGATTTTCCCTGCGTAGCACTTGGGTCATGAGCAGCACCAAAGGCACCCCGGCTTCTTAGCCTGATGCCTGGATCACCATTGGTTTGTTTGGGAATTGGGGGAGAGGAGGGAAAATGAGTGCCTCTGAGTACCTGAGGATGGAGCATCCCTGTGGGATCATGGCTCTTCGGTGTTCGCAGGAGGGGAGTTCGTAGCACAACTTCTCATGCCTTACAAAGAAACTCTTTGTTTTCCATAATACTTTTTTTCCCCACTTAGGAATGATCTTGGAAGGGCTCAGGATCAGGTGGTGGCAGCTTGTGCTGCCTAACAGCCGGGCACACTGCTTGGCTTTGTTTGCTGCCAGTCATGTCAGTGTTTTCTGTTATATTCCTGGCACCAAATGGGAATTTTCTCAGAGCTTGTTCTGACTAATGTTGATGAAAGGGCAAAAATTTCATTATTAGAGAGAAATAGCTGGTGCTAGACTGGGGTTCCCAGGTGGATGAGTGAATATCAGGAAATGTCTGTAGTGAAATTTCTTCTGCACAGCCTCAGCCATGGCTGCCCCCGCTCCGGCTGTGTGGGCTGAGCTGTGAGAGCTGCGCGGCCCCGGGGTTTGGGAACAGCATTCCCTTTGCAGTGCCTGTACAGCTGTCTGGGTCTGTGCCAAGGGGGTCCCCAGTGCCCAGGCACTGGCAGCTACTCTGGGCAGAGGTGGCTGCATGGAGTCCCCAAAAGCAGTGCAAGAGCCCATGATGGGCAGACAGAGCCTAAACCTAAAAAAAAATCAAATAAGATGTTTTCCCAGGCCCAGGTTGAGATTGGACCTATCCACCTTCTTCTCTCAGCTGGGTACTTGATTATTGGCAGAGTAATCCTTGTTCTTTGTCCAAGCTGGGATGGATAGTAGAGGAGGGAGCTGTGAGTGAATGGTTCCGTCACCAGTAAGTGTTTCCAGATAAAACAGAACGCGCAATTCCCACTGTGCTTGGAGTGGAGTGAAGGGCTGTGGCTCAGGCTCACAGTCAGATCCACATGGGTCCTTTAGGCAAGTCTCAGGCAACTTTAGAGGAAAAGAACCCCCAAAAAACATTTGGCCTTTGTGGTTATGCAGAGAATCTGCTGGCAAAGTAAACCCTGGGTAAGCATCCTCAGTTTGCTGCCTCCTGAAATGGAGCAGCTTTTGGAGTTTGGAGCCACAATTTATATTCAAATGAAGGTCATTTGAAAGGTGTAACACAGTAAACAGCCATTATTTCATTTTGATAGTGGTACTAAAATTATAGTGTTGGTTGAATTATTTTAGTATAGGACCATTATCATCTCCCTAAAACACTTAGAGGGGTTTTATATCAGTGCTGCAGTCCTGAAATTAGAGGAGAATTAAAAATCACACGACTATGCTAGGAAAGTAATTTATTTGCGAGGATGCCTTTGTTTTATCATGGAGTCTCTTTCCCTTCTGCTCTGCTGAGAGAGGCATGTGCTCCCAATGCCTGGACAGGCTCTCCAGGGCTTGTCTTGCTGAACCAGGAAGGCACCAGCTTCCCATGAGTTAGGGCTGTCATGAACCACCCCTAATATGTAATTTTTAATTTTTTTTTCCTTTTCCAATAAAAGCAGGTGCTGTGGTATCGCCTGACCCAACACTGTCAGCGTGTTGTATTTCAAACACTGTATAGGGGGGTAGATACACACTTAAAATCTTTATGCTCATTTTCTTCTAGGAATACGTGTAATAAAAGCTGGAGTTAATAGAGTGGTAGTGATTTCCCTCATCAGGGTGGCCGGGTGAGGGTGCCTTTATGGAGCCTGGCAATGATGGCTGCTGTTGGGTGGAAGGAGGGACACACAGGGGCTGCGTGGGAGCCAGAGCTGGCGGACGTGAAAGAAATCTTAATTGGGAAATTCCTGTAGATTATTACAGCTGCCTTCATTAACATTTTCACACTTAGCTGGTAACAAATGAGGAGAAGGGCTGTCTGTGCCACTGGATTTATAGTGTTCTGAATCTGCTCTGTACTCAGATGTACACGGTCTACACCCTTGCCTGAAGGTGCGTGCCTTTGAGTAGAAGGGATCATGAGATTTTTGTGGAGAGGTGTTCTGTGAGGATTTCTGTGAAAATCTTTACTGGTAAGAAGCTGGTTCCCAGTAAAAGAAAGGAATAATGTGCAAATGAAATTCCCTTTAGCTTACAATTCCTCCAAGAATTCAAGGTGTGAAATTTCTTGTTTCTAGCTGATATATCTGACAAAGTTTAGACTGGGTTTGGATATGGTTTTCATGGGACTTTTGATCCGTTATTGGTCCAGGTTTTTTTCAGTTGCGTAAGGAGGATGCCAAGTGTCTATCTACTGGGAAAGAGCATAAACTCCTAAACCCTGGAAGTTGAGCTGCTTCAACAGTACTGAAGCTGACAGAAATGATGCACTGGCCATGAAAGGTGTTGGCCATGGAAGGCTACCACATCATGTTGCAGATCAAGGACATGCCTCTGGACTCTTCCCCAGCCTCACCAGGTCCTGGTTTGCTCCTGCTCACACTTTGGTGCCGAGCAATCCACACTAGCAGTGTGAAAATACAAGTTCATGATGAAATTGCAGGGTGCTCATGCACTGGATGACGTTGGGGTGGATAGTCCCATCCGCGGGTGAAGGCTGCTCTTGCAGAGCAGCTCCTCGGGAGCTCCTTCAAATCGAGAGGAAAACCTCAGCTGGATTAGGATGCCCTCAGAGATGAGCGTAGCAACCTGTTCCATATTTATTACAGGCAACAATTTGACTAAGGGAGAATTTAGATTAATAACATTCAGCCCAGAGAAGTAATTTCCTTTCAGAAAGCGATTTACATGCACTCTGCCAAAAAGAGCCGTCACCACACACTCTCCCCGTGTCAGCTCCAATAATGAAGTTGGAAATAACATGGGAGGTTAATAGGTCCTACTTATCTCCTTAGCGCGGCAAAGGAAGATTTACAGTGCGGAGCCTGGTTTGCATATTCCTGTTGGAAATGGAAAGGTTTTTCCCAGCTGAGATTGATGAGACATTGCAGGGTGTCTGCTCAGCTGAGGCTGTAAACCTCCATCCCAGGGACACACTTGTTCCAGAGGGAGCCACGTTTCCTGGGTCACTGGCCAGGGACTGACTTAGATGCCAGAGCTGCCGTTCCAATGATAATTTTTTTTTATCCCTCTATATCTTCTCTGAGCCTGGAAATACACACAGATGTGGCTGCTGCACCATGTTAAGAGCTGGATTGAAGCCCAGTGGGTTTTCCCTGGGAGCTGCCTATGGGCGTGCAAATGGGAAGGTTATCTGGAGACGTGGTGGGAGGCAGCGCTGTGAAGGATGGTAGAGGACACCGGTGTTGCCCCTCGGGCCACTGCCTGTGTAATGCCATCCTCTGGGCATATGTTGGGGTGTGTTCAGTCCTGCCCTCACCCCAGGGAGGGTGGTCTGCATGCTGGTCTGTGGGTCTGGGAGCTGCTGGAATGTGCTGGTGGGTTAGCTGGGTCCTGCTCCCCTAATTGAAAGGGGTGGTGACCTTGACACTGTGGGTGAGGACGCTGCCGCCTCAACTTTTGGTGAGTGACCCCTTCCCTCTCGCCTGGCTGGCCCAGGGATGGCAGCACCAGGCACAGGGGATGCCGGGTGCCAGAGCTCTGTCACTTCTCATTACTCATGTGAAATCCCGCAGGACCTGTAGCACGTTATGGGCTATTGCAGGAGCTGTTTCCCTGCCAACAGTAGAGGTGTCTGGGCTCAGAGTAAGGAAAATCCCCAGATTCTGCTGCTGCTTTCCTCCCCCTCACTGGCTTTTGGGAAAGAACTCTGTGACTGCTCTTCTCTCCCAGTGGGATTGTGTTTGGGTCCCCGCAGGTTGTTGCACTCTTTCCAAACTGAGAGAGAAACAAACTTTTAAAAAATAAACGGAAATTCATTCCCTCTGGATAATTTTAAGTCACACCATGCCTGAAGTCTGCTTAGGAGAGGGTGAGAGAATTGTTAATAAATGTTCTGTCTGCACAAACTGTAAAATATTCATTTCAGTTGGTTATCTCACATTACCGAGAAAGTGCAAGAAGAATGAACTTTCTGAACAGCTTAAGGTACAATTCAGTAATAACCTGAGCTATTTAATGAATGAAATATTTAACATCACTTGCATACATTAAGTGATGGGATGACCTTTTTCTGCTTCTGTGTACTCCTTGTGTGTCTGGAACAGTGCAGCCTTTCTTCCTCGCCACTCCTCATGGTGCTCCAAGGTGGGCACAGAGCAGGTGGCATTTTTCCTCCCCATTTTGAGCCAAGCAAGTGGGCACCACAGCAGTTGAGGACAAAGGCGTGTGCAGGTACTGCTGTTCCTGTTCTTGATGCTCCAATCCCACGAAATGCAATTTGTTTTCTTTTTCTTTCTTTTAAAAATCAAATAATATTTTAAGTGCACACAAGAAGCTGGAAGATCTCCACATGCTGGAGACTCCTCTTGGCATCACAATGTTCAGGGCCTTGGAGCTGCCCTCTTCCAAAATACTGCCAGGGAACTCTGAGCAGAGCTGAGACTGGCACAAAGCCCATCCCTGGGATGGGGCTGCCAGGCGCTCCCTTGAGGCGCGCTGGTGCCCAGATGCCATCCCTCTGCACCTGGCACCCAGCACTGTTGGCTCCTCCAGGAGTGTCTCTGCTGGGCACCAGAGGTTCTCCTTGGGCTGCCCTCAGGGAGGGCTCACCAGAGGTTTTGCCCTGAGCCTGCCCGTGATGTCCTCGAGAGTGGCATCCCGGAGCTAGCACTGCTGTTGCGTGGTCACAGGGTAAGTACTGCCAAGTAAGGCAGTAAAAACCCCGGGAAAGGGAAGTAAGGGGGAAATCTTGGTACTTTCCCCCACAGAAACAGAAAGAGCTGTAACAGATGTTGGGTGACCAACACTGCGTTCTCAGCAGGTTGCTCTGAGAGGATGTAGCTTCTAATTTCAGTGTGCCCAGAAATTGCAGTTCATAATCCAAACAGTGGCAGGGCTAGATTGTCAATTATGCCCAATTAATGTGGGACTTCATTAGTGTTCTTCTCTAACTTAAGTGCCCTTTAATTCATTAAATTCTTTTTCTTCTACTCTGTAAGTGGTCTTCATTCAGAAAACTGTGGAGCAAAATGAAGTTTCCTGAGAAATGTGTGTGTAACTGTCTGTATATATCTCTCTATCCCATGGGTGGGGTTGGAGTGGTTGCCCAGATCTGGAGCCCTGGAGAGTGCAGGCTGCGTCTGGGGTGACCAGCGCAGGTACGTCTGTATTGTCCATAGTACCCTCGCTTAACTGGCGGTTGATGCCATTAGCGCCAACCCTCACAGGCTGGATGAATAATGTATCTTGCTCTTCCAATCCCCATTACTTTGCGTTTTTTCCCACTTATGCCCTCTGTGTCATGTCAATCATTTGCCCAGTTTGCAGTTTGTTCAGGGCTCTAGGCTGGTTTTCCACCCTGTCTGAGCCTCACTTGGAAAAGCTTTCTGTTATGTTCAGGTGGCACCTTCTCAGTACTCGCTTCCAGTTCATTGGTAAATATGAAGCAGTAAAAGAAATATAAAAGGAGTTTGGTTTGGAATCCCTATCTGGCTGGGCCTGCAGAGCTCCTGGATGTCAAAACTGCTTCTCCAGAACTTTTAAGGCTTAAAACCAGAGAAGAGCAGATTAATTCTGAAACACATCCCTTTCTCTGATCAACAAGAGTTTAATTTTATTTAAAGGTGTATATTTTTAAATTAATATGAAATGAGCACACTCCTGGGAATGTGAAGCACAGCCTGGGATGAGTGTTCTCAGTCCTGTCTCAGTGGCCGGATTTGGGCTGCCTGAGCAGAGGCACAGCTGTTTTCATCCTGCTGTAGATGTGCCTTGACAGAGCGTTAAAGTCAGTGTTAACCTTAAAACCTTCTGCGTTCATAACAGGCAATTTTGTTGGAGTTCAAAATGCTTTGTTTGATTTCGGAAGCCATTCATTACAGGATCAGGGCTTCAAATTGGAGTCAATTAGGTGTAAGATCTGCTTTTAAAAAGCTTTTTTCAAACACGAAGAGCTTGAAGGTTAAAATGAGGTCAATGGGGAGCCTGTGCTGGGGTGGCACCACAGTTCCACTGCAGTGTCAAGTACTACTGCAGCTGCACCCCCCTTGCCGTGTCCCGGCAGGAGTGGGTGCTGCAGCCACGCTGCATGTGGTGGCTCACCCCTTTTCTATATTTAGTAAGAAATGCATCAGCATCCCTTTTCCTCCCTGAATTCCCTCTGGGATGGAGCTGGTAAATAGCTGTCGCACTAAAAATAACACCTGCAGCAGCCGCTGGCAGCCGCGTTCCCTTCCGTGGCTGAGCACAGAGCCAAAGGGTTCCCGCCCCGGCAGCAGATGCTGGGATTTATGATTATTTAAAAGAAAAAGCAAAAATCAACCACTTAGCAATGTAAAGAACATGAAACTGCCTGTGATGCTTAGCTTTTGGAAGGTGACATCCATGCTCTCCACTGACTCCTCTCTGTGAGAAAGGACACGGCAGCTGCGGCACAGCCTGCGGTGGCATCGGCCCTGTCTGTATACCAGCCTGCTGGTCAACCCCTTTCCCAGGAGGAAGGCAGGGAATCCTGGGCAGTTTACAGCCCTGGCACTGCTCAGAGTGGGAAACAGCTTTCACACAAGTAGTGTCTCTCTTTCTGGTCATTTTTTTCCCCTTGTCCTTTTTTTCTTATGTTTTCTTGAAAGTGAGGAATGACTAAACTCTTAAAAGTCTGAAAATAACTTGGAAAGAATTTACAGCTCCCTGATGCTGCTCTGGTTTTATGGTTGTTTCCTTTCTGTGCCAAGACACATGATAATTCTGGGTCTGAGGGGCAGTTTCCACAGATGGGAGCCAGCTGGCGACTTTCAGTTCCTCTGGGGACAGATCTGCTGTGCCCCCTGGGCCGGTGGCCCGGGTTAATCATCACAGCCAGATCCTAACCTGGGGCAGAAATACTTCTCTTTTTTGAGAGCCTTCAATGTAAACAATAGAAAAGGAATAATCCCATTCAGTAGTCACTTCAGGTGCAGCAGCTCCTCTGTTCAGCTGGATCTTCAGTAGGAGAGATCCTTATGCTTGGGCTGGAGAGGGATAGGTGGAGCACGAAAGCAGCAGCGTTCAGGACTCCCTTTCACACCAGTTGAGATGTGGGACTGAGGTTGTGGCAGGACAGTGCAGCGCTGGCCAAGCCAGTAAAACGTCCCAGTCCCTGCTATTCCCTGATTCCCCTGCTATTCCAAGATTTCTGGGCTTCTTTGCTCTCAGTCTGACCAGAAACATCATCTGAACATGGTTTTTATCATGATTGAATATGTATCTTTAGAAGGATTTTAATTCCATTCGAAATAAGAAAACGCCATAAATCAGCAACAGAATCTTTTAACATTTACAGTTTTAAATGAATTCCGGGTGAGAGTCTCTTAAGCCAGATTTATATCTGACTCTGCACTGAGCTGTCGTTATGTGGGACCAAAAAACTCTGACAGAATTAGGCATAATGCAGAAACGTGCTGAAAAGACAGTTCTGCAGGACTGTGGAACATTACTATGTCAGAACATATGGGTGTGAGTAATACGCAGAAAGGGGCAGTTTGTGTGGATATTTCGCTTTTAATGACCCTTGCACAGTTCTTTGGAAGGGTTTGCTGGCTGTCTCCACGTGAGAAGGCTAATGGAGCAGGCACTGGTGTTGTCGCTTTGCTGGCACTGGGTGCAGTGGCCCCATTGCCCAGAGTGGGACTGGTGTGTTCCCGCAGTGGGAGAGATGGGCTGCAGCACGGGCAGGCTCACAGGGGATCTGCTCCATCCCATCGTGACACGGTTGGGCTTTGCCAGTTGTTGGAGAGCTGCAGAAAATTCCATGTTCCTCCTGATTTCTGTGGGAGTTGAGAGCAGGGCAGTGTCTCTGTGGCACGTGCCCACTCTGGAGCAGGGGAATGCTCTTCAGCATCTTCAAACTGCATGACTGTGCAACTTGTGTAAAATAATTGAAATTTTTACTAGTATGCTGTAATTTATGCACCATAAACACATGGATCCTTGTGCACTAATTTTCTTTTTTTTATCCCACTGCATATATGACTCTTTCAGGCTGTGAAGGACAAGTGAACTGAACCAACAGTGCCAGCAGGATGCCAGTGCTCATGGTTCTTTAAACCACAGGGTTTAGTCCAAAAGGGAAAAAAAAAAATCACATAATGACCTGTGGGTGTTTTCCAGTAACTCAAAATTTGTTATTTGTTATTGCTCTGTTTTACTGACTGTCCCTCAGTGTGGGGCCTAAATGGAAGATAAAATCCATCCTAATCCCGTTAGGCAGGGGCTGAATTTGCTCCTACTTGTGACTAACGGTGCTTCCAAGTGGTTTAGGACAGCCCTGGCTGCAGGGGTTGTGCCCAGTTATGCTCTTGCTGTTATAAAGACCTATCACGTGTCTCGGTTTGCTCTTGTCCATGTGTTTGGCAGGTGAAGTGGCTGAGCAGATCTTGTTCAGCTCCAGTGCCTGTCAGTCACTGCTTGTGCTCTTGATTTTTTTTTTTTTCTTCTACTTTCCATGTGTTTTAGAAAAAATGATTTCTTGTCTGAATCTGGTTGCCCCTCTCCATAAGTTTTCTTTGGGGCTGTGTCCAAGCCCATTTGCAGCAGGTTTTTTGTTGTGCCAAGGCTGCCGTGAGTTTCACCCCTCTGCTCCTTTATCCCAAGGAGTTTGGCCAAGCTGCTGCAGCACTGGAACCCAAGGGCAACCCTCCTGACGGTGCCGGGTGTGCATGGCCCCAGCGGTGCTGCAGAACGCCATCACAGTCAGATGACTCGGTCAGCCATCGCAGCTCAGGATTACGAAATGTCACCCTGTAATATCTAATTAAGATTGCAGTTTAAGACGTCATGTACTTTAATTGAAAACTGCAGAGTAATCTGTTCCATTTTTTCCTGTTAAATTAATAGTGTGGACCTTTAGCAGATGGTTGGCGAGATTCTGTTACTCATGAAAACATCCTGCAGTCCTGCCGCTCACTGCCATGTGGGGAACCAAAGCGTCTCCCCAACCACAGGCATTGCCCACTTGGCACTGGTCAGCGCTCCCAGAGCTGCCCTCACACCTTTTCCTGTAGAGGTGTGCTCAGCCAGTCTGGCTGGGTAAGGAGACGGCAGCAGCGAAATGGCTGTGGACCATCTCCTGCTCTTGGTAAACCAAGGGAAAGCAACATTTGGGGACCCAAAATGGTAGATTTTTCATCCATTAGGGTGACAGACCTGGGGTCTGGTTTAAGCTGTTCTGTGGTATTTTCACAGGCATGAGTAAGTACCTCCACACTTGGCAGGAGATTCATGGTGTGCATTGGAAAACCAAATTCATGCAAGTCTGGCCTGACATGTGCTCTGACTGGGCTTGAAATTGATGTAGCCCTGGGAAACCTCTGACCTTCTGCTGCAGCTTGTGCTGCTGACGTGTTGTCAGCAAAACCATGGTGATATTTGAGCTTTTTTCCCTTGTCAGCCTCCTCAGTATGGTCAGACCAATGTTTCTGCTTTGGGAAGTCTCAGATAACACTTTGAGACCAAGTCCTTCCTGCAGTGGCTGCCAAAAAGTTTGGTTAAGGAGTGTTTTGTCACTGACAGATGTTGTCAACCTGCAGCCACCAGACCCACCTGTCCCTGCCAGGCACTTGCGGGCTCAGTATGACCTTCTCCTGTTCTTGGTTTTTCTTGACTCACAAGCGACCTCTCTTTAATGTTGTGTTGCTGTTTTAGGCCGAACAAGTGGACAAAAGCAATGGGATTGGGTTTTTTTTCCAGTGATGCAGAACAAGGTGGTGTGAGCCAGTTCTGTGTGGTGTTTGGAGCAGTTTGTAATTGTGATATTGAGAATATTAATGGCTTTGAGAGTGGGGACAGGTAGAAAATGAAAATGGCTCAATCCCAGCTGAGAAGATGCGCCATAGTCAACATGAATTTTTATTTTCATTTCAGAGCAGAAGAACGATAAGGAAGTGATGGACTGGAATTTGTCTTTATAGCAGCAAGGGGATGTGGTAAATTCCTAAGAGAATAAATGTGCTTGCTTAAGAGATCGCAGCTTTATTAGCTCTGTGGTATAAATCCAGGGATGTGTATGAACCCTCCTGTTTTCTCCTAACACATTTAGATTTCAGGCTTATTCATTTGGGTTTGTATAATTCATATGAAGTACTAACTTGAAATTCAGACTTTTTTTTTTTTTTTTAATGGATGACATGTTGCTTTGAGACCAGACATTGGCCAGAGCTGCCTGATCCAGGGAATCGTGCAATCGTGCTCTGTTCCAGTTTCTGTTTTTCTTAAGAGAAGACAGATGGGAATTGCTGATACCTTGTGATGATGCAGGATGACCTGGTGAGGGCTCGAGCTGTGAGGAGAGCGCCAATGCTCAGTCCGTGGCCTTAGGGAGCCCATAGATTGTGAATTTCAGAGCTTTTTATAACTTTATCTTTTTCTTACGAAAAATGCGTGTGTTCACTGCAAGTCCTTCATCTCAGAGCAGAGTTGGCAGCTTTCCTGTGTTTATGATGGGTCATCGGCCTCTCTGACACCGCCAGTGCCAGATCCCTGCCCATTTTCTGTTCTGTGCCTCACAGCAACGTCCTCTTCAGCTCCCATGCGCAAAGACAAGCAGCTCTGCAGCAGCTGCTGGACATCCCAGTGCTGAGCTCCCAGGTGCGGGAGCTGCATCTGCCCTGCTGCTCCTGGTCCCACTCTGCCAGCTGTGGCACTGCTGCTCATCCTCCCCACCACGGCTCGGACATGGCGGGTGAGATCAGGTCGCCCATGTGCTGCAGCTCCGGCTGTTATGTGCCGTCATTAAATATTGAAGCATCTGAGGAGCTGCAGTCACGTAGTTTCGGGTGCGGAGCATTTGCTGGCTCTGCCACTGCCACCTCCAGCCCTGGCCCCAGCCAGTGATACCGACAGCTCATTCCACCGCTCAGACCGTGCGGGGCTGAATGGTGCCATGCTGGCACAGGGCTGTGGGGACAGTGAGAACATCCTCAGTGTCAGTTGTCTGGAACCACTGGAGCTGCGTGTGTGTGCTGTCTCACAGCTCACTGGGCTTCCCAGCTGATGGCTCCGTGGCATGTTCAGACTAATAATCTAAACAAACAGGGAAATGCAAAATAAAATTAAATGCGCATTTAGATAAAATGCTTTCAGCCTGAGCAATAAAGTCTAGATTGAACCACTGAATTATCTGAGTTTAGGGTAAAACATAACTCACGTGTTTTGAATGTTATCTCATTGCTTTATGGGGTGCTTCCCTGAACTGGTCAATCAAACCTGTTCTTCTCACCAGTGTCCTGGGAGTGTTGGGTTTAGTCCTTTGCCTGGCATGCTCGGAAGCAGATGTGGGTCTGCATAGCTCTCAGTGGTTCGCCCTTTCCCAGATGTGCTCCCTCAGTTTATAGTGACATTGATTCCAAAGCTGGGATAAAGCGGGGGTGTGGGGCCAGGTGGGACATCCTGGCCCAAGGGCTGCTGCCCATGGTGTGCAGTGCCCTTGCCCATGAAGATGCTCTTGAATGGCCTTGGGGGTCCACCCAGTGCCACCTGCCCTGACCGCTGCCAGGGTGGACTCGCTGGCAACGAGTCAGGTGTTTGCAGCAAGTGCGCCTGTTCCTTGATTGGCATCGCTCCCTGTGCAGTCACAGAGGAGCCGGGACCAGCTGGGCTTTCAGAGCCAGCTCTGTCTCTTCTGACCTTGCTGGTGCCATGCTGCATTTTGTTTGTAATCTTGGGCAAGAAGCAAATGGGAAAAGGGTTTGATAGGAGACAAAAGCAAACAATAGCTTCACTCCAAAGATACGATGAACGGAATGTAATTGGATTTTTTGGTGAGGACATTGATTTGACCCTGTAAGACCCAGAAAGAATCATTAGGGGAATTAACGCACATTAAAATGCAGGGTGTTATCAGAGGGCTTTTATTGTGCCCATAGTTTTGTTTGTAATTATTTAATGACTTTGTGTCTTCTAGTGATAAATCTATTTCTTCCTCCTTTTTTCAAAGGAAGAAGGGTTGTTGGTGTGACAAGGGGTGCTTGCCCCATGTAGCTGTTGAGCCCCAGCCCTGCCACATAAAGCCCAGCCCTGCCACAGTGACAGGGACACACTGGACAGAAGTGTCCCTTGCAAATCTCTGATCAACAACCAGCCCTGGGCTGAGCGCTTTCCTCTGTGCAGCTGACACAAAGTTGTGGAGTTACAGAAAGCAGAATATGTAACAAGCGGGGCTTAAGGGAGGTTTGGTCTCTGGAAGCAGAAAAGCACATCCTCCTTCCCCAGCATGTGCTCCAGCCCTGGTTCCTTGCATCCCATCCTGGACAGGCGTTCCCCATCCCAGGTGTCTCTTGCTGCCAATCACCTCTTCTTCACGGGCCTCTCCCCAAGAAGCTCTCCCATCTGTTTTCCTTGGAATCCCAGCATTTTACTAGTAGCACCAGCATAGGCTCGCCCCAGAGCCCAGGATGTGCCTTTACCTGGAAATGCCCCTTTTTACCTAGCTTTGTGTACATGTGCAGGTGTTCACCACAAGCATGGCTGAGCATCCCCAAGTCATCTGTTCCGTGCAGTTCTGCTCCAGTCAGAGGTGGCAGACGAGAGATTGTTCTGGGTCCTGGTGTGGTGACAGAAGTGGACACGTAGGTGTCACTGTAAACAGGTGTTTCTGCTCATGTCCCCCCTGTGTTGGGTGGGCTGGTACGATGGGACAGCGCTTGGCTGCTGTGGCAGAGCCTCTCCTGACACCAGACCATGTTCAGGCTCCCCTATGCTGGCAGCTGTGCACACTAGATCGAGGAGTCGAGAGCATAGTCGAGCGCAGTGGCTACTCCTCACCACTCAGGCCAAGACATCCCGGTGCAGGATGGGGAGCTCTGGGTGACGGGGTTGCAAACAGGCATAGGCAGGGCGAGTGAACGATGTGGGGATCTTTGAGGGGATTTTGCCCCATTTGTGTGCCAGTCCTTGTAATTCTGAGTTCTTGGGACACAGAAGGCAGCACGGAGGCCTTGCTGTCTCTCTGCTGTACGTGTTAATTTATAGTGCTGCCATGAGCGAGATTTTCTTTGCCATCCAAGATATTTCCCCTGGAGGAAGGAAATCAGGCTGTAATATATCATTAAGCAGAAAGCCTGGGGGAGCTCCTATCCTAGTTGATGTGAATTCTTCTTTTATCCTGTTGGAAGAATTGAATTGTACATCTAGAGGTGTCAGCTTTGTAGTCTGGTTGGAGCTGCAGCTCTCCATAGTACCACAGCCAGGGCAGGAGCTGCCTGGACATCCTGGTGACACATGCATTCTGGTGGGTCACCTGCATGTCTGGAGCACCAAATGGCAGCTTGGTCTTTGCTCTGCCCAAACGTGCTGAGTGGGCCAGGCCAGCAGTGTGGAAACCCATGTTCTGCTTCACACAGGAGTGTCTCATTACTGCAGCTCCTCTCATCGGTGACCAGTTTGGGATGAGGATTTCACATGTGCCGGGCATGGGCTGGCAGGAAGGAGCAGAGTGAACGAGCCGTGGGTGAGGCTGAGTTCCTTTACCTGAAATACCCTGTGTGTCTGTGCCATAGCAATGTGTTTGTTCAGTCACAAAAGTTAAAAATGGCTTCATTCTCCTTATGGCAAGTGATTTTTAGTAGGAATAGGCAAAATGCCATGCTAATCTGAACCCCCCAAGCTGCCCTGGCATTGAAGGGGTTTATTTCTTTAGAGGCCTGCTGCTCGGTGCTAGAGAGGATGTGCAGGGAGCTCCCGTGTGTTCCTTGGTCTCTCCAGAGTTCATCTGGCTGTACAGCACAAGGTGACGCTGGATTGTTATGTAGGGAGCTGAGCTGAGGACATAACATGGGGCGTGTTGGAAATAGAGTTCTGCTGTTCACAGCACATTCAGTGGAATTACTGCACTGGCTTTAAAAAAATCCAGAGATCTTGTTTCATATCTTCTGAAGAATTTTAGTTGCAGAGTTCTTTGGTGTTTTTAGCTCGCTGGGAATCTTCAGTCAGCCCTTTTTGGCCATGCAGCATCTGAATTTCATCACTTGCATCTGATTCCGCTGGAGCTGCTGTGAAAGTGTGAGGCTTGGTGTGTTTTCTGGGAAAGTTGTGAGTGTCAATGGTGGAGGTCTGCACGGGGTTACTTTGATATTGAATTTTATGCAGCAATTACGCAGAAATTAAAAAGAGGCATTTTTGGAGCTTTATGTCACTGCTCCATCAACTGCTTCTCTGGGGATCCTTTATACCTGCAGAGAGGAGCTTGGGAAACAAGGGGTGCAGTGCTGGATTCCATGAGAATTTATTTGCAGTGTAAACATGTTGGTCAGGAGTCATTAATATGACATTCACACAGCTCTAATAAAGTACATAACACGGAGATCTGGCACTGCCACAATGCCCAGAGGACATTAAGTATGAGTCTTAAAACCAAGAGTATTGGAAACAAGGTATTTTTACGTCTCGTTTGGGAGTAATATAATTGCATTTTGTGGCTCTAGCAGATGCTTGGGCCAGCTGGTTGGAGAGCATTGTGGGGGTTTTTAGCTTTGGTACTGTAAGTGACAGTCCTTATATAGACCTAGCTAAAAAAAATAATAAAAACTTCACTCCTGGTGGAAAGACCCGGTGCTGGCATGTGTGCTGCCATCGGAATGTGCAGCCTGGGGACTCTTCTGTTGCAGTACCTCTGGAGATGACACTGCATGTGTTTTGGGGGTCTGATTTGAGACATTTGAACATCGAAGGCAGCTTTACTGACCTCACTTCTACTACGTAGGTCCCTCTGAGAGGACTGGGAGGCAATTTTTGGAAGAGAACCATCAAAAAACTGTATTTTTCTGAGTATATTGGTGGGGGGAGGCTTATTTTCAGCAGAACCCTAGGGGTCTGTGGCCATCTCTGTGTGTTGGGACATTGCAGGTGTGGTGACAGTGGCTGTCATGGTTAGGGACAGTCACTTGTCCTGCATCTCCTCTGGCACAGCTCTCCTGGTCTCTCCCAGGGCTGCTGCTGATGCTGGGTCTGTCTGCTGCGTGGCTGCCCTGCGACTGCCCCAGTTTTGTGCCCAGTAGATGAATGAGTGTCTGTCCTGCTTTCCTCAGGCCTGTTTGCAGGCACCATCGTGAATTATCTCGCCGGCACCAATAATTTCCTGCAAACAAATCACTTCTGATCTGGAAGTAATCGCCCGTATCATTCCTGCAAGTGGGAGCGATGACTTATGTTGATGTCACCTGCTGGCTTTTTATGGCAATGATTAATAGTTCAGTAATTCTCTCTGCAGTGATACCGTTCTATTTTTAAATATTTAATTTAGCTTCTCATGTCCGTATTGTCGCTACCCTCCCCTTTGCCTCCTGACGTCACGCCAGGCTCGCGGCGATACTGTGGTCATCACAGTTACCGGCAAATTTTCTGCCCTGGAAAATGTTAATGCCTTTCCTCATTTACATCTCTTCATTGCCGTGTTTAAGCCTGGCCTTGGTGGCATGGATGTGAATGTTAACTGAGCACACTGTGTCAGTCAAAACCCAATTTCAGCCGCAGCCTGGCCTGTGGTGGGTGACTCTGTGTCTCTGTTATAAAACTTTCCAGTTCCCAGCACAGCCATGCAAGTAACTCTGTTTTCTTTCTGCGTTTCTCTTTCAGGAAATTGCAGCTTATTTAATAACGTTTGAAAAGCATGAAGAGTGGCTAACAACCTCCCCCAAAACCAGGTAACGTTCTCCTGCTCAGCACGTTGTCTCTCTCGCACTGATGACTTGACTCGCTGATCAATGCCTTGACCACCAAGTGGAAACTCCCAGTCACGCTTGATGGCTTGTGACACCAAACTCTCATTAATTGCCTTAATGAGCATTTTATTGAATGAAATCAGGTTGATTAAAAATGGAACAGCTGCAATTTTGGCAGGTTAAAGTTTTAACCCAATTGCTCAGGATTTAATTGTATCCCTTCAGATGAGCAGATCTGAAGCCTCTGAGCGAGGTCACAGGCTGTTTATCTTGACAGAGCTCCCTTGCCTACAACTTGAAATAAATAAAAAAGTGCCAGCCCCACTGTGTGCTGCCTGCTCACATGGAGGCACAGGGATTTTTTGAGCTCTGGTGTTTCCCATGCTGGGGTTAAGTGGTTGATGATGAGGAGATCCCAAAAAGCTGCATTAAAAGACATGTTTGCAGGTTATTATTCAGTAAATGTCATGTCTTCCTTGTGCTGCCATAAATGTTTAACTCCTCACTGCCCTGGTAACCCAGACATGGAGTTTTGGCTGCGGATATCTTCCTTCTGTTTAGCTGCGTTCAAGCTCCGTACATCTCACACAGATAACAACTCTTGCTTTCTGGTGTTGCAGCGTTTTCCCTGCTTGTCTTTTTCCCAAACCACCCCCTTCCTGTTGCAGAGGGCAGGGCCATTGGAGGGAGCTTGCTGGGACTCAGGTGAGAGAGAAGTCTATTTTAGCATCCTGTACCCTAGTGCCATCCTTTGCAGAGGCGTCCAGAGCAGTATGCTCCAGGTTTGGCATCACCTCCTGATGCCGTGAGCAGGGGCAGAGGTCGCAGTGGGACACAAGGAGCTGTAGCACCCTAACGAGTAGATTGATTTCAGGTGTCCCACAGCACTCAGCCAAGGAGAGGGTGGATGTGGAGGCCTTTCCTGCACCTCTACAGTGCAACTGCGGGCAGGGCACGCAGAGGACCAGCTTTCCATGAAATATGGGAAAAAAAGTGTGGCATTTTATTTTTTGTGGGTTTTTTTCCCAAAGACTATTCTGTATATTTTTGCGACATCCCTAAGTAGTGCATTTGCTTGTTGTATTAAAATGTAGCACTTGGGAAAGGGGTGTGGAAAACCCAATTGCTTTCTCAATGGTTCTAGAAGATCTGGAGCTGCCATGGTAGTAGAAGGGCCCTGGATGGACCTTTCTGCTGGTGGTAGCTGCAAGGCTCTCCTTGACTGCAGGAAGCAGGTAGTTTGGTTAATATTAGAGAAGTTTTTTCTGGGCTGGTAATCTCAGTTTCAGAATAAATGCAAAACAATTTCTGGCTGAACCTTTGCCAGAGAAGCCTGTTAAAGGGATCAGAGAACACACTAAGTAGTCTGGCTTACATGGTGTCATTAAACATACAAGGTTATAAATGTTTTTGGAGCAGCATCTTATGATTTTAAGAGTTTGGTTTGCTAAAGGCAGTGCATGAAAATAATTTTCTGATGAACATTCCATTCCTGTACCTTCCTTCTGTGTGTTTACACTTGAAAGAAAGAATGTCCTAGGAGAAGGAAAGTTGTGACAAGAGTTCAAGGACCTTCTGAAATTGTTGAGTTAGTTTTCTTTTTTTTTTTTAATATAAAAATTAATTGGAAGAGTTAAATGCTGAGTTGCTACAATCAGGGCTCTTGGTATTACAGAATTAATGACATCGATTCAGCACTGGAACACTCCCCATTCTTTGTTTGCTGCTCTGGGTGGTACTAATTTAATCTCAGAAAATTAATAAAAATTAACTGCACCTCTGACATGTACAGAGTTTCCTAATACGATGATGTATAGGGTGCTCTGAGGAGCCCACTGCTGGATGGATGGCCACAGGCGCTCCGCGTGTGGCTGGACTATGCCCGCAGGAGCTGGTGCTGCTGGAGTTGTCAGCGGAGGGTGGATGTTGATGACAAGGTATCAGTGCCATCTGGTTCAACCACCAGCAAAGCAGCTGCTGCAGAGGGTTAGGCCAGGCTGGGCTGTGATGCCTCACAGGTCACTGAGCTAAGGCAGAGGGTGGCAACAAGGGATGAGCTGATTTGGAGCCAAGCCTGCCGTTCGGAACATTTTCATCTCTTTTCCACGGAGAAGCGCCCATGTTTATAGCACTGTTGGGTATTGCTTTGGTCATGGAGATGGAGGAGGAACCCTCTTATGATGCCATTGTGGTGGCATTGGAGGGGCTATGAGAAAGCTTTGAAAGGTTTCTAAAATTACTTTTTTATGAAACTTCATGTTGAATGACTCAAACTGATCGAATATGCTGATATAAATGTACAGGAGTATTATTACAACAGTCTTTTGAGCACTCCAGTTGATCAGCATAAATTAATGAGTCCACCTTGCAGCATCGACCTTGACGTTCCCTTAGAACAGTGGTTCCTTGATGATCTGCTGGGTGTTCTGCAACTGGTGTTCTGTCAGCGGGGCAGGGGGAAGTTTTCTGCTAATGCAGCAGGGCCAAGTGTCTGACATTTCCAAGTTTAAATGCGAATCATGACAACAACAACAAAAAAGTTACTTGACATTTGTATATCAAGTAGAACTTAATTGTTATTTACTTTGGAATTTCAATGACAAAGTTGACTTCCTGAGTCCAGAAATGTTCTGCTGGAGGAAAGTACTTTGCTTCTCCGTTTCCAGGTGCCTTCTCTTGTTTGCATTTTTACAGTATTTTAAAAATACACTTTAGCAATCCAAGGTGGCTTCATCTGTATTTCACAAGTGAGCCTCAGACAACAGAAAAGCCTTGGCTGTGCCCAGAAGCTGCAAGGTTGATTTTCTACCTGGGAATGCAGTTTGGATGTGTTCCTACCCCTTCCTGCATCGTATCTTGGAAAGGACACGGGGGGTTTGCTGGGGGGATTGGGCCCACTCCACAGTGAGAGCAGGATGAGTTTGGTCCCTGGAACCTCCCCTCCTCCTGTCCTGCTGCGCATCGCCCAGGGAGCACAGCCTGTGCCTTATCTGTCTATCAGTCCAGCTTAAGGAACATATTCTATCTGGGATATCTTTATCAGTGGCATCGTAAAGAAAAGTTAGGATCTTGCAGTATAATAATTCTGTATTAAATAATTAATAGTAATATTAATTGAATTATTCAGTTTTCAGGTAAAAAATAGAGTAATAAATATTCATGACTTACATTGTTAGGGGAATTTCCATTTCCTATGTCGTTAAAGTGAGATTAGCTAAGGTTGGGTTTAAATGAAGATTGAAAACAATTGTCCTTTGGAATTAATTCACTGCATTAGGCCATTACCTTGTGAGCTGGCTCTCTGGTGTGCTCTGTGTGGGAACCGTCCTGTTGCATGAGGTGTATGCTGCTGCCAGGATGTCCTGGCCCTTGGGAAATGAGGCAGAGGCTCTCTGTGGAGGAGAAGGTCATGGGAACTGGAGATTGTGAAAAAGCAACTGCCCAGAGCCATGATCAGTGGCAAAAGTACTATCCGTCTCCCCTTGTGCTTGTTGCAAGTTAGGAGTCCTTTCGAGACCATATTTAGACTTTCGAGGCATGTTTTAAAGGTCCTGCTCTCTCCTCATATGGCTTGTGCTCTCTGTGGGATCCAGGACCATCAACCTTGCTCATGAGCACTGCTGAAATTTGGGTTTTCTGCTTGTGCTGCTGGAAGCTCTGCCAGCATCTCTGGGGTCGCGCACGACCTATCCTCCTTTGTCGAAGGCAATGTGTGTGCTGTCAGCTCTCCTGGCTTGGGATACTGCTTGACATAATCCCTGCTAAATATGGCACATCTCTCTTTACACTCTAAAGATTCCATGACTCTCAACACTTTCATCTTGCTGCTTTCAGTATTTTTTCTCTTTCTTTTCCCTGAGGAGGATAAACAGTGCAGAGGTGGTTTTAAGAACCTGTAATTCATATAGATTTTTAGTCAATGTGGTCCAGGGGTGTTGAGACACCAATAATGAATTCCTTTAACAGCTCACCCTGTTGGTTGTAATGCAAACTAAGGGCAGAGTTGCTGGGAGCCATCAGGATGCCTGGCTGGGGTCAGTTAATAGTCTTCAAGTATTCCTTGGAAACCCTTCCCATGACAAATCCAGCCTGGGCTGCTGGTGTAAGCTTTTGCTGTGGGAGAGCTGTTTTCCCTCTGGCAGCTCAGGAGAGCTGTGTCACTGCAGAAAATGACACCAGCCAACTTGGACGACAAAGGCAAGAGGTCTGTGTTTCTATTGCAGATGGGAATTACCTGGCACAGAGGCTGAAGGTTGGCTCCTCCAGCCCACCGATGGCTCTGCAGCCACTGTGCATGGTCATTGGTCTCCAGCTTTGCCACATGTCAGAGGGGTACATATCAGAGATGCTGATTCCACAACTGGTCCGTCATACAGACGTCTGCCCCTGCTGCCCGGCTTTGGACAAGACTGACATTCAGTATTTGGGCCGGCTCTGGCTGTTCTCAATCCCATGTTAAGGGGTGGGAGGATGCTCAGGGTTGAGGAGACTGCTCGGTGTGTGTGAGCCCCCTGTGTCGACTCTGTGATTGGGGGTTAACAGGCTGCAAGGCAGATCAGTGAGGAGCTGCCCTTGTCCCAGGAAGAGCAGAGGAAAGGGAAGAGTGTGACGTAAGAGGTTTTGTGTTGGGGTTCCTGATGGCCACACCCGGACCTGCCAAACCCGCCATGTTGTCCTCCACTCTGTGCTTCCCATCAAAGGGGACCAGGAGGGACAGGGCTTAATGGCCGTTGTGGGACCACCTTCTAACTGCCCTTTCCTGCATAACGTGTGGAGGCTGCAGAGGGGCAGGAGACCCGCTATTTGTTCTTCAGGCTGTTTGTAACAGCAACAAAATGAAACTCTTTGTCGCATTTTAAAGGCTTTTGCAACTTAATTTATATTCTCATATGGTAATAAGAAGCATCTTTTGTCCAGGAGGTGAGATATGCAGAAATAACCTTTAAGTGGCTCATAACTGACCTCTACTGATATTCTCTTTTTTTTCCCCATGCATTCTCTGCATCAAAAATACCATCCGGAAAGAGTGTCAGCAACTGCTTGTTGCATCTTAATGGCCTGCAAATAGCAGCTGATGAAAAATAAACTATTTATTTGGGTTCTTTATGTATTGACAAAGTTTTTTCCTTTGGGGAAACCTGGGCCTGAGGTTGGAGTGCTGGGCTGTAGCTGGGCACGGTGCCTGTCCTGAGCTGGCAGGGATCACGGCCTGGGGGAGTGGGGTTGCCCTCTGTCTGTGAGGTGCATGCTTTGCTTTTCAGATGGGGACAGTGTTGTATTTATGACAAACACAGCGTGATTTAAATTGCCCATTGGAATGTTAGCTGGCATGTGCTGGTAACGTGGAACTGGGGGGAGAATGCTCTTGCCCATGTGTATGCAGAGCAGGTGGGAGTATCCCAGAGGACCTGCTATTCAGACTGGAGAGGACAGATTGGCTTGTGTTGTCATTGTTGGAGATGAGGAGCTGCCTGCAAAAGCTGGAGTTTTTCTTTTGGTGCTGAGTAAGTGTGGTAGGCAGCAAGCAGGCTTTGCTCTTGCTGTGGCGTGAGGAATAATTTGCTTGGCAGGTGCAGGTGCTGTTGGTATGCATCGACATTGTAATGAAACACTGGAGAAGTGCGTGATCCTGCTCAGCACAAAGGTGGAGCAGTTGGTGGGTGAGCAATAACAAAGCCGAGAGCACCAATACAGGTGTTCAAGTTTGAATTTTTTTTTTTTTCCTGGTCCTGAAAACACAGATTTACAACAATCTGAGAAAGATTCTCCTCAAGTTACACTTGGATGGTGTTCTTGCTATGTGCACTGTAACAATACTTTAATATAATTAAATTTTAAATTCCGTGTAGAATCTGGTGGGTAGGCAGATGTACCGGTGTGTTAAACTTTATGTCACTTAAAAATGGTTCTCAAGTACATCAGAGGGAGCCCAGCCAGCTGTAAAATGACCTGCTTTATGGTGCTGTATCACAGCTTTGGTCTCTGTATTTTAATTACAGGTGTACCTAAAGTCCCACACCCTCAGATAACTCCACTGGGCGGTTTTGTTTCCTGTAAGTTACTGACAGGATGTAAAGCAACACGAGAGAAGGTGCTGCTGGGGTTTTCCCCAGCTGCTGTTTGCAGGAGCATTGAGTTTCCCACTCACGCCAGGAATACTTTGTTCCCTATTAACAGACAGTGCGGTCTCCTGCCTGGGGCTGCTGCACCCGAAGGGGCATCTCCACTATGACAAGTAGTAAAAGGGGGTTTAGAAGTTGCTTTGCAGCGCCAGGCAGGCGGGCACGTGTTGAGACTGGTGAAAGGAGTGGCTTTGTGGCCCTGGGCAGGCAGGCAGGCACATGTCGGGACCGGTGTCAGGGTATGTGCAGGTGTTTGTCCCCCCCCCCCAGCCCCTGTTCCTTGCTGGCTGGGGCAGGGAGGTGCTCCCCAGCACTGACACTCTCTGGCCACCCGCCAGCTAAGATGAACTTTGCCCACATTTGCTCCACATTAAACCTGGACCATTTGTCCACCAGTGGCAAGACTTGGTATGGGATGGAGATTGCCAGTGCTGTGAAGTGGGCATCTGTGAAACCATTAATGTTGCCATTTCTGGAATTAAAGAAGTGGCCTTGTCCTGAGGCATCCCATGTGATGATTTGCCCTGTTTTGCAATATGATTTATGCCTCGCCATGAGATTATTGTTTTCTATTGATGCTGAGGGAGATGAAGCAGCATTAAAAGGCTATCAGAAGCCTCCTGCTGGAACATGAGAACTGGAAGCTTTCTTGTTGCCTCCTTGGTGGTGACTTCAAGCTCGCCGGCCCAGCCAATCTCAAAACGTGCATTGCCTCAGACTCCTCCTCTTCCTCCTCCTCCTCCTCCTCTGCTTCCTTCTCCTCCTCCTTCTCCTCTTCTTTCTTCTCTTCCTCCTCTTTCTCCTTCTTTCAGCATTGCCTGGCATGATCCAGCAAGGATGTGCCTGATGCTGCAGGGAGGTGTTGAGGTGAGAGATGCCAGCTGGTCCCTTGGAGATCCTCTGGCACCCTCTGCTCTGCTTCCAGCAGGCAGCAGCAATGTCTCTCCCTGTCCGTCTTTGGAGTGTGTGTAATTTTTGGTGCCACTGGTGAGAGTGAATTGTGCCCACAGTATTATTCCTGTATTTATTTTATAAATGTCAATAATGAACTAAATTAAAACAAATCAGGCTGTTCTCTTTCACTCTTCAATTTACGAAATTTTGATGAGACTGATAACGTCTGTACTGGTTCCACCTTTCAGCTGGCAGAAGGTGGCTGCGGTTCTGACAGCTCTACTCAGCCTGTTCCCCAGTGATATTTATAGTCAGGGGATGTATAAGTGCAGTATTAAGCTGTTCGGTTCTGTCTGTGCTTTGTCTGACCCTGGTGGAGAAGCTGAGAGGATGATGCAGCTGGTGAAGAACTCCACCTCACAAATGGAATTACGTTGCTTTAAGCGCTGTGGTAAACGGTGAGTGATGGGCGTACACATCGCTGTGAGTCGCAACGGTGGAGGCAGGTGGAGGTGGAAGTAAAGCCTTAGTGGGGATGCCTTATCTCCAGCCTTCCCTTCTCCAGCCTGCTGGAGATGCTTGTCCTGAAAAGGGTCTGGTCTCCTGGTTTCCTCTGGAGAGGCTGGGTGCCGGTACTCACCCTGATTATGAGGTGACAGATTAGGGGTATGTTCCTCTCCTTGTGTGTGGGTCCAAGGGCCAGAGCAGCTTACAGAGCATCCTGCCATCACCTCCTCCCCTCTGGAAGGTCACCATTTGTTTCTCATCAGTCAAGCTTCTTGCACAACAAATGGGTCATGCAGGGGAGATCTTCTAGCTGGATAAGCAATTAGCTAAAATAAACTACTCAAAGGACAAATTATGCAGGACTCCTGCTCTTTAACAAATGAATTAATTGACTTTGGTATTTGTAGGATGTTCCCACTATTTTATTTAATTCTCTCTGGCTAAAAGGGTTCCTGTGTTTCCCCCTGCTCTTTGCTGCCACAGTGAGCAAACAGGATGTTAGGGGGTTATTTACACTGTTACAAGAAAGGAAACAAAGTGATCATTGGGAAAACCTTTGCAGGTTTCCTTAAGGGAAACAAAATGTCTTTCAGCAGCATGTCCAGGAGCCTCTGTTTGACCTGTTCTTCTGGAGTGCTGTCAACTCTCTCTGGAGCTTCACAAAGCTCATCCAGAGCAACCCTGAATAAACATGAGCATGGCAAGCATGGCTTGGGCTGGGATCGTGATCTACACGCGCTTGCAAGGGCTTAGGAAGCACCAGTGCTGCAGGGTGCTGATGGGGCTGCTCCTGGAACCACAGCACGGTCAGTAGCCAAAGCAGGCTGGGATAGGGATAGGGACAGCCATCTCTGTGGCAGTAACCCCAAGTGTGTTCTAAAGGCTTTGTCTGGATCTTTGGAAGCAGCGGATGCAGTAGCAGTGCGTTACCTGGGGTATCACACAGAGCAGCACTGCGGAAGGATTACAGCTCCCGGCCCTCGGCTGTGCCGGTGACTCATGAAAGCATCCGGCCAAGTTGCTGGGTTTATTTACGGTAAGTAAATTAAAGCTCTGGTACAAATCTTTGCCATGTAACAGGATTTGTGAGCGTCTAAGAAAGGGTGACAGTGTTGGACCAGTTTGCCAAGAAAATATTCTGAGCATAAGGGGATGTTGGGTTCACCAAGTAACATGCAGTCACAGCTGCCAACGCCAAGGTGAAACATGGCTCTTCCACTGTCCCGCTTCTTATTTCTACTTTGCAGTATTCAGAGGGGACATCTAAGGCTAGTGACGGTGACACCAGTCTCCACTTGGGACCTGTCTCCCTGTTCAGTGGCATTTGTAATTCCAGATGGCCTTAGAAGACCCAACCAGCACTGAATTGTGCAACAAACTTTTTTTTTAATAAACTCTGTCCTTTGGGAACAGTGCCAGCCAAGAGCAGGGCTGTGTTTTGCTCTCTGTTTTAAATTTAAGATATGAAAGATTTGGAGGATTTTATAGCCATGGCTTTGTGTGCTTGCTCTGCCTTCTCTCCCTCTGGTTTTACTCCCAGGCTTTTCTAAATGCTGCTCTGTTCGCATTCTTCTCCTCTCCAGTCCTTCCTCCCATCTCCTCAACTCCTCAAATTTATAAAAAAGTCTGTTCTAATCCTGCACAGATCCGAGATCTGGAGGGACTGTTATATGTAATACGACTTCCTTTAGTCTGTCCACCCCTTCTCTGCCAAAATCCCCAAATACTGGGTGAGATGCTGCAGCCAGAGGTGTGTGCAGGTGGCCCATCACCATGGGAGGGAAACCAACCAAAGCAGGTGATGTGCAAGCATGGTCCTACCATTATAGCGTTGATGTGCCAGAGTGGGCAATGGTTAGAGAGGACATTCTGCCCACAAGGTCAGTTGGGAAGGACATGAGGGCACTCTTGGTAACGTTTGCAAAGGATCAAATAAGTAGAATTTGGGTTTTTTTTTTTCAGATTGTATAGTTCTCGTGGGAGCTAATGTTTAATCTTAGTTTCTTACTGATATTAATCATAGTTTGGTCAAGGTTTGGAAATGAAAGTCTTGCATGGCACTAATACAGTCGCAGTGTCTGACTCGTTGCTGTGATAGATGAGTCTCCACTTGGCACCTGAACAAGAAGGTTTCAGACGTGCCAAGGCCTTGACGGTTGCATCAGCTCACAACTGGTGGGAGGGAGGTGAGAGGAAAGCTGTGGAGGCCATGCTTGGATTCAGGCAGCCATAGGAACCTGGGGAGAGGCTGGAATTCCTGGCACAGTGCTGCAGGGCGATCCCAGAGGAAGTGTGAGGTGTCTGTTGGGAAATGCTTTATGTCTTGGTGGGGTCTGGCTGAACTGAGGGGGCTTTGGATTGGGGGAAGCTGGGTGTCAGGCCCGTGTTCCCATCTTGCATTTCTGCTGTGATGGCCGAGCTGAAATGTCCTTGCGAGAACATCAGCCTTGGTTTTTAACTAAACAGAAAAGGTAGCACCTTTACTGCCCCAGTGTGTAGGGAACAGTCACCCCCGACTGTTCTCTGTCGACTTGAGCTTGGAAAATAACAGAGGGAAGAGGAAAACAGGAAGGTTTTCATCAAAGGAAATAGGGCAAACATTGATCCAGCAATGCCAGGCACTGTGCTGGGTTTGGGGACAGCGAGTGTGGCTTTATAGCAGGGGTGATGTGGGGTTTAAAAGAGCGATTTGTGCTGACTTGGAGGGTCGCAAATTAGGGCATGATAGAAAAAGGATTGTCTGTTATCAAAAGTTGGTTCAGTCTAAATTAATCTAAAAATGTGTAATTTCATCTCAACTAAAACTGTTGGAATGTAATTAAATTCCAAAGTAGAATGAGCTGAGAGGGTGTAAGAAAAGATAAGCATCAGAATGAGACAATAATTGAGTTTGTATTGTAAACACATTCCTGTAGGAATTTGGGATTTTTTAAGCTGCTTCATTAGAAATTAAGTCGAGAATGTTTAACAGCTTGGGCATGTTCTGGAGAAGTGGTTGAGTACCTTTATATTTGTCTGTGTCTTTTGTTTGCAGGATTTTCTATATTGGGGGTTAATTCTCTCTTATCATCTACTAGTTTATTAATAACTTTAAAGGGGAATAAGGCTTAAAATTGGAAAATGCGTATTTCCATGTAAAACTTGTTGTTTTGCGGACTCATGTAAATTTTTTTTATCTCATTTTCACTAAAAATTGGATCTCTAATATATAAAATCGGTAAATTAGGTTAGTACCATTAAAACACTCTGTGTTAATTCTGAAGTGCCTCACATGAAGTACGGAAGCAAATACATTGTCTTTGTTCTGCGCACAAGTCGCTTGGTGAGGCCATCAGGTAAGGATTGAGCCAGGTCAGGTCACGCTGTGCCGTCCTCCATCACAGCAGTTGCAGAGCCAAGGTGTGAAGGAGGGCGTTGGGTAGGATGAGCGGTGTATTGTGTCATCATTGGAATAACTGATTTGAACACTTTCAACCCAAAAACTGCCTGTTAGGGTGTTTGTAGACCACTATAGTTGGTGGTTTGAGACTCATTTCTCTGGTGCCAGCATCTGTGCTGCAAGTGTTGGATGAGGGATGGAGAAAATTGATGCTGCCATGCTCTTAGCATGATCCAGAACCCAAATGCTGTATGGAAGGGAGGTGATGATGGGAACTTAGTGCCTCCTTAGTTCTACTGCACAGTCTGCTCGGTACCAGTACCTTATATTATGGAGTTCTTTAGTTTTTTGCAAAGGTTTTCAGGAAAAATGCAGAAAGGTTTCGTTATCATTGGCTAAAAATACTTTACCCTTAATTCTGAAAAATGATTTTGTGAATCTTCATATTTCACAGACCATAACTAGATTACTACCTTTTACTGGAATACTTTGTGTTAATGAAGACCAATTGGAATCACATAATAGATTTCCTCTAAAGAAGGCATTATGTGGTTATTTTTTACTGTCTGGCATTCTAGTTTATTGCCTTGTCATCATTAATCGATGGGACTAAATTGATACAAATAAACAGATTATATTTGTGAGGTTCATTTGAAAGAGAGAAAGGGCTGAGAAGATCCTGCTGTGGGGCGTTTGGCACCTGCCTCAAGCACAGCACGTGATCAGTGACTGTTGAAGAGAGCTCAGGCTTGGTCAGTGCCACCACTTGTGAACTCATTTGGAGCAGTGAGCTTTACCCAGACAGGAGTGTGGTCAGTCGTGTTTTCCCATCTTAAAACTTACCTCAACAGTCGGCTCAATCCTAAGCCTCAGCCCTGCAAAGAGCCAATGGTCCTGTGTGAGGGCTGAGGTCAGCCAGCCCCGTCAGCCCAGCTCCCAGGGCAGTTTGAGCATTTGTGGTTACCAGGTTAATCCAGACTTATGTAGATAGTTACTATTAATCAGCAATTAATGGAGTCCAAGGAAAATCAAGCTTTTTTAATTCAGTTTCCATATTACGTATGATGCTTATGCCTGGACAGAGCAAGCCGGTGGTGGCTGTTGAGCAGCACCGTGTCTCCTCTCCAGCCCTTCCTGTAGTGCTCTGCCCATCTTCCACCAGGCCTGGCTTTGCTGATGGGGGGTAGATGTGGCACTGGAGCACATCTGGGGAGTTGATCCTTCCCATACCAACGTTGCCTGTTCCTCTAGCCTTCCCTGCTTTGCTGCCTTGCAGCGTGGGAAGTTTATTGACTGTCAAACTGCATTTATGATTTGAAGTGGTTCTCAATTAAAATTTATAATTAATGAGTTATTATTCAATTTTCAAATATTTATGGATTTTTTTTATAGTGTCTCAAGTCATGAGCCAAACTCCACACTGCTAGCAGAGGAAGAGCCAGGAACCCTTTTTCTTCCTCAGAGCTCTGCTCTCTTCCTGTCACCAGTGAGATTTTCCCAGTCTCCGGCAAAGCCCACATAGCTCCCACCATCTGCTGTACTGGGGAGGTGACACCTGCCAGAGCCCAAGGATGTGGGCCTTGAGGATGTCCTGGCAAATTCCTCTGGTGTGTGGTGTTTTGGAGAAAACCAAGGTACGGCCTCACTTCAGCACAGTTGGGAAAATCTTGTTAGCCTTGAGCTGGTGGTTGTAATGAGTGAGGAAGTTAAGCTGGAAGTAAGTGAACTAAATAAATAGGGTTTTTCTTCCTCCCTCATAAGAACATGGCAGCGTTTGCACACGTGTGTCACTGCTGTGCTGGGAAGTGACCAGATCCAGAACCAAAGTACCGCCCGCAGGAGGAGGCCATCTCCAAACAAGTCTTTTAAAACTTGATTGGAACCTCTGGTCCTCACCATAACAACCCATGTCCATGGAGAGAACAGTTGCTAAGGCAGAAAGGCTGCTGGGGCCTGGAGCCCTTTGGTGTGTGTGAGCACAGAAAGGGAACAAGGCTCTCCTCAGTGTGCCAGCAGAGATTGTGGTGATTAATCTGAAAATAGTTTAAAGCATTCATGAGTTGTAAGAATTAATTCTCAATAAATCAAATGGCATCCCCATGGGAGTAGGAAGGAGAAATAAATGAGGGCTAAAGAAATTGATAAAAATCCTTGAGCAATAAAGAGATGAACGCCATTTCCTTTAAAATTATATTTAAATGAACAAAGTTGATTTAACTGTCTATTTTCATACCTTGTACTAAGATTTAGTTCTATAGCATGTCATTATATCAAGAAATAATTTGCCAAAAGACTTTCTAGCATTTCATGTGCATTCCACTTAATGACAATTTTAATATTCCGGCTTTGGTCCTACATCGTTATGAGGACACTTCAATTGCTTGGTGCTCTGAGGAGTTTATAAAGACTGTTTCTAATTTCTTTTTCGAGTCTGTTATGGGGTTCAGAGCTGTCATGAATTATCGTGTTACTCAGTAATATGTTGGAAAAATGTGGGAAAAACTGTTACCTGCTTGATCTAAATACGCAGCTTTGGGACAGCACTCTTTCCAAAGGATCTTCCTGCCTAGTGAGCTCTGGACAAGGTGTTGAACTGAGTTCTGAATCACTGTGTCAGTGGGAGAGCAGAGCTTGCCCTCCGGGTTGTGCTGGAATGAAACATCTCTTCTTTGTTTTTAATCTGTTTTTTGATTTGGTGGTGGTATGTTTGGTGGGGTTTTTTTTTTTTTTTTGATTGGCTTTAAGAAGAAAATTGTTAATGATGGAATTCATCAGGCTGAGTAACCATGATAGGCAGAGATGCTGGGTGAGTCTTTCGTGGAATTTATTCTTTGGCAACAGCTGCAATAACATTAAGTATAAATGGCAGCAGCAGAGTAAATGTTTACTGAGAAGTCAGATCCTGTTATTAGTTGTGTCACTGTTATTAGTGCTGCTAGCATTGTTCCCTATTTTCTAGTTGTGTCAGGAGCAAGTACGCAGAGCAAAGATGTTCTTTCCCGGAGCATTCATGAATAGAGGTCTTAGCACAGGAGAAGTGGTGCTGGTTGGAGTTGTTGTTACAAGAGGTGCCTATAGCTGCCCTGATGCTCTTGGTCTCCTCAGCCTGCTGGGGACATCACAGGGGCACAGGCAAGGCTCTGCTTCCCTGTTGCCCACAGTGAAGCCACTGCTCTTGACACCTGCCTGCATTGTGTCTGCAGGGTCGTCGCTGCTGGGAGGAAGATCTGGTCCTGCCTCAGTCAGCAGAGCCCCAGATGTTCCTGGGCTTAACTGCTGTACCCATGCATTACGCAAACAGAATATCTGCAGGATGAATTTATGTGGCACCGGCATCCTGATCACTCCTTATATAGCCCCAAGAAGTTGTTTTTGGGGTAAGACTTGTCAGCAGGTATCCCAGCCCACACCAAAGAGATGCCCAGCAGTTATGTAGTGCTCTGCAGTTTGTGTTGTAGCCATCAGCATTTATCCCGATTGTGCAGAAAGGCTTTCCTTGGCAGCCCCTGGCAGTCCTGTGCAATGGCACAAGAGCCAGCTTGGCACTGGCACAGGCTTGTTCAGTCCTGTTTGTTGGAGCTGCAGGTAATTACTCCCATACTTAATGAATCACATTACTTTTATTGATGAACACAGAGGCTACATGCTGGAAAGAGGAGGTAAGGATTAAGTTTTATGGCCTACTGCTGCTATGAGAAGGAGCATCTAGACACCAATTAATGCTCCCTTGATGGGATTAGCCATTGTGTTAACAGCAACTCTGGATAAAATTGCTAAGTCTGTGACTTTATAGTTTAACTTCTTAAATATTGTAGATACAAAGTAAGTTCACTTGCATCTTAAATGCAAATGACATTTAATTCTAGATACAAAAAACTTGCAGGGTATTTACATTTTCTTGTGATTTATGCCTCTTCTTACATGGATAAAAAGACTTTTTCTGAAGTTTATTTCATCCCTGCAGAGTTCAAAGATAGGGCAAATTCTGAACACGTAATCTGTGATTCCTTTGGTTACCATGCCAGTAATCCCAGCTTGCAGTGGAGAGAGTGGAGACTGTAATGGCAGCAGCCTGTCCCTGTGAGGTGACACAGTGCTCAGTTCCCACCAGTTATTGTGAAGTCTGAACATCTCCATTAAGTTATGAAGAGGCTTTTCTTTGGTTTCTGGTCCCACTGATACAGGCTGGGCTGGGGTTTGTTTTCTTCTAGGGCAAGTGTGAGTCATTGCCTGAGGGTTAAAGTCAAGTGTTTATTTGGGAGGGGAAAAAAGGGTTTGTAAAAACAATTTGTGTTTTTATCTGCCAGGATTAAAGCTGTGATGGACGGAGTCCCCACAGTCTTGAAAACATTTGCCCATGTAAATGTTACTTTAAAGCTCTTTGTTGGTACAGAAGAGAGCTACAGGTACCTGTTACAGCATCCTCCAGGTGCATCCCTGGGCTGGTGGGGTGATGCCCTTGACACAGGGGTTACAGTTCTGCCTCAGCAATGGGTGACCTCCTAAATCAACACGAAGTGTCTGGGTGTCAGCTTGGCCAAGGGTGAGTGTGACTTCCTGGGGCGATTGCTCAAGATTCCTCTCTTGGTTTTCCATTTGGGCTTTAATCTTCTGATAAGCCCCAGGTACAGTGAGGGGAAATGTCAGAGTAAATGAAGACTTGGAGAGCAGCATTTCTCAGGGGAGAAATAACTTCTGTCATCAGATTTTTTCTTGGGCAGAAACAAGAAATAAGAGATGAAGTATTTCTGAGAGCATGATGTCAGTCAAGAGCATTCCTGACCGATGGTCCTCATCCATCACTGCTGCATTGTGAGGGCCATACAGCAGCACACAGTGCAGACAAAAAGGAGAAAGGAATAGGTGGTTACTTGGAGTTCATCACCTGGAGTGTTTGGTATCCCCAGAGCTCTACCTGCCCTGGGCTGCTGCATGGGAGGGCATTAGCTGAGTGGGAGGCACCTGCTCACACTTGCTCTTGACGCTTCTCCCCATTCCCAAATTGGCCTGAATGAAGACTGATTTGAGGACTTGGTCCTCTTTGTGTTCATATTTTCTTGCAAGGCTCTGTTGCTTTCCAGAGCTTCTTCCAGAACTCCAACTTTTCCCAGCCAGTTTCTGCACCAGGAGGTTGCTCCTTTGGGAGAGCAGAAGTTAATTTCTCATTATTATCATGCATAGATGGAGAAGATGGAAGATAGTCCCCTAGTATTGTCCCTTGGCTCCATGATAACTTCATAGCCAGAGAAAATATCATGCAGGTGAAAAATAGCATCATCCAGGCTGTTTGCAGGAGATGTTTCTCAGTGCAGTGGGTGGCAGGGATGAAGGGGGCTTGTCACCCAGGCACGGGGTGACTGCTTGTGCACCAGTGTGGTACAGGAAGGGTCTGGTGCATGGTACCTCTGCTTTATGGCAGCTGCATTAAACATCTGTATTTCTGCATTAAATATCCTCCTTGGCTTGGAATTGGAATAAATGCAAGATGATAAAATAAAAAGTAATTTTTAGAGCCATGGACCTTCTCAAAGAACGGTTCTAGATGATCTTAATCTGTTATCCTGAAAAAGAAAAGTTTTTGGATTTACAATATTTGCAATTCCCTTTTGGCACCCCCAGCTCCCAAGGCTGTAAAATGTAGTTTGCATTAACTGATATGTCTGACATTTACCATATCTTGATGTGACAATTTAGAGGGAACTGATTGCACTGAACAGTGTTATTAATATGGTGGTAATGTGATTAGGAGGAAATCTTGGTCCTTTAGGCCAGAGGGACCTAAATTTATGAGAACAATGGAGAGGCAGATACAAAGCAAATATCCAAAATATCCTAATCTTAACGTGTTTTCTGTTTACTTCCTCATTGTATCTGGTTCCTGTTCCTAAGAAGATAAGTAGGTTTCAATTCCTGTTTCCAGGTAAGGGACTTTATCCGTAAGAAACAAAACCCCCTCAGACGAGGACTTGGAGCCAGAGGTTGGTATGCACAGCTGAGCTGGGTGTCAAATCCAAAATGACATCTCTGGAAATCCCATTTCCTCTGTTCTTGCCTTTCACCATCTTAGCGAGGGAAACTGCAGTTTATGCATTGACCTGGGTCTCTCCTGAGCATTGTCTGGAGCTCTGGGTCGCCCCAAGCAACCAGCAGGTTCCAGACTCATCAGCCACAGGGGATGATTGTTCGCGTTAAAAGTAAGTCAGAAAAGGGAATTTAGGATCTTCGTCCTGGCTGTAAGAGGAACAATATGGGCAAAAGTAGCTGTTAGGCTGTTGTGGCAATCTGCTGGAGCTGTGGTACTGGATAGCAGGGTGAGAGGGAGGAAAGCATCTCAGATCTCATCAATACTCAAGACAAAAGGCTTTCTGCTTTGCAGTTACTCTTCCTGTCCTTCCCCATCCTTCCCCCAGGCCACAGGCAAGAAACCAAAATATAGACCAGGCAGCTTTTATATGCCACAGGCTCATAAAGGAGAAGAAATCCAGAGTTGATCAGAAGTTGCAGTCCTGGTGTAGCCCATGCTCAGGCGTGCGGCTTTATCCCTCTCACTGCAAAGATACAGAGGAAATCCCCAAATTCAGGTTGAGTGACAAAACCCTCAGAGATTGGGAGATTTGGGCTGGAGTCACACCTGTCATGTGCCCTGGAAATCCCCATCAGGCCTCACCTGCTGTTGCTTCCTACACCATCAGTTGGCAGCTCTGGGCTGTCTGAATGTTGAGGAATGAGCAGAGCAGAGCTTCCCTCTCCATTCTTCCTCATAGTGGGTGAAATGCAGCAGCAGTGTAGATCAGGTTAAAGTTGCATCTCATCTCATGAATTTATCTTTAAAACCCAATCTCTTTCTGTGAGCCTTAAAGCAACTCAATACACTCTTATCAAAATTGACAACTGCTCCAGAGATCGTTAAGAGATTTTGTTTCATTGGGCTCTATTTTATATAAATCTCATTAACTGCTTTGCCTGTGCCCTCTCACTGTGCTCCTTGTTCATCACAGAAATAAACCAACAAACCCAGTTCCAGCCCTGCCGAGCAGCAGCGAGGCTGCAGAGCTCTGCTCTGTGCTCCCTGTGCTTGCGTGGGGCTGAAGGCGAGGGATGCAGGATTTCCCTGACATCAGAAACCTTGAGGTCCTTCGAACGTGTGTTTTGTGAAGCCCTGCATATAAGGCACCAAGCAGGGGATCAATTCACGCTGTCTTTTGATCACTCGCCCTGACCACGCCATCAGCCACATAACACGTCCCAGCAGTGCCTCTGTGATCTGTGATGATGTGAGAAGGGTTTAAGCTGACATGTGCACCGACTGGGGGTTTATAGAATAAACATTGAAATGAGATGTGTAATATCTCCACTGAATGAATCCCATACTATCTACGGTGCTGTCAAACAGATGCCATGGCTGCGCTGACACCCAGGTGTTTATTTTCAGGGTGACATGTAGAAGCAGAGAGGAGGAGCAGCCTTCTCAAACCCCCAAGGCCCCCGAGCCTTGGTCCAGGCTGCTGGGACCCAGGGGGTAGGAGGACGTGCATTTTGGGAGGATGGAGCTTTGGTTTCTGGTCACAGGCAATAAATATTTGTGTGTACGTGGAAAAAATGCTCACTGCCCCTGCCGCCAGCATAGGATGCTCGCTGCCTCCCAGCCTTGGGGAATATTTTTTATTTCTTAGTGTTGCAGCAGGCATGCCTTGGTTGTGATTCGGCTTAGCAGATGGCAAAACCTTTGCGGATGTTGCTATACACCCAAACCACTCTGGCTCCTGTCTTCTGGGTGTTACCGTACCTTTAGGACAATGTGGTTTCTAAGTGGAAAACATTTTCCTGTGTCTTTCAACTCAAGGAGGTGCTCAGAAGGGAGAAGGTTACTCCCTGTCTGGCACTGATCTAAGCAGAACAGCAAAACCCGCGTATAAACTCATGCTTTTATCCTTTCCTCTTTTTAAGCAAACATCCTTGTCCTGGTGCAGCATTAAAGGTGGTTGGAATCTCACCCTCCTGATGTGTTAGCAAGAGAGAGATATTGGCTGTAATTAAATAACAGCAATCCTTTTTTTTCCCTAATTTTTTTTTTTTAAATTTTCAGCATGTAGCTGTCAAAACACATCCTGTGAAAATGTTGGCTATTTTATGAGATTTCCCTTTTTTTTTTTTTTCTTTAACCTACACTTCCTGCATTAGGTATAGAATCCTCACATAAAAGTTTGCAGATTGCAAATATCAGTTCAACCAGGTAACAGTAACAGAAGGGGAACATTTATTTGATGTCAAATCCTGACTGTTTCTCTTCTGTTGGTCTTTCACTGGTCTATGGGATGTTGCTTCATAGACACTCTCAGGCTGGTTTTGTTGCTTTGTGTAATCCAAACCTGTTTCTTGCTTTCAGACCACAGAATGGTTCTATGATCCTGTACAACAGGAAGAAAGTGAAATACAGGAAAGATGGATATTGCTGGAAAAAAAGGAAAGACGGGAAAACCACCAGGGAGGATCACATGAAACTGAAGGTGCAAGGAGTGGAGGTAGGAGCGCGGCGCGGTCAGCTGTGGGTGATGCTTGGCTGGGAGGCAATGGCTCCGCTAGAGACACCTCAACCCAAGGATGTCCAGACCTTCAGAAAAATATTCCCAGCTGTTTCTGGAATAAGCCGGTTTATTCTAAAATATGTATTTGTGTAACACCACTTTCCTTTCTCAAACTCCAGCAGCATGAGGAAAGGACCAAAGTGGTCAAAGAGTGTTAAAAGGTGTAATTGTAGTGTTTTGCTGCATCATTTTAGCCAAGAAGCACGAGGCCACTGGGGGTGTGGTTGTGTGTTTGATTTTGCAGCTGATTTGCGAGCCTGGCCCGGCGCAGTGCCAGCATCAGGGTAATTCGGGTGTCCACCACAGGCAGAGCATTCCCTGTGTCTCTAGGCCTGTCTGGCAGCTTCCAGGCTGGACTTCAGGCTAAGCAGAGCTTTCCAGCCTCACCCTCAGGCCCACCTTGGCATGTGTTTTGGTTGGCACTAACTCCCTCCTGTCGGGGTGACAGGCACCCTGCACTCCCTGCACGGTGCTGATGTTGACACATCCTGGGCGTCCCCTAAGTCAGTGCCAGCAATATGAAGGGGACAAGTGCCCGGAATTCATCTCGTGCTCCAGCTTCCTCATGGGTTATTTGTCATTCTGTCTGCTCTAATGAGGTTTTGGGGTTTAAAATAGTGTTAAATGGATTGCATTATATTACACCAGAGAGGCATAACTTTGTTCCATAATTTTTACATCCAATAACAATGTTTTATTATGTCAAGCAAAAAAAAAAAAAGTCAGTATCACAGAAATGGTGCCTTGTTTTTGTTTCGGGTTTGCAGAGTGTGATTTAATTAACTTTTGTGAACTTTCACGGTGCAGAACACCAGACCATGTAGCGCCCTCTTAACTGTAGCAAGGGATTGGTGATGACCCTTGGCTGCCACACAAACTCATAAGGAAATAACTGTGACTTTCAGGCAGGTCTTTCCAAAGATGGATCCGTCAAGCCTTGGAGGATCCAAGTGCATGTATATGGTGATGATCATGTTTAGCTCAAATAGCCCAGCACTGAACCCAGTAATTTCTGTGTGTCTTTTGGGAAGTAGCAAATCCAGATGGGGCCATTGCGGGAGCTGGAGGATGTGCTGCTTTCAGGGTTTCTCCCCATGGCTGATCACATTCACCACTTAGGAAAATAACTATTAAATACTTGCTTTGTGATTTGGATATACCAGGGTTCGGCCATTCAGTCATACATCCTTCTCCGGCTGAAGAGCCCTTTAGTACCTCATCTTTTATTTCCAAAAAGGTACTTGTGCCCTCTCATTCCCAGGCAGCAGCTGGGAGGTCACTGCTAGTCTGTGTTCTGAACAATGCAGAAAAAGTCCATTTTCTTGACCTCCAGGTGTTACTTGGGCAGAGTGATGTAGTTTTAACCATGTTAGTTAATTACTCAGTCAGTACACCATGGTACTTCACAGACAGCATTCTGAGTTTAGGTTTCTGATACCATCCTAAGAGGAAGTGATGTTCTCGGCTTGGGCATGTAGGCAGCAGATTTAAAATAACAAAAAAAGGCTTTTCTCAAATTTGGAGTGATACCATAGTTAGCCGCATTCAGGTTTAACAGGGCATGAAATAACTGTCTGCCTTGTGGCACTGCCAGATCATCTCAGCAACTCTTGCAGCCAGAAGATAAATAGGGATCATTGTCGCACTGATGGAAAAGTACTTGCAGAGCTGACAGCCAAGAGCATCAATAGCATCCAAACATGCTCTGGAAACGGCAGCTCAGAGGAACATGCTGGCCTGTGAAACTACTGACCAGCCAGTTCTGAACAGGGATTTTTATTAGAAGATTTAATAATTAACTCCTTCCTGGGTGTCATCAATGTGATGGCTCCTGTGTCTTTCCAAGTTTTGGGTAAAGAGAAAAATGCATTTAGAAACAAAGAGTCTACACTAGATCCTTGTCATGGTTTAGCTAATCCTCGGGGATGTTGGTGTCTGTCAGAACCATATAGAAGGATTTGGTGAGCATGGACAAGGCAGCTAAAGCAAATTTAGGACATAAATAAGGAATAAACTAATTTAAGTAGGAATACACTCATTTAAATAAATAAGGATTGGGAGGAATAAACTGTGTGGGTAATAAATAAGAATGGCCTGAAATCCTCAAGCTGTTGGTTTGGTTAGCATCGCTGTGCAGGAGGGGTTTGGGTATTACTTGGTTAATCTGATCACAGTCTTGTTAGAAAACACTGGATAAACCAGAAAGAAGTTAATTTGGCCTTTCCCTTAATACACCTCTTCATGCAATTCTTTGTGGAATCTCTGGTCTGTGATCCTTTTAAAAATTCTAATTAATTAGGATCCCTGGCGATGTGTTCCTAATCAATTCACATAATTAAAAATTTTAACTAATAAATAATAGTAAGGAGAGTGTTGGAACAGCTTTGCCATCCTTCTGGATGGTGCTGCTCTGCATCCCAGTCGGCTGGCTCAGCAGTTGCATTTGCCTTTCCTTGTGCGTGAACTTTTCCAGGCACCTGTAACTGCACCTTCACGTGAATTCATAGTAAACTGCTGCTAAAATTAAGAGGAGGTCATGTTTTTATAGTGAATTTCTTTCTCATCCTCTGTGTTTTGGAAGGTCAGCACTGATCCTGCTGCTCTTTATCCTGTGTTGAGTATATTTTGGTCTCTCCAAACCCCAGTGCCTGAGGAGTGGTTATGGAGAAGGGCTGTCCTGAGGCCAGGGCAGAGCTGTGCCCGCAGGTCCCGCTCCAAGTACCACAGCTCCTGTATTTGAAATATCTTATTCTCTTGTAGATGGAGGTATGTTATCTCAGTATAATATGATAATGTTTATGAATTCCTTAGAAAAAATCAAAACACAAAAAAGCAAAACTTTATTTCAGTCTTATTAAGCGAGAAACTCCCTGGTGGAGATGGAGATGCAGAGTATCAATTTTGTATGCAGGACTTGTATTTAATTAATATCATAACAGTCCCTTAACACTATTGCAGATTAGTCCACGAGGACAGGAATGAAAATTTTAGATTATTCAATTACTGCGTAAACCCTGGGACATCACCATCAAAACTTTGCACGGGTTTCTGTAGGGTCTGGGTCTCAGCAGCATCAGCGCCCAACACTGAGTGACCGGGGTGGGGCATGGCATCTGTGGCTCCTGCAGCCTGGGGCTGGGGGCATCCGCCAAGGACCAGACTTTTCATTTCGGTAAATGACCAAATGGGCTCTTCTGCATTGTGTAAAATAACTCACCGTGGAATACTGAACTGCAAAATGGTTTTACACATTACCGTTCCCTGCTATTGTGGGTGAAATCTGCTTGTGGGTCGTCACAGGAGGGTGGGAGCAGCCTCAGAGGTGGCATACTCGAGCAGCACTAATAGGGGAGAGATTCCTAGGACAGCCTGAGCCAATTCACTTTAATTTACCTGGGCTTTGCTTGCCCTCAGAGGTGATCTGTGTAGTTTGCAAACGAATTAGGATTACGTTGTTCAGTCGGGCTGCTTAATGCATTCCAGAGAAATACTGTGGAATGGCTTTGGAGGAGAAATGAGTGTTTAATGGGAGAGGCTTGTGACACACACGTGTGCATACATTAAGACAAACAAGCAACCCTGAACAAGGGAGAAATTGCTTGTGAGGAGGGACGGTTTTACACAGACCTGTTCATCATTGCTGCAAACAGCATTGTCCTGACACTTCTCCTGAGATTTGACTGATGCCCCTTCTAACCAACTTCTCCCTTAATCTCCTGTAGCTCATTGGAGACCCGATTCCAAGAACATCTCCCCATCTTTTCTGTGGCACACACATGTCTCCACAACAGGCACCATTGGCAGATGCTGGTGCGGAAGTGTGGAGGTGTTGACTGTTCATGAGCTGGGGCTGGGTTTTATTCTGTTACCTGTTCCAGGTGGTGTTTATGGCAGGTGGAACGCAGGGTTATGACGACATCTTAACAATTCCTGTGTTGGTGGCAGTCCTAGGAAATGGGAGCATTGTTTTGCTGTTTCTGAAAGGGAGTATGGTTTATCGTTAAAGCTGGAATGGGTCTCCTGGGAGTCTCTTTGGAAGGGAACATACATATCAATAATCATTTCCTATATCAGGGTCCTGATTTATTCTCCTGCAGTAACATAAAGTCACAGCAAATGCTCATGAGTTTTGGCATCTTTTCCTAATGCCCTGTACATACCCAGGAGATTTTATTCTTCAGTAGACCCATAACCTTCCTAATCCGTTAATTGTCGTGGCTTATTTAACTTCAGCAGTAACAGTTTTTCTAATATGTGGGTGTTTCAGAATGAAGGTTCAGCTGAAATCGTGGCCTATGTGTGACACTGAGGGATGCTCTGCCAGGCAGGTGGCCCGTAGGCAAGTTCTGCCCAAGTCAAGGGCAACCACTGTCCCTGCAGTGCAAGGCAACAGGTTTGCAGCACTTCTCAGGTAATTGCTCTGTAATTGGCTGCATCACCGTTTTTTCCCCTGTTTAATAAATAGCGTGAATAAAGCTGAGCCATATGTGGTAGGGTTGTAATTCAAATGCCATTCACTGAAGTCTGAGCATTTTTCATTTAGCATGTAAAGGCAGTTTTGATGTAAATGATTGCAAAAGGATCTCCGTGGACTAATGACATTAACATTGGGCTGGATTGAAATTGTTGAGTAATTGGTGCTGCAACTGCACCCCATGCTGCGGGGAGAGAGGGAACTGGTGACTTGCACTAGCGGAGGTGTCCCTGCCCATGGCAGGGTGTCCTTGAGGTCCCTTCCAACCCAGACTTCTCTGGTGAGTCTGTGGGGATGTCAGTTTGTGGAATCCTCTGCTGAGGGAGAATCTTGACTACACATCGTACTGATTTTTGCACCCCCCCAAACAAAACAAAACAAGCAAAAAAGTTTCATACATATGTACACTTTTCTATTGTTAAGTCATCCTTATGAAAGAAAACATTAGAACAAGTAGGCAGACGCAGGATAAACTGGGAGGCCCCCCTGCACTCCTCTGAAACATGAGGCTTGTTTCACCATGTGGACTGTATGGCACAAACACACATTGACATTTATATTGAATATTTCAGTTTAGAGAAATTTGAAATTAAATCTATTTTCTGCCAGCTCTAGGGGAAAATCCATTTATGAAAACAAAATCCAATAAGAGATCTAAAGATCAGTGGCCAGAAATGAAATATATTGAGAATAAAATATATGGAGATTGGATTCCTAGCTCTATAGGCTGGGTTAAATGTGCTGGGGACTGGGATGGGAATGGAGGGGTACTGGTCCAAACTTTATCCCAGGGTTTGCAATGTAGATGAGACAATTTACAGCAAAACAAAATAAACATCAGTACTTTATGGACCAGTCACTATTTACCTTTTTGACCACACAGTTCCTTTCTGTGCCTTTATGGATAAAAATGAACTTGAAAGACGTCTGTCCCTGGAAGTGGCTTCTGGAGCAGGGTCAGTGGGAGCCACGCGGCGAGGAGAATCCATGCTGTTCCTCGCAAGAGTAAGAGGTTTCCTGGTTCTGTAGGGATCCCTGTGATTGCACAGAGGATCCAGATGCTGGAGCAGCATGTGCCTTGTAATCTTGTAATTGCCTTGTGGGCTGTGATGGAGATAAGGGCTTCCACAGAAGCGAGGAGTCTCGGTGGCTCTGCCTTCCCTGCCTGGCTTTTAGTGAGCTCCTGTTTAGTTATGTATTTCACTGGGTCTTGGGCAGGAAAGCAAGCATCATTTTCTGTATTGCTGCTAATTCTGTATGCATCAGGGGTGCATTAAACATTTTAATTTCCTGAGTTCCTGTTGGAAAGTGAGATACCACTCGTCTAGGTGTGCGTGGGGAGTGGGGAGCAGGAAGAGCAGTCTTGTCAGGGTTGAAGGCACTGGAATTCTGAACACAGTCTGGTGGTGTTCCCAGCAAGCAGCACAGACACAGAACCTTGGCAAAAGGGGATTTCAGTGTAGCCCTGTCTGGCACATTCAAATGGCCACCCTTTTGTAAGATGTTATTTGCTCCCCCTTTTTATCAGCAAGAGATGAGAATTAATTAGCTGGTGTTTGCACACTCTTTGGACATTTAAAGCATTAATTGCTCACTAGTACCCTGTGTGTAGGGTGACATGATGGAGGGGAGCAGGGAAGGAGCTCGGCAGTGCCAGCAGCGAGGGGTTCTCCCAGTCCTTGGCTGGGGTCTGACCTCTAGGAATTAGTGTGAAGCAGGAGCTGTGCTCTGAATCTTGCTGTGTCTGCTGTAGGTCAGATTAAAGTCGCCAGGGGAGAGGGCTGTGCTGTGGCTGTGCTACAGCAGGGAAGCACAGGTGACCCTGTAGGCAATATCAGGAATGCAGAAAGTGTGAATTACTGTATTTCAGGGGGAAAAACAGTTTTTCTACTCAACCATAGTGGATGCTGGGTTACATGTAGCAGTTGCCTCCTCTTTGCAGACTACCTTTTCCTTGTAGCAGTGGGATAATGCATTCATCTGCTCCAGTGTTCCCATATTTCTGCTGCCATCGCGTGGCTGCCGGGGATTAGCAGCACGTTCCACATAAGAGAGACCTCACTACTGTTCTGGGGGGCTGCTGGCGGCACAGCCGCAGCCAGATCCCAATCCCTGACCCCCCACTTCTGCTGCTCGCCTACTCAGCGCTGTGGCAATGCTCCCCACGCAGCCAGAGCCCCTCTGCCCTGCACGAACGGGAGCTGGACACTGCTCCTTGCACCAGGGAGGGCTTGATGTCCATCTGTAACTACAGCACTTGGCAGAGCTGCACTTGTTTTAGTGTTTGGGTGAGTTCTCAGAGTGAGGTAGAGTAGCTCTGAACTCTTCTAAGGTAATGAGTTCATGATGTTACAGGTTCAGGCATCCAAATTAATAAAGATTCAGATCTCCCAGTGCAAAGCCTGAGGGTTGGTGGGGCATGTCCCGTCACCTCTTTGGGGTGATGTGTGTTGGTGGCAGGGCTGTGCCGGGGAGCCCTAACCCTAACCCTTGCCTCTTTGCTCTGGCTGGCACTGACTTGCTGCAGCCCCCACCATGGCATTCCCACACCATGCCACTCTGGACAGCTCCGTACTGCTGGTGCAGCTCCTTGTGTTTACCACGACAAATACGTGGTGTTTTTCCATTAAAGGGCCCTGTGCTCCAGAGGACTGCAGTGTCTTAGAGCGCTATAAATATGTTTGTGAAGATTCTGCCTTCTCTCTGACCCCAGACACTCTGTGATGCTGCGTGGGCATTTCTGTTGATGGTTACACTTTGCCTGCAGTTTTTGTGTGCTTGTTACCATGAAGGAATTCTGAATAAAAGCAAGATGAGGCAATACAGGAATGCCAGAGCACTGCAAGTGGGATGTGCAGTACCTGTGACTCTGTTGCACCACCTAATCCTCCTGCTGTGCTTCCTTCTGAGTGTGCATGATGGGAGCAATGTCTTGACCCTTCCATGTCGTTCTGTCAGTCAGGCTCACTGTTGTCCTTGGGGGCAAATTTCCATTCCTTATGTAATGTCCTACCTGCCACAGCCAGGACAATTTATTTGAGTGTTTTCCTACTAAAAGGAAGCTAGTTTTGAGCTTGAAAAGATTAAATACTGTCTCCTTTCTTGCCTCCTGTGAAGAAGAGACATGGTTAGACTTCAGTGTCTCTTTAATCTCTCCTTGTTGGAATAATAAACAGTACATTTATAAAGACAAAAACATAATTATTTTTGTGTGTTAAATTATGATCTTTTCTGTGAACACTTGCTGAGGTTTCTGCCCCCAGCTCCAAGCCTGGTGGTCCAGACCCATGGTCCTGCCCTGTCTCCGTTCTTAGAGCAGGCAGAGGGAGCTCCCAGACCCCAAAGGCCCTTCCTGCCCAGTCTGTCCTGCTTCTGATTTAACACTTCTTGAACTACTGTAACTGTATAAAATACACAAAAGGGTTTCAATGGCAAACCCAAAGTCTGCAGGTTTATTAATGGCTGGAGGGCACTGGAACTTGATATTTGCCTGTTGTCTTGTCAATTCACAGCATTTAGATGCCCAGCAGTGTGGAGATGATTCTATATATAGCAACTATATTTGAATAGTCCACATAGCTCCAAAGTAAATATTAATTCCATTATGCTATAAACTGTTATTTATCATGACAGAAAGTCATAAAGTTATTTTACTGGAATAGAGCCAGTAAATTGCATCTTCTAGATGAGATACAGCACATGTTGAATTCCAGGAGCAATTACCCAACATACCTTACACACGGCAATGTTAAACATGCTCCAACATGAGCTGCAGCTGAGGCTTCTGCAGAAGGCCCTCTGCAGCCATGATCAAGCCACAGCGATGCGTCAAGAGGGGACGGCACTGGTGCTGTGGCAAGCACGGGCTGGGCTTGGGAGTACCATGGCACACTGATACTGCCTCCTGCATATTGTATGTTTGACTTCATTACCTAAATTCCTCCTTAAAAGTGCCTCATAATTGCTTGACTCTGAAGTCTTGTGAGAAGTCTAGGTTTTAGTTATGGGTTTTTTTAAAGATATTGGGTTTTTAGACTTGAACAGGGTGATCATTGAAAGGGTGGATTTTCCCCCACTGTTGCTCTAAAAGGCAGGTGCATGTCCCTACCAGAAATGGAGGCTGCTGGGGAACATGGGCAGGACTTTATCCTTCTTCATGAAGTGCATGTAGGGTTACACTGCCTGCGTCTGCAGCTTCCATGTACTCCAGTTTGATCCGTGGATCATTTATTCTTCATGCACAAGCAACAGTGCAGAAGCGGTGGTACTTCCAGCTCTGCAGCGTCCTGTGCAGAGGACACATCGATGGGGCTGCTGCTGTGACAGGGGAGCACAATATTACAAATTTCAATGAGTTTATGAAGGCTGTCACTGATTGCAGCCTTTGGTGGGGACTGACCTTCAGCGTAGATTAGATCTTCCATTTTCTAGGAGAAAACAATATTAGGGAAACATTAAGGCACATCAGCAGTTGGATGGGCTTGTGCTAGCAGAACAGTGAAGACTGTCTGCCAAAAATTATTGACTTGTTGTGTTCTTTTATCCACAAAAATAACTCTTCTTATGTATAACCTATGAGAGCGGTAGAGTGACTGCTGTTAGAGGAAAACCCCAACAGAGTATTGAATAAAAATAATTAGTTTTAAAGAATTTTAGGTTTAGTTTCTTTTTCTTTAATGTCTAAAAAATATCAGCCATTTGTGTCACCAAGTGTTGCCCTAAGCAGAAGAACGTAAAGTTCATTGTGTCGCATTTCTAAATATTTTATATATTTGTGTGAAAACTGGGGAGAGAAAAAGGCTCATTTAATCAGAAACATCTGTAAGATGGAATAGATTACCTTCAATACCAGGAAGATTAAAACTGTGAGGTTGACATTGGAGGACTGTTCAGATATCAAAGGATCAGCTCAGCATGCAACCACACATTCTTTGAATTGTAAAAACACCTTTGAAATTGCCCAACTCTTGATTAACAAACAAAATCTGAAGTGGATTGGGGATAGGTCATGATTTTAACGTTAGATTATCAAAATCAAAGAAAAATGTGTAATGGTTGTTGGAAGTCCACGCTAGGAGAAAAACCCCCAAGCACAAGATCGTTAGCTGTAACATTCCTTGATATCCTGTAGCCAGGAGGGCACATTAATTAAAATACAGATTGCAAGGTTAAGAGGAACAGCTCAAGGGATCATCTGGCCTGTGCAGCACATGTCAGAAAGTTCCACCTACTGATGCCTGAAGTCAGTCATCACTTCTTGTTGCATCTTTATCTTCCGAAAAGATGTCAGTCATGATTTAAAGATGGGCAAAGGCAGAGAGCCTGCTGCATGCCTGGGAGTGATGCCCCGAGGGCTGGTTGCTTGTACTGGTCAAACATTTCATGTATGGCCACACTAGCTCTGTCCCCTCTCTTCTAGGAGTCCACAGCTGGATCTCTTCTAGCTGGCTGGGCTGAGAGGGCCATGACAGGTTGCTCCAAATCCTGCAGAGTCTGGGACAGGTAGCCTGTCCCTCTCTGCCAGGCGGATGATGACTGGGGCTGGGTATACATCCCACCTGATTGCTGATGGAGCGGGAGGTCACTGAGCCAATTCCCAGTGCAGATGACAAAAGAGTTGTGCGACAGGCTCTGCCCCGACACTAGGCGTGGTTGGTACAAACAAGCCCAGATGCCCTGGACACGGCAACAACACAGGGGAAAAATTGGGGTGTCAGAGGCTGCTGACAGATGGCCTTTGTCGAGAGCACATGTCTGAGTCGGCACAGCTGGGAACCTCGATGCTGGCCAGAACATGAGTCAAGGCCATGCCCTCTTCAGTCCCCTTGGTGAGAGGCACTTGGAAAAAGGACCTGAATTTTAATGTGTGTTTATGAAATGCTTCTGGTGGTATCATGTGACAGGTGGATCAACATCCTCTGTACCACATTACTTTTTACCGTCTATTTCTGATCAGAGCAGTCCTGCCTCTTCTCTTGTGTGAATTGTTTTACAACATTTTTGTGGCTCTTTCCAGAAGACTTTGGATGTTTCCCCATTCCCTCCAGCTGCTGTGGCTGAAAGCCTTCCCACGCTCTGATAACCCCCTTCTCCTCCCAGCAGCTTCCCTTGAACCACTGATGCAGTTTGCACTCTCCTTGCCTGCCATCCCGATTCTGTCACCTTTTCTTTGGAACCTGTTGTTGGCACCTTGGCTCTTTCTGCATCTGTTTTGAGTCCCTCTTCTTCATCATATAGTTTTTGGAGTTTTGCCCTGTTGATGTGGTTTTGTCCTGATTTTCCCCTTGTTTCTGTAATTCTTTTTGTCCCTTCTGATTCTGTCTGTCCCCTTGTCCCTCATGTCTTCTCTCTCCAGCCCTGTCTGTCGGGGGTTGTATTCAATGTCTTTTCTTCTCTGCCTTTGTGTGCCTTCCCTGTACTCACTGTGTGTTCTTTGGGACACGCAATGGGCCTTGGTGTTTCTCAGTGAGTACTGCTTGCCTCTGCAGGGTGTATAAATGATTAACTGTGCTGATGATAACGTGTAGGGCATGGTGTGTTTTGGACAGGAACTGCATTGACGTTGAGGATATGTTTTGCTTCTAGTGATGTAAATGTCTTTCGCCAAGTAAAAGGAGTGTCTAGGACCTACATACAAGTCCTCTTTTTATTGCATGAGGCTCAGGGTCACAAGCTAAATCCTGAAATGCTTCACGTATATGGGCAAGGAGTTTTTATTGCTGCAAATAAACAAAAGTACCTCTAGGTCTGGATTTTGGGATTTTCCTTCCTGAGACCCTTGAGGAACTTGTCCAAGAAACGGACTTTTGGGAGCGCACAGACCTTTCTTCTTTCTGATCTTTACATTTTGGGGCTCACCATTTGAACTGTAATCAGATAACCATCAGGCAATGGGTCTACCTTGACTTGGGGTCATTTGTGGTCATTTTGTCATCAAACCACACTGAAAAAGCACGGAGGAGTCCAAGTGAGGAATCAGAAAAATTCTTCCCCTCTCCATACTCTGGTGCCCAAGTAAAGTGTTTTCTACCCAGGCTCTTGGTGGAACGTCCTTATTTCATGAATGACTTCAGGGAGAGGAGCAGTCCCCACCAGGAAGCCATTCGGGAGGGTGGATTTTATTATATTTTGCCAGTAAACAAAACACGGCGCAGTTAATACTTGCCCAAGTCCTGTGGGATCTCACTGACTAATGCAAAATGACAGTTGTCACAATATTCTGTATAAGTACCTGTCTATTTGCAGGTGTCTGTTCTATTTTTAATGTGATCCCACCTTTCTTACTGTGAGGGAGAAAAGGATGATCAATGGATCCTGCACCCATATCTGTCATTTATATTCTTCTGTCGTTTATAAGAATTCCAGGGTTTTAATGCACTTTCTGGCCTGCCGTGGTAATTGTTATTCATGTAATTTCACTGCCAAGTGTGGATTGACAGGGTGGTGCTGAGCTGATGGCTCGTGGTGATGTGGGCAGGGGGAACTGCAGCCAGTGTGCCAGAGCAGATCTGTCAGCATGGGTCAGACCATGGTGATAGGTTGGGGTTAGGGAGAGTAAAACTTGAGTTGGGGAAAAAAACAAGTATAAATTAGTGGGGATGATTTACGATATCGCAAGTGCACAGGTACAAGGACCACTTTGCACCATAGTTGGATAAATTTCAGGTTGTTTCTTTAGTTGTAGTTTGACATGTCTGAGCCATATGAAGCAAACTTCCTCAAGTGACTGGTATTTTTCCTTGTGGGTAACTTGAGCCCTTCCTGTATTAATTTGCATATATACATATCTGTTTATAGCCATATATATGTTTACATTGCTATAACTTACTTGCACACATTCAGTGAATTATTCATGAGGGACATTTTGAATTTTAGTTCCTCAGCATCCTGCTTCATGCAGGCTCTAAATGTACCTCTGACCTCAGAGGTAGGAAAGTTCAGCGCAAGATGGGACACATTTGCTTCCCCCGGCTCTTGTAGGGGCTTCTTTCAAGCCTGACTGAGGGGAAGCACCTGATGCCATCCTTCTGCCCTTAGCCCAGCAGAACACGGGGTGCTGGGGCACCCATCAAACTGATGTCCTGCTCCCATGGCGACTTCTGATTTCTGGAGCCTGAGTAGGGAAAGCCTCAGCACCAGTGCTCCCAAGTCTGACCCCTACAGAACTATCCTACTGACCGCTGGTGGAACGCGCTGTCTGATGGATGGGCATGCCATGCCAGGTTTTGGCAGCTTCAGACAGCCTTTTGCTTTTGAATAAAGCATTTCTGTAGCCTGCTCAAAATCTTCCAGTGGTGTTTACATTTTAATAGGCACTGCTGTAGAATGGAACATATTTTTATTGCTTGCATTTATCAGCCAGAGCAAAAGCCGAATGCCTGGGTGCAGCTTTGCAGGGAATTTGCTCTTCTAAGTAATCAGTAGATGAGACTATTTAGGAGAAAATACCGTAGAATTTTAACTTGTCAGATAACCATGCTGTGCCTGCATTTGATTGCCAATATCCATCATTGGAAAGAAATTCTACTTAAAAATAGAATTTTCAGCAGTGTCAGCATGGAATAAAATGAGTGGGAAGAGGAAAGTCACATTTCTTTGTTTCATGACAAAAGGAAGACCTCTAATACCGTTGTTTAAAAAAGCAAAATTAAGGAAAATATGGCAGCTTTGACACGTTGCAATGGAAGGCTGGTTTGCCTCCATGACCGCCCTCATGGCAGTTTGATACTGAAGGGGATCTGGCAGGGGAGACAGCAGTGCCCAGCAAAGCAGTTTTGGTGGTACTCCTCCCTGATCCTGCAGCCAAAGGGGTGGTTTGCAGTTGGAGGGTGGTTCCTGTGCATGCCCCTGCAGCCATGGGGGCTGCCCATTCCCTCCCTGGGGCAGGATGTGATGCACAGGACAATGGCCATGCGCCATGTGGCACAAAGTGAACAGCCAGATTCCCCAGGGAAGCCCCTCCAGCCTCTTCTAACCTTCCCAGGAGACAGCTCTCTCAAACCACGGATGCAATTTAAAAATACACTTGTCAGGTGTTTGTTGAAAAACAGCTACTGCTGGTGGGAGCAGCAGCAGGGGCCAAGGGTGGAGATGCTGTGCCATGCCTGTTCCACAGGCTGTTACTCCCAGTGCTGATGGGGAACAGCTGAATTTCAGAGTGGCCTTCCTTGCCAGGCTATAAAGCAAATGGCTCTGGAGGCAGTGACACATCGGCACTTCTCATCACCTGGCATCTGGAGCGCCAGTGAGAGCTGGCTCTCCAACTAGGACACGGCGTGGCATGATTTAGGAGGATACTCAGCTTTTGCAATCTGCAGGCAATTTGGGCTGATGGATCTGCTCACTGGAGCTGATGCGGGTCTGCTCAGGACAAACAGCTTTGTCTGCAGAGCCCCTGCTTGGGAGCTTTTCGGCAGTGGTTTGATGGGAAGTGTCGTGGTGATGGATGGGCAGCGTCTCACCAGCCATGCATTGCTTTAATAAGTTAATCAAGTGCTTAAAAAAGTAAAACTAAAGATTTGGTTTGGGATAGAATATTGAGTCATTTCTCAGACCCTGTTTTCTGTTGAAAAAGGGAATGTTGATGAATCTAATGCTCTCAAATCAATTTCTTTGAGAACAAATTGACTTGATGTTTTGCTTAGTGTGACAATCTGCAAGCAACAAACACCAATTGGCACATTTACCAAAGAAAACTATGGATTAAATCATAGTTAAAATAGAAGTTAATTTTCAAGATATAGTGATTCCAAGCTGTTTTGGTTGCCTGCATTGGTTTTCCCCCCTCACTGCCTGCGGGAATGCTTCTCCTGTTCCAAATGCAGACAAGGCTTCAGGTTCTCCGGCAGAGGAGGAAGGCAGGTCAGGAGCCACAGCTGGATGTGCCGAAGGGAGAAGGGAAGGGCCTCTCTTGGCAGCCAGTTTTCTGGCTGGCCAGAGACTCCTTTGCTCCAGCATCTTCTCCTTCACCGTTGCTCCACAGTGGCTGTGGGAGTTCCTGTTGCAGAGGCAGTTGCTGTCAGCATTAGCCAGTGTGATCACCAAGTCAGGCTGGCTGGCAGCAGGCAAGCGGGATGGGCTCAGAACAGCTGAGGGATCCTTCTCCCTCCCCACCAGCATCATCCACAGGTGTTACCTGTGGCAGTTCGGTCAGTGTCCAGCAGCTCCTCCACACTGTGCTCCATCATAGCTGTTCCTGCCTGGGCATCCTGCCTCCCATAAAGCTCCAAAAGGGACAACTGTGGTGTCTCACACAGCAAAGCGAAGTTAAAACACAGTAACGATAGCAGAAATGCTTATTATAATTGGAACCCTCTCTAAAACAGGAAGGAACTTTTGATTATTGAGGTTAAGAAGTCTCTGTGTCACTGCTAACGAGTGTGGTGTCACAGGGATTCCTTCTTGCTCTACTTTCTCTTTTTTTTTGTCTGCATTTCTGAGTGTTCTTCACATGATCCGTCTGCTTCATGGCCTTTTTATGGTATTTTCCCACCCTGGTAGGGATAATCCATCAAATACCAGAGTATCACATTATTAAGGCTGTGTGGTTCCCTTTGAGCCTGGCAGTGCCAGCCTTGCTGCCTAAAATGTGCATCACATGCCGAGAGCCTCATGGATCTATTTCTTCCAACCTCTCTCACTGCTGAAATATTGTCCTGTGGATATCAGATAAAAAAGGTACAGCCCTATTTCTTCAAAGATCAGCTAGTCTAGCCCAGAGGCATACTAAAATTCCAAACTTTGTATTTAGGAATCGTCTTTTATAAGTAATATTTTCCAGACTTAAATGGTGGGTACACAGCTGAGAAATAAAATACCAAGGCTCTGTGCCTCGGAGCTGTGTAGGGTTAACTTTGTGGTGGCAACTTGATTTTGTTAAGAGTTACAATGATGTAAAGAGGGTTCCTTGTTCTGTGGAAGGTGCTTCAGCACATGCTTAGTCCGGTGCTGCTCCTCTTGTAACAAGAAGTGGTCTGCACTGATGCTCCCCACAAAAACCTTCAAACATTTGGCCTGAAGCTCTCAGTCTCAGTGGAGAAACTTTCGAGTCACTCACATGAGTCTCAAGAACTCTATATACCTGGATTTGTTGTTAGGGTTGAAGTAAGGGCAGAGGCATTAGAGAGCCCCTGGTCAGCAGGACCCATCTTGATCGTGCAGACCCTGGCCACAAGCACCCTGTTCCTTGAGCATCCTGATCCATGAGCATCCTGGTCAATGTGCATCCCAGTCTTCACTGGATGGGGAATTCCCACACTGGGCAGGAAATATAGAGCTTCTGGGCCAGACCATGGAGCTTGTCAGGATGTTGGGTAAATGGAGAAAGCCTCACTTCAGTAAGATGCTGCTGGTTTTGTGTACAAAATGGGTTGTCTGTTGCTAAAACAGACTCTTGCCGTCTGCCTGTGGGTCTTGTGCCATCAGCAGCTGCATTCATGGGGAGGTTTTATGGCCGTGTGGTGTCAGACAACAAATGCAGGCGGCCATGAGAACGCGGTCATTAAGATTCCGTGCTTTTGTCTGTTAATGGTACCACAGAATAGTGATAATTATACAAAGCATCATTTAACATCATTGCCAGTGTGCTCTTTGTTTATTTATACACACTCACAGTCAGCAGAACCCAGGCTCTCAAAAGATCCTGGCAAGTAGAATGTCCCATGGCTGTAGCTCCATTAGGAGGCTGCAGGGATTGTCATTCCTCTTGTGGTACCTTGGGCCATTTCCTGAATTGCCCAGGGGCCCCTCTGTTTCTTTTTATTTCTTGGTTCACCCTTGCAGTACAGGAGGACCAGTTCCCTAAGATTATGCCTGCTGCTGCTCCTTCCTTCCCAGGAATTCTTAAAAAGTTCATTAAACTTTTTACAGTCATAAATTCAAAGTACTGAAAATTGCTGGAGCTTGGAAAATGTGGGGAGAATACAAAGGGCTTTTCCATTGTGAGTTGAGTGATCAGACTTTGTTTCAGTAAAACAACTTGGATGGCCAAAGTGGGGCTGTCATGGGGGCACTGGGTCCAGAAAACATGTGTTGGCTGCCAGCGCGGTGTTGCAGAGACATGTGTATCCTATCAGCTCTATCCCATTGGCTGTATCCCATTGGTTGTATTGCACTGCAGAGGCAGTGCCAGCAGCTCCCCCTGTGTTTGGGTGGGAGCATTTTGCAGGTATTTTGTCTGCACCTACAGTACAAAAGTTAAATCACCGTTTTGAAGATGCCAGCATAAGGCAGTTGGGTGCACGAGTCCCTGGTGTGAATCTCCACCCTGTTGGTAGCTCTGATTCCCAAACTGCTGCCAACATCAATACCTGATTTGCATTTATCGAAGAGCAGCTGGTGCTTGCTCCTGTTGTTTTTGGATAAAAACCTAAATATCCTAAATATTTTGGGACTTTATAAATCCTGCAGATCTGTATGTAGATCTTACCCTGTCTCTATAATGAACTTCAGTTGATACTTACTGATAAACCGCATTATTAAGGAGATTCAAACACAGCCATACTCCTGTCAGTTCTGTGGGACGCAGGAGCCTTTGGTGTTATCTCTGCGTGGGGTAGACACTCTTGACATGTTAAATAAGATATGACCTTGGAAGTAAATGTGTCTGTTATCTGGAAGTCATGGAAGCAGATAGTAAAAATGGACTATATTTTATTTTACAAGGAGTCAGGGCATGACACGCTGCTCATAATTAGTAATAAAATTACCTCTGCCCGACTATTTCTTATGTTTTTATTTTTTATTGATATAATCACACTTGTGCTGATCACTCCTCAGAGGCAGTAGAGGGATCACTCCAGCAGAAGTGTCTCTTACTTTGTCAGTGAGATCTTTCAGGGTTCCTTTGGGCTGGGCAGTGTGTAGCAATGACATGGCTGTTGTTTAAGCTCCTCTTCCGGAGTACTCAGACCTGAAGCTGGAAAAAAACATCACACTTTGTTTCCTCCAGTAAAGAGGGGCTGTTACTGGCAAGCACAGAACTCTCCTGGCATGTTCATCGCATGACAAAGACTGCTCCCCAGGTACTGAGTGGGAGGAGGTGCTCCCGCTCTGCTGCATTGCTGTGGTCGCTGACTCCTTCTCCCTGCTGCTGCTGTGGAAGGAGCAGTGCAGTCCCTGTTAATGTCCTCAGGTGTCAGGAAGCTGGATAGGGAAGGTTTCCTGTCAGACTCCAGCAGATGTTACCCGTGAGCTGTTACAGCCAGTGCAGAATTGTGACATACGTGACCTTGGCTGTCTTGTTCTGCGTGTGAAATGGGAATTGCGGGTGAAAATTCTGGGTGAGGAGGAGGCCAGGCAGGTGAGCCATGAAACTTTTCCATTTCATGGTCACTTTGCAGGCTCTGTCTGCCCTCCTGGCATGCACATCCTCAAAAGTGCCCTGCGACACTGAAATCACTTTGCAAACTCTTTGCTGTACCTGCAGGAGACCTTGGACTATAAAATAGCATTTTATTATCTGCATAACACTGGACTCTTGCAGTAATGCCAATGTCAGAAAGATTGTTAATAAATAATGAGCAGCAGAATGAGCCAAGGGTTGACCTTTTGTGGAGCACCATCTGTCACTGGAGCTGCGCTTGATCTTTCCTTCCAGCGCTGATTTCTTTTTCCATAACCCTTGGGGGATATTGCAGGTTTCACACTTTATTAATAGCTTTTGTCTGATTTGTAACAACTCTTGTAAAATTGAGAGGTTCCCGACTTTCTTGAGAGACAAATATTTGGGGAACTAAATCATGGATGTTTGTGGAACTGCCAGTGACTATAAACAACCCTTCTTGGACCAACTGTGTGCGGCCAAGGAAAGCTTCTTGGAAATGTCCCTGGATCCCATGATGTGAGAGAGTGTCTCCAAGCATCCCTGGGGTGCTGGATCATAACCTGGATTTACAGGTGCTGTGTTTCCCACTTTCTATATTGTCTGGCAGTGGGAAGGTAGGAAGGGGGGCAAAATCCAGGGAAAGAGTTTCTGAGTGTATTAAGCAAGGTCTTGCTCATGTGCTCTGCAGAAGCCAATTCAGCATGCAGCAGGAGTTGCCTGCAGATGAGCAAATGCAGCGCAGCGAGCACATGCTCTGGTCACTGCAGGGGGAGCATTTGTGTGTCTGGTCACCTGCTTTGGGAGGAAATTACCTGAAGATAAATGCCCCAGGTTTTCAGACTGTCTGTAAATAAGTACCTGTGAAAATAATGTGAGCTGGGCATAAGTGGCCCACAGGACAGTGTGGTTCCAGTTTGCTCCCATTGCCCTCTGTGGCAGCAGTGCCATCAGTTGAAGGAAATAATAATCAAATGTGATTTGTGCAAAATTTCCTTCCTCACTTCTTTGTGATTCCAAAGCCTTGAATCGTAGAAACCAGATTCAGGGAAAATCTATCAGGTGATTCCTCTGGCTGCCGGAGCTAAAGGTGGGTTAATCCCTGCAGTGCTTTCCCTAACCTTGTGCAGAACCTCAGGTGTTCCAAGTGATGAAACTTCCGTTACTGGACCGGGATGTGAGTCTAACACGTGATAAATCATCCTGCCACCAAGGCTTTCTTGATGTTCTTCCCTAGTTGAGGAAGAATTTTCTTGTTTCCACCTACTTTAAATTTCCTGCAGTCTACATAAATCCTAGTCCCTACGTCTGATGGTTTCTTCTCTGTGGCTTTCCAGCCATGTCCTCCCTCCACCCACACAGGTGGTGGGACAGGGCCCAGCTCTTGGCGGGGGTGTTGGTTATTTTGAAGGTAACTCAGATTTGGCTCATTTTAGCCTCTGCATCCTGACTCAGCTGGAAGGAGGAGTTTCTAGTGTGACTTCCTACATTTCATCTGTAACTTTAAATTGAAGGATTTTGTAGCTCAGTGCCTTACTGGGTCCTATTTCAGAAGCATCTTATGATTTGACTTGGCTGCAGTTTGGATGCAAATCATTTGCCTTCCTACCCGTTAGCACAGGCTGATGGTTGTAATTATATTTGTAATGTTAGAGATGCTGCAGAGATGAGTCCGACGGCTTGTTCTCCCTGAGTGACATTCCTTTAGAACTACCTTTTGGGCAGTGCAGCATGGGGCGGTAGCTAATTTACTAATTTAAATTTAAAAGTGCTTGAAACCAGACTAGAGTGGTGCACACCACGCCGATGGAGCAGGAGCACGGGGTCCCACCAGGTGAGCTGGGGGTCTCTGACCCTACTGTCAGGTTCCCTTCCCTGGCTGCACCAGGGTTGGGATTTCCAGGAGTTATTTTTGGGCCCAACCATGCATCAGTAACCCTCCAGTTTATGTAAAAAAGTGACCTTTGCCTGCATCCCCCTACTCCTGTCCTCCCTGCACAGTTTCCCTCCGCTGAGAAGCACTGACAGGAGCTCTCTGCTCTCCCCATCACTCTGGAGATTGTCAGCAAACCTCTGTCCAGAGAGGCGTGTCTGCACTGGACACAGCCCAAGCCAGAGCACTCCTCTGAGGGTGACATTGGCTTCACCTCGGCACTCCCAATGGCTCCTGCTCCTTGAGAGGAGAGATGTCTGTCTTCGCGTGAGTGTCAGGACCCACAGGTGAGGGGCAGGGTGCACCCAAGGGCAGCCCTGGCATGCTTCTGCTCCTGCTCAGC
>VXAY01003875.1:110379-176742 GCA_013399855.1 Oxyruncus cristatus | reverse complement strand
TTTTTCTAAGAGCTGGAAAACAGAAGATTGTAGAACTTTTCTACTTTGTATCCACTGGCACTTTTATTTGGGTATCTGGACTTTTGCTCATGGAACTGCTGATTGTCAAAACAAGCTGCTCGTCAACCTTCACCTCTTGAGCAGCAGAAACAACTTTACTTGATTCGAAGTACATAGAAAGATAAAACTTGAAAGTCATTTGACTTAAATGTGGAAAAAAATGCAGCTTGGTTATTATGGCATATGCTAAATTTTAATAGCATTTAGAAAGTGTTTTGTGGGATAGAAAGAAGCAGCAAACCCATCAAAGCTCAGCTGTGTTCTGGTTTATAGTGCAGAACACTTTGCTGCTGCCATCCAAAGGCGTGAAAATGTAATAAGGCTTGGTTGAACACTAGGATTCCAGGACCTCTGTAAAGGCACACAGACACAGAGGGGAATAAAAGGTTCAAGCGCAGAGCAGGTGGGATCAAGGCAGAGATGCTTTTAATGGGAAAGCCTCTTTGATTTGTTCTGTTTTGTAGAAAATTATCTCCTAATGCATATGACTACTTAAAGAGTCACATTTTGAAAAATTTTGAAGGCTTGGAGTATCTGTAATGTATTACAGTTCTTCTGCTTAAAAAACCCCACCACAATTACAGTAATGTACTAATCTATCTTTAAATGTGCTGCAAAAAAGTCAATGAGAAGCTGCAGTTCTTTGGTTAAAAAAATAAACCCAAAGAGTGAGATACTGCACCAGTTTGACATCTTGGTTGTTGTTTCTGACTCAAGCAAGTGCTGGCACAGCTTGGTTTTCTTCTGTAATTTTATTTTTCATTGTATTACTTTTGTAGAGATGCTGGACTTTCTTGCACAGATTTATATGCCTTTCATCTTTATATGCTGATAATATGTTGTTAGGCACTTTTTGCAAACTACTGCAGAGAGTGAAGCCCGTAAGTCTCTCCCTGGTGTTAGTTAAGGTGTTCTGTTGGGTTCCGGAGTGTATGGCTTTCTCGGAATTCTACCAGTCATTGGTCCCATCTCAGTTCCCAGTGGGGAGTGACTGTCAACCACTTGGGTGCTTTTCTTTTTTTAATTTGGGCATAGATGCAGATGGCAAATGCCTGGAGAGCAAAATAAACAGGTTACATAGCAGTGGTCCCAAGAGTTTCAAGTAAAAATGATGAGCAGTGAAACATGCTGACTGGCATCAACAGAATTAGATGCTAGAGATGAGATACTTTGTTGTGTTTGTTGCAGCATCATTCATTAAAATGTAAATTATAATTGTGTTGATAAATCATGTTTCTTATAGATTTCATTCTCTCTGCCAGTCGAATAGCTACAGAGTGGAAGGTTGCTTAGGATTTCAGATAACGCTTTCAGGAGCTCCTGATGTCTCATGCAAAAGCCTTTCACCTTCCTCCTCATGCTGGCAGCTGTCAGGAACAGGAGCTGGGGCTAAATGGGGTTGAATCCAATGTGGTAATGGCTCTTTTTTATGTCTGCCAGTTGATAATTCCCCCAGATTAAATACAGAGTATGTTTCTGTGAATATTTGTTTACCAGCATACTCTAAGGATCCTCCCTCACACACACACAGACATGTGGCAGGCAGAGCATTGGGCCCCCACAAACACATCAGTGGTCAAGCGGGAGACATGGGCAAGAGCTGCTTGTCCTTTGCTTCTCTGGGGTCTGGCTGGGGAAACCTGTACATGGTAAGAAGCAGAATTAATCCTCGGCTCTGAACATCGACACTGTCTTTGTTAAAGCTGGCTGTGAAACACAACTCCTGGAGTTGTACAAATGCCCCCTCAATAGTGTGGTGGCTCATTGCCTTGGCCCCAGCGCGTGCAATCTCCATTATTTGCACTGGTGGTAAAGGCAGCGTTTCCAGCAGATCTGCACTACTCCATTTAGCTGGGAACAATGATTTATTTTCCCCTTGCCATCAGACACTCTCTGCTTCCCCAGTTAATAACAAACTTGTTTGCAAGGAGGGGACAGGAGGGATGGCTCTGCTGTGCAGAAGGACACAGAAGGGATGGATCTGCTGCAAGGAAGGACATGGAAGGGATGGCTCTGCTGTGAGGAGGGACACAGAAGGGATGGTTCTGCTGTGAGAAGAGGCAGCACACCAGGTGCTGGGAAGGCAAGCTCCCGTTTCCTGTTGGATGGCATTAAAACACGTATGTGTTCCTTACCGCCCTTAGTTATCAGCTACTGTAGACATTACTAAAGCAGCTTGAGTTCTGGGCAGTCTGGCACCCTTAAGCCACACCTGTGGCTGGGAGATGCTGTGTCATGCTGGCACTTTGGGGCCACACATCCCCTTCCTTGGACCTTTGAGGCTGACTTTTTATTCTTTTGGCTGATGTTGGGGCTTAAGCATACAGGCAAGTCTTGCTGCAGAGCATCAGTCCTCCTCGTCTCCTCCAGGGGATCCCCTACCCTGTGCTTGCTCCCTGCCGCTGTTCCCTCCAGGCAGGTTTTCATGCAGATGAGAGAACCGATGCCTTGCTGCCAGGTGAGCACAGGGACGTTTTAGTGGCTTAGTTGTTGAGATGTAGAGATCACATTTAATTTCCCTGACTCAGCACTTCAGGCCTTTGGAATAACCTGCTAGAGAAGAAAGCCAGACGGCTGTGTCAGAGGCACTAACAGAGGCTCGTTAGCTCCTCTCGTGAGCCTGACATGGGGCAGGGGCAGGACAGGGCAGGGCACAGGGCCAACTGCAGTCAGAGGCACCTATTCCAGCACTCAGGAGTCCCTGAGCATCCGCTGCTGGTGGCAGAAGAAAGCAGATCCCTGGGGCTTCTGATTGCTGCATGTCTCTGCCTTTTTGACTCCCGCCAGTGAGCTCACATGTGGGCTGATGGATGAAGTGCCTGCACATGGTCAATGCGTAAGGGCAGGGGTGCCCTTGGTCATCATAATGCATGGCTGGTCTGCACCTTCTGCTGTGATATAACAGCTCATGCATGATGGATGGGCACAAGGAGTATCCGTATTCTGGGAAAAGGACAGGAAGGGAATCCTTGCTGTGCTGCTTTAGATGTTTCCCCTCTTTAAAACTGTTCTGACTGGGCAAACCAGTGCATCAGAGCCACACAGTTATCACTCAGGCAAAGGAAGAGATCTGTGGGTATCTCTGTTAACTGTCACACAGGAACCTTCACCAGGCATGTGTCTCCACTGTCAGTGGCAACCCCAACAGCAGTTGGGTTTCACAGCTGCCTGCACATCTGGGCCAAACCATTTGTCCATTCCAAAGCCTTAGGTCTTCCAGGGTCATCGTTTCCTGGGGTGCAGCCTGCTCCTCGACAGATCACAATTTGATTATAAGTCTGAATTGACTGCTGCTTTTGAGATCTGTCTGCTAGACGGCTTTTAACTCATGAGATGTGTGTGTATTTTTAACATTTGAATGCTATTTGGTACTGAGTAAAATGCCATACAAAATTTCAAGTGCGTTCCAAATATGTGGCCTTTGTCAACCAGACTTTTAACCTCCTGAAGGAATGAAACCAGGTTTGCTTGAAAAGAGCTATTTCCCATGAAACCAGGTTGGCGAGCATTAAGTGTAGTCACATCCTTTAATTCCTTATTAATTGAATCTCATATCCGTTTTTCCACTGCTTTTCCCCGGACTGATGTTAGACAAGTCAGCACAAAGTGAGAGAATGAAGGGTTTGTTCTGCTTGACCTTTTTGGGTATTGATTAAAAGAGAAATTATTCAGAACTTGAGTATTATATCCTGCAAATGACCAACACGTGTGTTGTTACCTCTGTATCTGAGAGACAAATCTACCCAAGACATTGGATGGGCAACAAAACCCGGGCGTGACCAGAAACAACAGTCGGCGTGCTGGGTCCCTAGGGGTGCAGGGGGAGTTGGTAGTGAAAGGACATTTGGGCCGGACCTGGTGGGAGATGTGTCAATCAAATACATAAGGTACAGCAAGGATGATAACACAACTGTGGTTTTGTCACCTGTAACCCTGTGTCAGGGGAACAAAAAGACTGATAGTTTTTTACTTCGTCCAGTAATATATTAGAAGAAGCCAGCAGAGAAGCCTGCAAGTTTGATTAACCCTGGAAAAAAATGTGGAGGGTTTTTTTTTTTTTAATTTAAACATTCTTGCTTCAAGCTTAAGAGTGTTCTTATTTGGGAATCTGTTTCCAGTTATTTGCAATGTGCTAATTACCCAGTGGCAGAACCTAAGTGGGTGTAAATTGTCGTATCTCTGCTGACTTCAGTGGAACTGTGGCAATTTGCACTTCAGGAGGATCTGTCGCCTAGATTCTTGCCAAATTTGAAATCTCTTTGCTCTAACTTGTCTGGGGAGCCTCGGGCTCGAGGGAATACAGAAGAAAACAAGCATTTTGCAGGGCTTAAAATCCTGCGCGTCTCATTGATTTGTTGGCATTCGTGTTTGTTATTCAACCCGCTGCTGAACGTAATGGATACTTGAGCCATCTCGGCTGATGAGAAAGGAATCCTGCTTCAGATCGCGCCGTTGCCTTGGAAACGGCTGCGGCGGTTCCCACGCGGGCTCCCCGCAGGCTGGGGGCACCCGGGATAATTCAGTGTGGAGCAGGCAGCAGCACGCACAGTCCTCAAAGCTTCCATGGAGTTCAGAACGCATTAAAGGCTTGGGCCTTTTTTCACATCCATTGCCGTGAGCGTGCATCTGGCCAGGACCTCAGAACACTGGCGGTGTGGCTGGGGGTGGCAGAAACCCCCTTCCTTCCCAGACACCTGTGGTGTGTCACACAGTTCACTCCTCCTTCCAGAGCAGGCTGCTTGAGAGTTCCCTTGGGGAGATGGTAAATGGCTGGTGTGGGATTTCAGGCAGCAGGGCATGAATACAGATCTTTTTGGCCATCGAGCATCCTGATGGTTCCTGCTGTAATGGCCATTTAATTGATTAATCCTAATATAGAAGATTCTTGCTGTCAGTTCCCTCTGCAGCTTTTTCAGCTCAGTGTCATCTTGGAAGTCAACAGAGGTGGTTCTCTCATCTTGCATGGATGAGAGCCATGGAAAAGGTGATGGTGATGGCAGAGCCTTGAAGGCATCAGTGTTTGGCATTCGAGTCAGTGGTTCAGGTGATGCCAGCCCTTTCTGCATTCTTTTACTGCCTGCATGTATGTGGCAGAGAGCCTAATAACCCTCCAGTGAAAGGGCCAACCTTCTTCAGGGAGATAAATCCACAGGCAGTGAGAGATTTTTCCAGAATCTTGTTTATAGACCATCTGCTTTTATGCCTCATCCCTTTCCCATTCAGAACAATTTGAAGACTGTAAGACCCCATTTCCAGCTGAAAGGGGGAAAAGGCTGGGGTGTGGAGAGCAGAGTGGGCTGCAGGGGCAGCCTCTTGCCAGCACCTTTGACCATACCTGCCTGTCCCATGTTTATGAACTACTAAATGTTAAAGTAAATATAAGCATGGATTTCATAAACAGGTGTAATGGACCAGGTAGCAGATTTTTATGTACTTTGGGCCTAATGCATTAACATTTTGCCTGTACAGGCATATTGTTATCTTTATGTGGCTTCTCTGGTTGGCCATATGGGTTTGTTGGCTGCATAGTATTTTTCAGCAAGGATGCAGCAAACTTGCCATCTGGGTGATGTTTGCCCAACTACTTGAAATAGTTGGTTTTTTTTAAATATGGATGTGAGAAGTCTGTGTTATCTGCTGTTTTAGCATGGGTGGTGCGTAGTTTGCCCCCCTCAGCGCTGACATGCGAGAGACTGGCTGGGGGACTGTGACCAAACTCTATGTGCTGGGCAGAGCCGCCTCTGCCCCTGTTCTGTGCACAGCTCTGCAGAGCTGGGGCAGCTGTCTGGGTAGCTCATGGAAAAAACTGTTTCTATGCAAAGGTTGTTGATATTCCAGTAATACAGGTGTATTTCACTGCACCGCTCCTGAATTGGTGCATTCCATAAAACTGATTTGTGGATGCAGAGATGACAGCAACTGAACTGCAGGAGCCATCGGTATTGGGGGGATGTACTGGAGTCTGGCTCAGCTGTGGAGCTGGAGGATGCTCCTCGTGCCGGGGAATTGTCAGGTGGGAGCACATTTCCTTCTCTGGTGAAGGCTGTGTCTGCTCTTGGTGATGGAACAGTGGCCAGTGTGGCTGGGGAGCCCGGGGAGCATTGCAGGTCCAGTCGGTGTGGCTCACCTTTCCTCTCTCAGTAGGAAAAGAGGGAACCTGCAATACCACATTACTGAGCAGCATCTGGAAAATTGCCCTTAGGTCTTGCTTTCCTATTTGTAACCTTTGTAAAAATACTATTTCCCATTGCTCCCCAGATTTTGTAATGTCAATATCCTAAGCTCTTCCTCCCAGTATTACGTCATACACCTGGCACTTCTCCTCTGTCCCCTGGAGCACATCTGGTTTCTAAGCTGGCTTTCAAAAACAGCCGGTTTTCAGTAAAAAGAATTCATAGTAGACTTTGCTGTTGTCAGGGAAAGAAGTTTCTATCATGTTCTGAAGGAAAATGCATAGCAGATCAGAACTGAAGTTCACCTTTAGCATTCCAGGTTGTTCTGTCTCTGACTGGAAAGCCATTGTGGTGAATCATTATCTGCAGGGATTCTTCTCCTTTGGGACCCTCCCCTGAACTGCAGCTGCTGTGCATGGAGCCATTGGAGGGGTGGTCAAGGCGGTGACATGAGGTGCTTGAGGCAGCCAGCTCCACTGGTGCTCCAGCGTATGTGGTGCTCCTACCTTCAGACCTTCCCTCCTCCTCAGGAAACATGAGTTCCCTTCTATTTGTTTTTCAGATTTAATCCCTAAAGCCTCACTGTTGTCCCACTTTCCCTCCCTGAAGTGCATATTTAGATTATGAAGGCAATTGCCCCAAAACATGCGTAGCCCAAATGGGAAGTTCCTGCTCAGCGTCATACCTTCAGTAAATGCAGTGGAATTGTGGTCAGTCTTGCAGTGCCACTGGCAGGGATGGGATTCAGTGAAGTTGTTCTGGAGTTTAAGGAAGATAATACAAATCATGTATAACACTCCTAGTAGGAATACCAAATCCTTGCATTTTACGTTTTGACATGTCTATTATGTATATGCAAATTCAGTCTTTTCTGCAGAATTTCCTTGGAGATAAAAGTTTTCTTAGGAAGTTAAGGAAGAGGACACAATATGTTAATGGAAGATAATGAACATGTAGCTTGTGACTGGGAATAAAGCAATGAGAAGGAGGGAGATTAGCTTTTACATCACTGTTATTCTGAGAGATGCGTTCTTGTTTCCCTCTGCTCCACAAATTGCTGCTCACAGGCCCTGTAAAGGCACACTTGGTTCAATTGCCTGTATTTAGCAACACTTTCCACAGTGGTGGATCTTTGCAGCTAAAATCTATGTCTTGTCTGTCTATTTAGGGTGGCTTTCACACACACTTGATTGCTATTTGGAGTTCTTCAGCCTCAGACAGCATGTGCTAATGGCTCCTATGGTGTGTGCAATCCTTGAGTGCTTCAGAGGGAATAATAGCAGCAGTGGGGCATGAAGGGGCCGTGAGCAAGGTGGCACTGCGTCATTTACAAAACTATGCAGTGGAAGAGTTCAGAAGACATCGGTAGGGAGCAGAACAGAAAAGGGCAAGTTGGGTCAGGAAAATGGGCTGTTTTGTAAGCGAAAATAGAAAGATTGTTTAATCTGGCAAAACCAGGGCTGAGAGGTGGTGAAGTTGTTCCATCTACAAATGTCAAAAGAATAAAGTGGGGAGGTTAAAAAATGCATAAACTGTGGCTGGCGTTTGCACAGGAATGACTAGAGCAAGAGCAGCTGCGGGTAGACGTTCCCTGATTGTCTTGGAGTCTTGAGTCTTTGTCCAAGCCTTCTTATAGGAGTCAGGTGCCAGCCACAGGGGTCATGAGGACAGAATCAGACAGGAGCCCAGGACCAAGGGTGTCCATACATTCACATGTGGGAGCGCTGGGCTCAGTGGCCAGGTGAACACCACCGATTTTTCATCCTACTGTATTACTTTGTTTCTCCTCTCCAGAACATAGTTAGACTTCTGTTGTGTGTTAGGACAGACTGAAACGTTATTTGAGGTTAGGCCTTGTGGCAGAGTCATCACAGGACCCTGGAAAAGCCACCCCATTCTGGAGCAGCATGATCCATACTCAGAAGGCTCCAAACACCACCACTATTTCTGTCCTGTGGAAATACCTGTCTGTATTATTCTCCAAACAACTCCATTTCACATGCTGCTGCTGTCGTTGTGATGAATCGTTTCCCGTACAGCTTTGGGATAATGACTTCTAAATTTAGAGCTTGGCTTCATGAAGCCTCCCTGGCTGTGGGTGTATGACAAAGAGCAGTTCTGCTCGTGGGTGCCAGCAGTGGAGCTGGATGTCTGGCACTGCCATGTGCTCATCCCCCTCACACAGCTGAGCTTTGGCTTGTGTTTAAATAAACACTGCACAGTTTTAAAAAACGGGGATAACACGTACTTCATTGGCAAACCCAGTCTTGCGAAGTCAGCACCTTCTGCAACTAAACATGCCTGGGCTTGTATGTTAAGAGAAAAGAGAAAGTGAAGAGAATGATCACAACAAAACACACTACCTGCAGAAAAACAGTGCTTTTCTAGAACTGCCTGTGCTGTTGTGCGAGCAGGGCTCTTTACTTGGGCGTGTTGCATTGCACTTCTGAAGTTTTAGTGGCCCAAGGGTCCCTCAATACTTTGTTTCCTTGCACCATTTATTGTGTGTCTGTAAAGTTACTGGAGAGAAGTTTTATATTTCAAAGTGGGTTTGTGCCATTGGCAGTAGTAATAATGGAATTAATAATTACGTTTGTGTAGAATTAATAATTACATTTTAATAGAATTTTCATTTGCAGAGTGCATTACTGCCGGTCTGTAATTAATTGCATACCTGTAGTGTCACTGAACTGTATCAGAGTCTCCACAGCAAGAGCTTTAGAGAAATGCATGAGCTTTTAGAGGCTTTGTTCCACTCTTGCTTGCTAGCGCAGCCAGTTTGGGTGGAGACCCCACTCTGAGCTATGGGCTTTCCATCTGCCCGGTTGCTGGTGCTATTGGTGTTTTTCTGCTTAACCAGTTTTTTGCTTAGTTCTGTGTCTCCATGTCTGCTTGCTCAGTGTCTGGGTGATGCTGAGGGTGGTTCTTCTGAGCTCATTAGTTTATTAGCTTTTGAACTACGCTCATTGTAGAGGTATTAACTGACAAAGTAAACAGTAAAGTCATGGAGCTCCAGCTGAGTGTACCTTCATTTGTTTTAAGCAGTACAACCTGAGGAAGAGGGGCAGAAAATAAGGCCTGTGGTCCACCCAAGGTCGTGTAGGACCGTGCCAGAGCCCGGAGCTTGTGGCCGCTCCCACGGCGCAAGGGGAAGTGAGTGCTGCACCATTCAGCACAGGCAGCACCCGCAGGCCACAGATTCCTTCCCACCCAGGATTTAGCTCTTCTCTCCTCTATAGTCACAAAACAGTTTTAATATTTCATGAGAAGTCTGTCCACTTAGAATAAGGTAATTGATACAAGCAATTTTAGTCCTCTTTAATATAACAGATCTCAAGTGTGAAACCTCCTTAGTTAATGATCAACATAAAATAAAAGTCTTTTTTTAGTGTAAGTTCTTGGTTAATTTTACAGTTCAGTTGAAGTGAAAATATCATTAAACAGGATAGTATTAAACTTTATACTTATTGGGCCTCCCCTACTCTGCAAGGGAGAGGTGAGTTGGTGTCTCGACTAGGTAATGGCTAATTTGTTAAGGGTGCACATGGCATTTAAACACCAAAAAGGTTTGAATGTCACCTTGGTTAATGTTATGTCAACTGTCGTCCTGTTTATTTCAGTGCTGCTCTGACACAAGCCCTCAGTGCTCGTCTGAAGGCTGTGCAGGCAGTAGAGGAGGGTGAGGGAGCTGCCGGGAGGAAGCACCCGCAGCGCCTCAGCAGTGCTTTGCCACCCGCCTGCAAGGAGCTTTGAAGGGTACAGAGTGCGCAGTTCTGTGCTGCTGACAAAGGACAAGGGATGTGGTTTCGGCTTCTCCTCCCACTGCCTTCCCGTCCTTCCATTAAGTGCAGGTTTGATTGATTTTGTAATGAGCGAGGCAAAGGCACTCTGCCTTCCCCAAGGCAGGGCACAGAAACAGACACACTTACCGTTTTTAAACCCAAACCAGGCTGTAAACTAGACTGCATCAAAATGCAACATTGCCGTGGATGAGCTTGGAAAAATGAGGGCAGAATAACAGTTTTCAATTTCAAACAGAATTTAACGCTGTAAAGAAAAATATAACGAGGAAAGAAACTGTTGTTAGCTTGAACTTCAGAAGACACTGTTAGAGGAAAAAAAACATGAAACATGCCCTGTTAATTTTGGAAAATATAGGGGTTCTGAGAGTCAAAAAATCCTGCTTCGGTAAGGTAGGTGAACTCAATCTGCTTTCCAGGGCCATCTGCCGTGGGCTCTGCAGTGACCATGGGGTCGTTTCCGGGGCAGATTTGCTCTGCAGCATCCTCTTTATGTTGGTTTCAAACTCTTTATCTAGTTCACTTAAATACCCTTTTGAGATTTGTGTACAGTAGAGAAAAATTCTCACGAAAAGGAGCCTGTCAGTCCTAGGGGTAAACTTTCAACCAGAAGTAGCATCTGCTGTTGGTGGATTTGGAGGGACTGGAAATTTTTCCATGTGTTTGTCTGAGCTTCTGTTGGGGAGCTCAGAACCTGTTGACTGGGAGTTTGTGATGGCTGCAGTTCCTGGGGCAGCTCTGTCCTCTGAGCTGCCCATTAGTATGTGAGCAGGACCCAGTCAGCATTTTGGGGCAGCCTGAGTCGTTTTTCTGTGGAACTTGGAGTGTACTGGGACGTGGTGGTGACAGAGCTGTCCCCTCAGGGTGCCTGGTAAAGTGGCCCTGTCCTTCTCCCTGTCTGCTCTCACCTGAACGAGTCAATGTCTTCATTAGCTGCCCTCCTGGTAATCTGCTGCTGCTGAAGATTAATAGAGAAAATACTTTCTAAACACTTCTGCCTGCATTTTCATTAATCTGTGCTTGGAAAATTAATCTTGTGGGGCGACCTGCAAAAGGTGTTAATTGCCGTTTCAGAGGAGTATTTATCAAAAGTTTGAGAAGGTGCCACAGCCACTGCACAGTGGTGGCAGTAGTTCCAGAAGGACTGTCCCTGCTCCTCAGACCTCTGAACTTAATGCAAGTAAAACCAGTTCTTTTCAAAAGCTCTTTGGGGCAAAGTGCAGCCTTGGCTGTGGAGAGGCTGAGTTCCTGCCCCTTCAGGTTCAGTGTGGGATTAGAGAAGAAGGTATAGGTGAATAATTGAATTAATGTCCATCCTTAATACTGTATTGTGATTTTTGAAGACTGCTCAAATTGGGATTTTTTGTTGGTTTTGTGGGTTTTTTTACAGTTATCAATTATGAAATTTGGCATGAAAATGAAGCTGTGTGTTAATGTGAGTGGCTTTCGTGTGTTGATGATTTATTGTCCGCTTTTCCTTATTAAAACCACTCAGTAAATTCTTTGTGATTTGTAAACCTACAGGCAACTTGTTGGATATAAATGATGGATTGTACAGCTGAGGGAACAGATTTCTGCCTACCCGTGGGACTCATTTCTAAGGACAGTTATGTGGTGTCAGTGGGATGTTTGAGAAGCAAGCAACCCAAAATATTTTAGTTTTCTTTTGCTTTTCCTTGAATATCAAACTTGATTTCAGGGACTGAGAAAATCTTGCACTCCAATTTTGTGCCGTAGCCACCTTAAGTAAGACTCAGCGCACTGTCAGTCTCGGCCAAGCATCTTCTCTTGGCAGGGAACAAGCACATGAGTGTCTGTCCGCCCCTTTCTCCCAAATGCTGAAAAACTTGGGCTTATAAAAATGAAACAAACACCGTTTAAATTGAGGCATGTCACTGTGAATCTTCTTATGATCAGTTCAACACATGAACCTCTGGAGACTGTGAGTTACCCGAGAGAGCATTGATCTGCTTTTGAGCTGGATTCAGCCAGTGAGCATTTTGGAAAGTGAAGTTTCTGTGTATGGGTCTGGACTTTGTAAGAGGGGACTACTCTCAACGGATGGCATTTCACCATTTCAGTCTTGAAAAAAAGCTGAAAGAGCCAGTGGTTTCATGTTCAAGTAACATTTCAGTTCTTGCTCAGCACTGTTGTCCGACAGTTCTGTTTCCTGGCCCAGCTGTGTCCATCTCTGAAGAAGGACAGAGGATTTCCAGGATGCTGTTGGTCGCAGGAGTAGGAGAGGGGGCTCAGAGCCGTGGTTCCACACACCAGTTGTGCTGCTGCTGCTCTGAGGGAAAACCATCTTTTCTATTGACAGCACTTTGTACTCAGAGGCAAGGAAAAAATTGTTTGGGTTGAGCAAAATGCTTCTCTGCTATTGCCAGTAAAACACCCAGAAACCAGGGGAATGGAGAGAACAGATCTACTGGCATAAAGCGTGGAAGTCTCTTTTATGAGTCTCATGGTCTTTTCCAATCACTGTCAGCCTTTAAGAAATGTTGTGAATGCTCTAATTGGCTGTGATGGGGAAGACGGAAGATTCCTTCTGTGTGTGAAAAGGTGATGTACTAAAAATGATTCGACATTCTGTTTTGTCAAATAGTTCATCAGCGCTGTCTTGCTTTTATTGAGAAAATATGCAGAAAGCACTTTAGAAGCAAAACTGTTGAACCTGCCAGCTAACCACTTGACTTTGATTTGTAAATGCCCTATGAGCCGTCCCAGAGGCTGTGGAGTGGCAGGACTCGGCAGCCAGAGGAGGAGGAGGATGTGCTGGAGCCCAGCAGTGCTCTGCTGCCTCCATCACCCTCCACACAGCAAGGCCTGGGCGACCTCCAAGTGAAGTGGACAGTGCCATGTAGGGGACTTTGCAACCCTCATTACCTGCTAAAAACCCTGCAATTTGACTCATGCCCTTTGTGAGTGTTTTCAGCTTCTTAGTTAAAGAGAAAAAAAGGTTGGAGAGGGATGTGTAAGGTCCCATCTGTATGAGCAGAGTTTAAGCCTCATTTGTGTGAAGCCTTGCATATAGTTAATCAGCAGAGGCCACCCCCCACCCTGGTCTGTTACTGGATGCTGGAGACAAGTCAGTTAAAGTGAAGTTAAATCCCTTTGTGTCAAATTGTGTGGAGGAGGCATGGCAGGGTGTGTTCCCAAGGGCTGCACCTCTGGATGGATGTCGGGGTGCTGCAGTTGCAGCTGAGAGGCTGGGGAGATGTGGGACCACACCTGCCAAGCAGCAGGTACAGGGTCCCAGCATGGCAGAATCAAGGGTCTTGAGGCCAGGTGCTGGCTGGAGCTATGTGCGCAGTACGTGGCAGGACTCCGAGTGTCTTTTGGAGAACAGTCCATTCAGAGGAGCGCCAGGAGCTCTTGGCAGGGCAGCCCCATACCTCTTCTGCCACAGGCTGAGTGGCCCAAAAGGCAGGCGAAGAGGAACTGTTCAGATCCAAGATGCCTCCACCTCGAAGTCCCATTCCTGAAAGAATGCAAATAACTTGCTGTTGGCAATGTATAGATAGATCCTCTTTAGACAGCTGTATTTCAAATGCCAGTGATAGAAATCACTATTACTTTGCAATGAGAAGAAAATTTGCTCTTAGCTTGCCACCTTTGCTTCTATCTTTCAGAATGTCTCAGAGCATATAGAAAACATTTCCTTTTATGTTTAGAATTATGTTTTCCTTCCTCAGCAGTCCAAGTGTCATAACTGTTAAATAGCCCTGAAGGGCTCTTCAGAGGGCAAAATCCCAGCAATAATGTCACCTCAGGTAGGCACGAGGAAGGGGGCTGAGGTTCTGCCACTTTTCATACAGAGAGTACCCTGGTCTTGTATATCTTTCTATAGCAAACCTCTTCCGCTGTTCACTATCTGTTCACATGAAAATTGGTTTTCCCTTCTCTGATAAAAAATTAATACAAGTAAAAGTTGACCTTTTCACTGCTTATTGAACGTTAGAAACATTGGGCTGTTTGCTGGTGGTGAACTTCAGTAAATTTTGGTGCACTAATCTTGAGAAATTAATACTAAACTGTTTAGGTTTTTTGGGACAGGAATGAAATATTTATAAGCTGGTTGTAAGCAATACAAACTTAGTATTTCTACAACAGCTTGTACAAAAAAACATTCTTAAATGCTCACTTACTGTAGCTCCTGCCATTGCTTGTGAGCAATCGGAATGGGAAGCTTTAATATTGGCATACACAATAATTTGTTTTAGGTTGTGTAAATGCTTTTTAATAAAGGGATTCACTCAAAGGAGGTTTCAAGATCAGGTCCTTCCGAGTTTTCTATGCACTTGGATTCAATTTCCAGAATCCAGGAGCTGCTGAAGACTTTAAATGACTTCCTGAAATGAGAAGGGAATATCGGCTTCCACGGGAACTTCCCTGGCTGGAGTGCCCAACCACGCCACAGCCACATGCTCTCCACTCAATCTGGAATTGTGTCACCTTTGCAAAGAGCCTGAAGTGACTGGGTGGGGTGGACATGTGTTGGTCATTGAATCACTGACTGCAGCGCCTACTGGTCTTAACCATGAGCAAGAGGAGTAAAAAGAACAGGACCCAGAACCTGAGCATGTCCCTTTGCAGTGTAGGATATCTGCCTGTGGCTCCGGGGCTGATTTTGCCCAAGGGAGGATGCCAAGAAAAGATTCCAGCTAAGGCTTCTTGTCCAGCACAAAATTAATTCAAGATAAAACTGTGTGTGTAATTAATAGCTCCCAAAAGTTCTTTTAGATGTTTTTATATTTCTTATTAGTTGCATTTGTTATAACTTGTCCTTATTTGCCCATGTTGGACAGACAGTGAACGTGTCAGACTGTGTCCCTCGTGTGATCATGCCCCTGCTCTGCACCCCCTGGATCATTTCACATGTGGCTTGTTTCTGTCACGTGTCTCCAAAAATACCATCTCAGCCTGCATTTCCCCAGGGCACTGTCAGATCTTGTCTAGTTCCCCCATGCTGTGATGGTCTTTTTTTTTTCCCAAAAAAGAGAATCAGACAGATAAAAGCCAAAGTTTCCCACTTGGGTGCAACCAGCCTGCCTCTGATGGCCACGGTGGAGGCAGCTGGGCTGGAGATGCAGTGCTGTTCTTATCACAGTATTTACCACTTCAGTCAAGTCTCCACTAAGACCAGCTCAATAATCCTTTTTTTTGTGCAAAGCTTCCTCAGATGTAAAGGTATTTCAGTCTCGACCTATCTTCATTAGCCTCTGCCCAATCCATTCAGTCTCAGACCCCAAATAGCTGAGACAACCAAGACAGACATTAATGGTTCCTACAGCTTTGTATCTGATTATCCATTGATGTTGTAGGAGACATGATTAAAGCCTTCAAATAAAGTTGCAGCTAAATCCTGTCATAGCCCAGCCCAGTATTGTTTTGTTCTCTACTAGGATTTTAGGCATTTCTTTGACATTTTTATTGCCAGATTAGGAGGAAAACACTTGACTTGTTTGCAGCGTTCTCATTATATTGTCTTTCTAACACTCCTGGAAGAGAATAAATATAAAATACTTATGTGTATTGTGTCATATTTCAGTGTGACATTAATATGTTCCATGGTTTTCCAGCTCACAGTTCTTCTCACTGTGTGGTGACAGTCAGGAAGCCCTCGCACAGGGGAAGTGAAGTGGTGGCACAGGTTGAGGGGGCTGCAGGGGTCAATGGTGTACAGGGACCCAGGTAATGCCTGTCCTGTAGGTTGGTTGCATTCCACTAGAGACCCACATGGGCAGTGTTGGTTTAGAGCGCCAGCCTGTGGAGTCGGAGCAGCCTCTTGTACCACTTTTACTAATTGCCCACTCACATCAAGGTCATTGGGATGCTGTTCCCTTACCTGAGAGTATGGGAGTCTGGCTTTTGTGTGGAGCTTGTGTCACCCAGATCTGCGCTCAGTAATCCCATGGAGCCTTGCAGACTGTTCCGTATATACCGGTGCCATTAGAACTTCCATCCGCAGAGCTCGTGCTGCCCTGTTTGCACCCAGCTCCAAAGGGGACACCTGCCTCCGTGTCCCTTTGAGGTTAGTTGGTAGAGATGAATGTGGGAATTCTTCCCAGTGAGAATCCCTGTATCCTGTGTACCTGGTTGATCAGAGTTTGCTTGAGCTGTGTTACCAATTTTTTTGGCTTTATCACGTCATTCAGAGCATCCACAAGAGCAACTTCAGAGCGGCGCCCACACTGCATGGCCTCTGTCCTAAAAATCAGTGATTTCTACTCAGCCTTGCTCCTACCCATCCCCTGAAATATCTCCCAGGTCTCCAGAAGACCCTGGAGATTATTCTGGAGTATTCAAGCTGGTGACACAGCCGGGCTGTGGAGGTCTTTGTAGTACAGGAAAGCAATGGGCAGGACTAATGGGGAGTGGGATGCTGCAGGATGCCCAGCTGGATTATCTTGTCATCATCCCAGGAGAGGTTTCATGGTTGATAAGTTTTGGGTTCAAGCGACACGGGTAGCAGGGAATGAGGTAGGTAGTGTGAAGCCTTTTGTGTCAGATTAGGAAGTGAGTTGAAAAGGATATTTCGTGACTAATTGGCCATAACTGCTGGCCCTTAGGAAACTTTGAGCTTTTGGAAAGCTCGTAATCCCGTCAAGGATCGGGTGCACACTCTGGGCTCAAGTTGTTCCCGAGGGAAAGGGATGATGTTTTCCTCCTACATCTCACAACTTTGCCCCTATACAGGCGGCATTCCTACAGTACTCTTCTCACCCAGGCCAGGGTGATTAAGCACTTAAATTGATTAATCAAATTTCTTGTGATGAGAACTACTGTCATTCATTAATCTGAATGGGATTATAAATAAGAGCTGGCAGAGAGGGGAGACAAACATGTTGACAGATAGACCTGCTGCTTTGAATACAAATCACACCGCTGCATCTGGAGGGTCTGAGCTCCTGGCAGCCTCAGGATAGAGCTTCCCTAAAGGTAAAATTAAAATGAGATTAAAGTATCCCTGTATTAATAAAGAAATATTCATTTATGAAGAGGCAGGCACTGTAGGGGGATGCGGGGCTGCATACCAATGAATCTGCGGTGGGCCAGCTATGGGTGTTGCTGTCGTGGAAGAATCAATCCCCACGTACGCCGATTTCTGTCGCTAAGCCAATGTCATTAGAAGATTCGTTTATAACAGTTAAAACCTTGCAATCTTTGCAGTGACTTCAGAATCCCACAGAGGGAAAACAGGGTTTGAAAAAGAACCCATTAAACATTTAAATTTCATTAAATATTGAACATTTCAAAAATTGCTTTCTAACGAGTCTCGAGTAAACAGAACAATATTTGTTAACTAAAACCGCCAGAAGTGACAAGGTCCTGCAATGCACAGGCTGTGTAACCTCTCCTCCCTTGCTCAACCATCACATGAGAGCCCTTGGCTCATTCTAGGAATTGTTATCTGGGTATGGCTGCTGGTGGCATCAAGAGCATAGGAAGGGTTTGAAACATGTCAGGCAAAGAGCTGATAGGATTAAAACCAAAATCTCTGCACCAGGCTGAGTGCCTGCACAGCGGGCCGTGCCCGGGGCTGCACAGCGCTGAGCCACGGTGCCGCAGCCAAAAAGTGAAGGGTCAGGTTCTCCAGGGTTTTGCAACCACCTAGGAATGTTAAGAATGTTTTTGGGATCTGCTGTCAGTACCAGGGACTCCTCACCCGACCTGGCAAACCATAAGCAATCGCTTAATTTCTGTTGACATTGATAAAAGGCGAACCTTGCCAACAGAGCAGCTTAGCCCAGGCTGAGATCTGAGCACGTGGTGAATCAAAGTTACTATTTATGGACGTCAGAGGAAAATCCAGACCTGTCTAATATCTGTATTTTACTAAGATGAGGAGTGAGAAAATACATTTAGCAGCATTTTAGTTGAAGATTTGCAGCAGTAATGGGAAATTTTGGATGCCTCCCTATGTTATGACACTTTTTAAGTCAAAACAAGAGCTCTGGGGGCAGCCTGCCGGCCTTGGGGATTCCCCAGGGTTCAGGCACAGTTACACCTCCCTGATTTGAAAAGCTGAACTGGGGCCAGTCTTCATGGGGAAATGCAGAGGTCTCCTGTCTCATCCCCATCAGCTCAGCATTGCTGTGCCTCGCTGTGCCCAATGAGAGTTGTCACAAACCTGCTCCTCCACTCCCATGGCCAAGCCCCTGTCAGGCCCTCCCTGGCTGTATCTCGCTGCTGGGGTAGGACAAGGAGGATTGATGGTACATGGCTCCCTGTGTGTGGTGCTGGCATCAAGTCAGGGGTTTATAGCAGCACATTGGCTTTTCTCAGTGAATCCTGATTAATGGAGCGGGTGGGAGCCTCCGCTGTCTCCCAGCTCCAGCAGCTGACAGGGGCAAGCCTCATCTGACGTTTAAATGGGTTTGGAACTTGTCTGTGGCTTTAACATCCCTGTTCTGAAGGAAGTACCATCTGCTGCAAGATAACCCAGTCTCAGAAGGCACTCACTTCAGGTCTGTTTGAAAAGAGAGGTGACACACAATATTTGAGGAGTATCCCCCATTGTTGCTAATTCGGTGGCCAAGAGGCAGCTCCCAGTTTTCGGCTGCCTTGCTTTTGCATCTGGGCTGTGCCCTCTCAGATTATCAGCAGAGAATGTTGTGGGTGCTGGTTACAGACACAGATGGACAATGCCTCCTACATGTAAAACAAATGTATCGCTACAAACAGCTGACAAATTCCTCTGATCATGTCAGAGGAATTGGTTTCAGGAAGATTGGGTTGTATCTCTGCTGGGATATGGAAAAGTTGATGAAAAGAATTGGATAGCAATGGTATCTATAACGGATAATGGAGATATCTGTGATAAAATCACAGAATTATTCTGTATATCTTGATAGGGATATATAGTCTATATATCATGATAGGGATGGGACAGTGGGGTTTGTCATTGCATTTTGACTGTACCACTGAAATACAGTTTGCTGCATTGAAAGATACCCATGTGAGAACTTTCAGGCTGCTTTTCCATTTTCTCTTGCATGCCTATGAATCCATACCTGCACGGCTGCTGCTCCTGCATCACACCTTCCTGGTTCGGTGCTGGTTTCAGCAGGTGAGGGTGAGGGCAAAGCGTGGTTGGGCTCACATACAGCCGCTGCTTTGGGAGACCCGTACCCTGTCATCAGGATGATGAGAGGAATGAAGCCAACGCCTCTTCTGGCTTTCCCAGGAGGCATGTTTCCCATGGCAGCAGTGCTGCCACTGCCAGCAGTGTGCTGCTTACTGATGGAAATTGATGAGGAAGCTCTGAGATGGTTGGTGTAATTACAGAGGGAAATCCCAGCAACAGGGGGGTGTAACAAGGAGGCAATGAGCTGCTGGGCTGAGCACATATTGCCCAACACCACCATGGAGCCAAGGAGCAGAGGGCATGGTCCTATTGTCCTTTTCCCCCAGTAACCTGCACAGATCCTGCTTATGGTGTCCGCCGGCTTGTCAGGGTGGGAGGTTGAAGCCTTACACCAGAAAATTACTCAAATATATTTTAATAATTTACAACCACAGGTCTTACATGATTTGTTCTCTAAAGATTGATTTAGCTTCTTGTTAAGGGAATTGGGAATTCAGTGTGAAAATCTGAACAAAATCTAGGCGGTTTTTAGGTTTTTTTTTAAATATCCACTAGTGTAACTCACTGGGGAGAAGAATTTCAAAGCCTGTCCAACCCTATCTTGAATTTTTGATTCTTCTGCTTTCCTATTCCCACTCCCAAGGTGTGCTTGTTAAGGAAGAACACCTCAGCATTATTGTATTATTTTTAAATAAGCCACAATCACTGTAAGGAACTCAGGATAAAAAAGTCCACTAATAATTTGATTTTTTTATTCCCCCTCTCTGCCTCCAGTTTTTAAAGTTTGGTGATGCCAGATGTGCACTGCATACAAATGGCGGGGCAGGCAGCTGTAATTGCACACCCTCCCCTAATGCCCAGAGAAGGCCTTTTCTCTTTAATTACCATTCGACTTGCAAAGGTATGAGCTGCAGTGGAGCTGGCAGGGCCAGGCTCTCTGGCAGCAATGGAAGGGCTGCGTAGGAGGTGCCCATAGGCAAGTGTGGGTGTTGCATTCCAGGGTCCCCCCGTGGCAGCAGGATGCGATCTGTGCTCAGGGCACCCTTGGCCATGGGTCATTTGCAGGGACAAGGACATGCTCCCAGAGAGGTGACAGGACCACACCACCATGGGCATCCTGGTCCCAGCGTGACAGTGGGTCAGAGTGCTCCCTGCAGGGCAGTGTCCCTGTCCTTCGGCTGGTACCGCTTGGGACTCCTTCAGGGTCAGGCTGATGCCGGTCCCTGGGGGAGGTGGTGGCAGCTCACATCTTAGGCCCTGTTCTCTACACAGCAGTCGATGAGCTGCTGTGGTGGCATTTCTCCTAAGACACCTCAGAAATGCCATTTCTCTTCTCCTAGAGATTTTGTAAACTTAAAAGAGAATCATGAAAAAAAAAATGTTCTCCCCTGTCCAGCCCATTAATTCAGCCTGCTCAGGACAGAATTAACCTTGGCAAACCTTGCAGAGGAGAGAGTTGTTCTAACCTTAAAAATCTGCTGATTAAAGCTGGTTTCAGGAATTCGATTTCACTTAATGTGTTGGCTGAGCGCCCAGCCTGGCATTAACATCTCCACAGACACACGGGCCTCCGCAGCTTTTACCTCCCCACTAAAAAATAAATAAAAAAATAAAAGAAAACCCTGATAATGAAACCCCTGTTGCCTGTTCTGAGCAAGAATTCATTTTAAAGATAGCTTTAGCTGAGGGCATTACTCCTGCCCTGGTTACCTGTGTGCTCCAGCCAGGCAGGGCAGTAATTCTATTGTCCTCATTAGTAGCAGGGTGGTGTCCAGCTGGCTGGGTGCTCAGTGACCCTGAGCCATCCTGAGGATGAGGGATTCATCCCATGCCAAAAGCAGGGGTCAGCAGGGCCAAGTGTAGGAAAATCACCTCTACACCCTCCTCCCCTTAATTCCCGTGTACCGAGCCATCGGGCTGCAGACTTTGTGTCATCCACAGCATTTAACTCGTTAACCTTGAAAATCCTCCAAAACAATGATGCTCAGATTTCCTAGCTTTCCATTTATATCCTAAAGGGTTTTTATTTGCCTTTTTATCCCAAAATTAATGTAGTTTTTATTGCTGCCATCACTCATTTTGCCTACACTCCGTGTGCACTCCCAGGGTCTGTTTCTCCCCTGCAGGGTGTTTCTCCAACACTGTGGTGTCTCTCAGTGCCCATGGGGACAGTCCCTGCCATCTCTCTGAGGTCAGGAGCTTGCTCAGTGTGTGGGTCTCCTTCATCCTAGCTGCCCAAGTTGGAACATCGAGCCTCTAAACATCAATCCAGAGTCAGATTCTCATGTCCTGTCACCATGGAGAAAAAAAAAGAGAAGAAAAATTTAAGAAATCCCTTTTGTATTCTGGGTGCTTTGGGAATTCTGTGAGTCGTTAGGATTTTTTAAGGATTTGCTGAAATGTTGAAAACCATTTTCATGGAAGTGGGAGGCTTTTGTGTGATTCATTATTGACAGCTCCAGAATTAGCCACGAGACAGCTCTGGAGAGGCAGGGCAGCGCTCCCGCCTGCTGTGCACCACAAGCTGCACTGAGCCCAGCATTGGCACTTGTTGGGTTTTGTTTTAATCAGAGCGAAGTTTCAATCAACTTCACAGCAAGTCGGGGTGGGAAGCAAGTTGGGGGATGCTGGAGTATGTTGACATATATTGCATGAGGTGCTATGGATGTCTGTACCGGCTGTGAAGGCTACTCCAGCTGCTCCAGACCAGCTTTCCCACCCTCACTGGGAAGCAGGTTGGACTGGGAGATGCTGCACCTCCCAAGCTGCTTTCCTAAGAGGGGGGACCATCTCTGAGTCAGCAGAACCGAATGTTACAGACCTTTCCATGCAGCCCTCAGCGCTCTGTGCCAGGAGTCACTGTCAGGGATTATCCACACAAAAGGCAGCAGCTGTTCCCCATACGAGGAGAGGGATTTAAATGTTAAGCTTTTCTTTGGATTATTTTCTGCAGGGCTTTTTTCCCCGCTCTGTTTTTCCTTCCTGCATTTTTGTGTGTGGAATGTACCCTTGAAACATTTGAAAGTATTACTAATCTTTGTCATTTCTGTTTTAAAAATAACTCGGTGATAGCAGCCAGCAGTCCTTAAATCCTGTTTAATTCAAGCCAACCTTGCAAGTGGTGATCCTGGGGAGGGGAATCTGCCACAGCCTTCTGTGTGCTTGCCAAGTGCACGCATCCAGAGGCACCGCACCCCTCTGCACTTGGGCATCTTTGAAATTAAAATCAATTTTGTGTGTTTGGGTTATGCTGGGCTTGGTTTTCAACTGAAAAGTTTTAACATAGTGGAAATTTGATTTTTTCCTGAAGAAAGAATTCCTTGGCCTTGCTGATTTTAGTTAATCAGAGAAGCAGGGTTTATTTAAAAAAAAAAACAAAACCAAACAAAACAAGCAGAAAAGAAACAAACTGTATTTTGGCATTTTGCGGTCTAAAATATCTGACAGCAATTTTTTCAGTTTACAAACACAACATTTTCAGTTGAAATACCCAGGAGATAAACCATGGAAAAAGAGATGTAGGTGTTGTGTTTGTCAAAAAATAAAAATAGGTTGGAGCGAAGATTTGAATGCAGCCCCCAGACCAGCCCTGTTGGTGTTGGGGTGCTGAGTGCTGCTGGAGCCTCCGTTGGCTCTGGCCGCTCCAGGGTGACCGTGCTTGGGCAAAGGCAGCAGCGGGGGAGGCTTTCAGGGAAGGGGTTCTGTGACCTGTAGCAATGCTTAAAAACACGTCTGGGTGCCACAATCCTCTGTTGTGTGTTACCAGACCCAACCAGCAGCAGAATGATGTCTTTGATGGTGGGTTGCGCACTGCCACCCCATCCCCGGCGCAGCCTCTCAAGCAATGGTTCCTTCACTAACCTGACTCTACTTTCTCTCTTTTTGTGTCCCCAGTGCCTGTATGGCTGCTACGTCCATTCCTCCATCATCCCCACGTTTCACAGAAGGTGCTACTGGCTTCTGCAGGTAGGATGGAGACAAGTTCCTCTCTCCCAGCTCACCCAGTCGAGCCCATGAGGCCATGTTCGGCCGCTGCCGGGGTGGGCAGCATCCCACATTTCGCTGTTTGGGGGATTTTGTTTGTCTGAAGGGGAAATGGGTGTTCTTAGTTGTATGTCTCTGCTCAGAGAGATGATATATTTTCTCTAGCAATAGAGAGCTGATGCCAGGTCAGACATTTCCTAAACATGGATTCTGCTCAGGTGAGACTTCCCGGAGGCTTTTGGTTGTGTTGTTCCATTCTGAAGTGAGGCAGGAGCTGGGAAGCTGAGTGCTGTACAGGCATGCCATGGCAGGGGAGAGAGATCAGCCCTAGGGCTGTGTTTGAATTTGGGGAGAACTATGGGGCCCGCCTTGCAGTGGATCTGCTCTCCTCCAGTGAGGAGTTTAGTCTCTGGGGAGACACTCAATGATTTTTCTTCTGGCTGTTGTGGGAACAGCGAAGTCCCAGGAGGAGTCAAGCTGAGTTTTCCTCTTATTTACACAGTGTTTGGGCAGCTCCCCCGGGGCTGGGGGTGCGTGCTCAGGGTCACATGTGGGAGTTTGCTCAGGTGGTGTTTGCTGACCCTGTCTTTGAGGAGCTGTTTGTATTCTTGGCTGGTTACCATGGTGTACAAAGTGGAAGCAATTTGTCTTCTTTTGTTAGAAAACGGCACTTGATGCATATTGTAATAATACTGTTTTAAAGCTTAAACTCTCCTGGTTCTGAAAACTAACAGGTCTGAGGAAAGTGACATCTGTTTCTAGAAGCAAATGGAAAATAATCCCTTTTTCCCCCTGGTTTTGCAACTGCACTTTCATAGTAAAAAAGAAGACACTGCTGGTGTCACTGGGGCAGGACAAGACACCTCATGACCTGCAGAGGACTGTACCTGCACCATGAATATAATTGAAGGGAACATGCACCAAATATCAGTGTCCTCAGTGCTGTCTATGTTCTCTCAGCTCCATTTGCACCCACAACATATGCAAGGAAAGAGGAGACGCTTGGCTGCAGTGGTGGGAGCAGCACTGCACCTCGCAGAGCAGAGCTGTGGCTCCTCTGAAAATACATTGTGACCACGTTGATCTTGCTCTCTTATGTGCTGGCCAGGCTGTGCTTGTACCCCCGAGATGTCCTCCCCTCATAGGTCACCTCTCTTGTCTTCAGTTGCGAGCTTTGTATTTCTTCTTTTGTTGCGTGCTCCCTAGAAGTCTCGCAGGCCCTGGCTGCTGTGGCTGTTAGCCAGCATGTTAGCCAGCATCTCTCTGGTCGGTTGCACTGCAGCAGTATAAGATCTACGAGCTGTACCCTGGAGTCTGACCCCTTCAGGTTCACACGGTGTGTGTTGATGTTTAGTCATCTTCTTTGCTCTGGTAATCACTTTGAATCAAGAGGGGTGGATGGGAAGTACATTTCTTGGAAACCTATTTGTGAAATGCACTGCCGGATGTCTCACTGTGGCAGTGGTAGACTGGCATTCCTCAACAAGGACACATTGTGCCTTCTCTGTGGGAGGAAGAGGGGTCTGTGATTCATGACAGCATCTCCCAGGCATAAACGGGCATACTTCAGTCATGCGCTCAAGGTTATTCAGCCGGGAGAAAGGAGCTGGCCAAGAATAGATGATGCTTGTCTGTTGTCTGCACAGTGTTTGTGTTCAGCTCCATGGTGAATTCAGGGGGAATGAGACCAGAGAGGGAGAAGGTGTTTTGTTTATCTGCTTCAGAGGCTTCCACTTCAACAACCCTCAGTAAATGAGTTTGATACTCCAAAACAGGTACAGCCAGGGCAATGTTTAACATTAACCTCCAGCAACATGTTTGGTTTTTTAATTCACAGAGGCACTTGGGGGACTTGCCCTTTTTTTAGAGAGACATTCAGCACCTTCCTGGGACACATAGTGCTCTGCCTGTGAGTCTCTGGTCAGTGGGGAGTAAATACAATTAGTCTGCGATGCTGCCTGTGTTTTATGGGATGATCTTCCTCCAAATCCTGTTGTCAGGTTAGATATCGATTAAAAATCCTCATACAATTGTTTTTGATCTTTTCTGCGTCAGATTTTCAGTGTAAAGACCAGGACTCAAACCAGCCACAGGGACTCACGGTCTCCCTCATGCATTTATACTGCGCCGTAGCCATTAATTATATGGTGGTGTCTGATTCCTTACTTTAAGCAACTTTGTGTTGTCATTTATGATTGACACGACACGCCTGCTCCCTTCAGACTGGTCACAGGGATAAGAAATGAGAACCAGTCAGCTGGAGCTGCACAATGCAGTTTTCTGTGTCTCCTGGAATTGGGATGACAGGTCTGCTTCATGGGGCACTGCAGCTGAGGCCTCCTCCTCCTCTCTGTTCTGAAAGGGTTAAACATTTTTGAGGCATTTCCAGTTTTCTTGATAATGGATTTTAAGTGCTTACCCCAAAGACCTTTAATTACAATAGGTGTTGTAATTGCCGAGCCAGTATTTGGGTGTTTCTGCAGGAGGTGGTCCAGGCCTGGGCTCTGCGAGCCTCTCACACGGATGGTCTCTTGGACACTTGCTCGTGGAGCTGAGTGAAGGAAGCATGACCAAGGTGGTGGTTTCCTAGATTTGCCTCTCGTACTTTTCTTTTGATTTTCTGATCTCTAGAAATATAAGATCATTTTTTGACTGAGAGGCAGAGGAGAAGACAGGTCTGAGGACTTGGGTGGCCTCTTCACAGTGTTCTGGGGAGGACTCCCGAGTAGTACTTTGGTTTTTACTGTTTTGCATTGGAGCATATCGGTAAGCACCAACTGAATATCAAAGATTTTCACAATATTTTCTCTTTAAACTGTTTTTTCCTGGATTCTTCCTTCTGATGCACTTGAATATTCAGGAGTTTGTTACTGTGAATGTCTGCACTGATGTTTGATGCTCCCTGAGTGTTCCCTTCCTAAAACACATTTTGTCTGAAATGGACAGAAAGCATCAAGGCCTGAAACTCAGTTAAAACATTTTACATGACATCTGTCACTGTCCTGCAGAAATTTGGTGTTCCTTCTGTTTTTTTTGCCTCAAATTTTCAATTATGTCCTAAACAAGAGGAAACCCTTCCCATTTCTTTTTGATGGCACCCCATCAGAGCAGCATTTCCCTCTCCAATTGCTTGTGCTGCGCTGCATCAGCAGCATCTTCCGCATCCCTAGCTGGAGCAGCAACAGACAGCTCGAGGGTTTGGGACTTTTTCAACATAAATTGGAAGCATTACAACCTCGTAAAAATTCTCAATACTTTTGCTTAGTAATGGGTTTTTATATTTCATTTGGGTGAAATAGAAGTGGCTGGGCAATAAAGCACTGAGGATGCTGCATTGCACATGGGCACTTAGATGGGTCCTGTATGTTGGGGGTTGGGGTGTAAGTGAGGCCTCAGCACAATGAGCCTGTGTGTGTTTGCTAACAGGATTATAAACTGTTGCTGCTACCTCATACATGTTTAACCTGTACGATGAAATCAAGTGTGTATAGAAGTCTAGCAGAGCATGGCCTGGGGTGCCAACCATTGCCAGCGTGGCTGTGTCCCAGGCATGCCCGGGATCCAGCTGGCTGTTCACAGAGCAGACCTGTGCAGCAGCTGTGCTTTGCCTCCCTCTGATTTCTGTTCTCACTGCCCCACCTGCATGTGGAACCGTTTTGGAAAGGAGACAGTGAATGTGCACTGCCAGGAGTGCAGAATGGTCTTCTGCATCGATTTAGCTCTGAGCTGCAGCAGCAGAAGTACTTTTGGTACCAGGTGTCAGGATGCAGCAATCAGTCCCCTTTTGTCATGGTTGGGCTTCACAATGCACAAGCATTTTCAGAGAATGAGGAAGTTGTGGATACCCTTTTCATGCTTCTTTAACATGCCTTTGACTTGATGTCTCTGAAGGATGCTCTCTTCTTTCCCTCCTTTCATCTCACCGGCTCTTCTGAAGTCACCGTGGTGTCTATGCTGCCTTGCAGTCACCAGAACAACCATGTCTCAAGACTTCCCATCACGTTTTTCAGGGATCATTAAAGATATGAAATACTCCTGGAATGGGTGGAGCTGTGCAAAAGCTATTGCTCAGTCCAACTGAAATTCCAAGGGTTCTATGAACTTTTTTGTAATAATTGTCTGTTTTCATTATTTTGGGGTTTTTTTGGTCATATGTCTAACATATTGGCTCCAGAAAGTGAATTTCAGATTAACCATACAGGAGAAGCTCCTGTCCTCCCAACTGTCTCCTTCCTAGGAGCAAAGGGTCCTGTGCACCGTGCTCCATTATCACCTTGTGAGTGTCAAAGAGAGCACAGCCCATGTGCAGTTGGAGAAAGGACAAACCCCAAAGCCCTGTTTGCATTTGCAGCCATCTTCACCCGGGAGACTGTGGAAAGAAATCAAGATGTTGCTTTCCTGAAAAACATTTTCTGTGATAGAAGTGTGTGGTACGTAACACTGAACTGTGGCTTGGGCTGGGCTGTACCCTGTATTGGCCTGGATCCCTGTGAACCAGAGGTGGTTGGACCTCTGCAGGGTGGATGAAGTGGGACTGTGAGAGTGACAGTAGTAACCCTCTTCTGATGTTACAGTAAAGGGGAGGCAAAGAGGACTACAAATGAACTGGTGTGTCAAAGGCTGGAAACATTTTAGCAGGAATGCTTTGTCCTTTATAATGTTTTTATAAATTATTTAACATTCTTGCTGCATTTTGAGAAATTGGGTAGAAGAGCAGAACGTATAGCCAGCAGATTATATTCCAGAAGGAAGATGCCTGTTGTTAAAAAACAATTTCCAACCCTTTCAAATACATAACTTTATTTTAGATGAGCAGGCTGCTATTTTTGTATCACTCTCCACCATTTTAAAGAAAATCCCATATTTGTTCCCTAGATATATGAGGAGACTGACGTTAATGCGAGCAAACTAAAAAGCAGTCAGAATGCTTTAGTTGTTGCTTAAATAATCTGTTGTCATTTACAGAAGAGACGCGTTTCCCAAACTGCTGGGGGACGTGCCTGGGTTGCTGATTGAGAGGAGTTCTGACAGGGGTGACGGAGAAAAGGCCAAAACATGGCTGACTCCCACAGAAAGGGAGAGCAGGTTTTGTGCTTTTGGCTCTTGTGGAAATGATGCCCCGTTTTCCCCGGACACCTGACCTGAGGGAGGGAAACAGTGGCTTTGTCCCTTCTTGGTGGCCGCAGCCCTGCCATGTGCCATGGCACGGCCAGGAGCAGCCACACAGTGGCTCCTTGTGCCTCGTCCGGCAGCTTGGGGCAGCTATGGCATCGGGCCTGCAAGAACAGGAGCACCTGCCTTACCCAAAATGGGTTTTTCCCCTGTGGCTACAAAGGGAACTGATGGCAGGGTTGGTCGGGGCCCCTGGGGGTCCTGCAAAAAGCCTGCCATTGCTGGGAAACATCAGCATCTCAGCAGGGCCGCAGAGAAGTGGCACGACTGGAAACAGGATTATTTTTGCTCCAGCACCCACCCTGCTGTTCTCCTGGGAGGACCCAGAACGCAGGACTGTTCATCCCTCCGATTCTACTCCGGTTCAGTCCGGTGATGCTGTCACCGAGACATTCTCACGACAGGGATTGCAGCCATGCAGCAGCACAACTCAGCTGGAAATTAAATCAAACCACAGGCTCCAAGACACTTATTAATATGCTCTGTATACTGAGGAGTAGGCTTTTGGTGACACTTAAATTGAATTCTAATGCTATTTTGAAATGTATAATACGCTGAATTTACTTCACCTCAGGTTTGAGTTAATGGTTTATTAAATTATGCACCTTGCAGTAGCGATGCTGTTTCCTGGTCTAGGACACTGAGCCTTGCAGGAACAATGCAGAGATTCTGCTGAGCTCATCCACATCCTCCCTGGTCAATTATTAGGTCTGCAGGTGTCAGTGAATGTATTATACTGTTAGATGGAGTTTCACCCTCACTGAAGAGGTATAATTGGGGCTTGAGTTGGGAATTCTGTAGTGAAGCAAATTACAGTTTGAGTTTAAAGATCTGGAGTTTGTTCTGGCGTGGGCAGTAGAGGACTTGAAGCAGATGCTGCCAAGGCTGAAGTCTCTCCTTCTAATGCAGGATATTTTTTTCCCTCTAATACATAGTGTTTTGGCCTGCAGTGAGTTATCCTCTGTATTTTATCTGTTAAGGCACACTTTTTTAAGTGTTTTGCACTTCCCAGGTGCCTGCGGGTTTGAATGCTCTTCTTGCTGTCCTCTGCCTTTGTGAGCATCTTGCTTATTACCCCAGTTGCTTTTATGCTCAAGATAATCTTTTATTTCTGAAGGAATCTCTCTGTACTCCCCTTCTATTGACTGGCTGCCTCAGCTGTCACTGACGTCTGTGCTACCCCTGGTTAATGAAGCTGTGATGCATCTTCTGTCTCACCCTGTCTCACTGTATGAAGACTCCCCATCCCTATCACCTCCCGCAGCTGCCACATGCATCCGGCCACCTGCACCCCACCTGGGATGCATCACTGCATCCCTCCTGCTGGTCCACACCCATGATGGTGTCTCAGGTCAGACCAATGGATGGGAAAGTGGCTGTCACACACATGAAGGTATACGTGGTGCACTACTCTTACTGAAAGGCAGTAAAGGTTATTAAAACCAGCCCCAAGGTCATGGTCTGCACTATAAAATGCTGTACCTGCCTCTGAGATCATGGGACTGGTGTGCAGGGACCATGGCCTTAGTCCTCTGCGAGATTATGCAGTGGTTTCCTTTAGTATGTTAGTGAATGGGCAAAAGCCAGAAGAGAATTGTCAACCTGAATGGCTTTTGCTTCTGAACAGGTGTCATACCTCAGGGGATCATTTTCTACGTCAAGGAAAAAGTGCACAATTTGTCTTATCATACATTTGTTTCCGTTAAATGTCAGCCTTGCCTCCATTCCTGGTGCAGCCGCGAGGCGTGTGTCATGCAGCCTTCTGCTGGCTCGCTCTGCTTATTGGCCCTTGGCAGCAAAGAAAGCATGACAGAGTAAAATAGAGGTTGAGGTTTTTATTGGTTTCATCACCGTAAAATGGGATGGTCTCTTCCCAGGAAAGGAGATTTCCCAATAATGTAACCAGGACAAAATAAGTCTGTTGTATTCAATGTGTCTTCATGTTGTCCCCATCGTCATATGGCAGATTGGAATGACTGTTCCAGTTGTCCCCACGGCTCTGGTCAGAGGGACAGCACACAGGCCCCTGCTCCCCGCTGCCCTTTTGCTGGGCTCTCATAACAGTCACCGTCTATAATTCAGTTGAGCCGTTGTGCTTTCTGCTGGAAAAGGGAGAGAGAAGGCTGCTGGGATTTTCACCATTCTCCATTTATCTTTGTTCCTTGCGCTCCTCAAAAGCTGTCATCAACAGCTCCATAATTGCACCCTGTATTTCCAAACGCAGAATACTGGTGTTTATTCCTCTCTCTAACTACACTTGAGCCACTTTCTGTAGGGATTTTGCTATTTCTAAGAGACAGTGCTGGTGTCTGGAGTGTTTCTGAGAGCAAGGACCTGGTCAGGTTGGTTCAGCCAAGCATCCCCATGTGCTTCAACCCCTGTTGCCCAACCCAGAAGCACTGTCATTGTCTGGTTTTATAGTGTCCGCACACAGATATTTAATGGGGATCCTTTGACTTTCTGAAACAATCAAATTCTGCTCATCTCATGCTTTTGCATTTCGTGCACCTGTCCTACTGTGAATTTCCCTTATGTGCACAGTGTAAAACTCTGTAGGAAAAGGAATCCCCATAGAAGATCAATCCCCTCCTCAGCCTGCAGTGAAGAGTGGAGCCATGACATCAGTTCTATTGTGCATGGTCTGAGTGAGGTGCAGATTCAGCCCTGGCTCCTCCTGCAGCGCTTGACACTGGCACAAAGAGCTCCAGCCTCAAATGCTGTTGTTCTTTTGGGTTTATTGAACATTAAATCCATCGCAAAATTATGCAGAAGGAAAAATGAATGTGATATCCTTTAAGGCTGTTGGTTCCCGTTGAGGCGATGTGACTGCATGGCGTGTTCTGTGACACAGCTGACACACGTGTCATGGGCTTGACTCCGAGACATGTAGCTGTGTCCTCTTTTCATGGAAAAATACAGCAGATACGTCCTATAACCTGCTACCTGTGCAGTGCAGCACTGATAAACAGTAATTCTAACTATTATGGGATGTCATATCCTCTCTGCCATTTATTGACCTTTACTTCAGTGTAATCTTCTTCTCGGGAGTCCAGGTTACTAAATACCCTGGGAAGAGCAGCCGTATGAACATCTGGGACAGCACAGCTGTTGAGACCTGCTCAAGTGCTTGAAAAGTGCTTGATTTTAGAGTTTTTTAATGTTTACATTATGGTAATAAATCTGAAAACCTCTGAGAAAGTAAGGTTTTTTTCTGAATTCACCTTGTAGTTGCAGAGGGAAAGAAGTTACAACTACTGGGCACTGGGATGCTGCTAAAAGAAATTATCTAAAATAGCTTTTCTGTCTGTAATAGCATTTCAGATCCTAGAGCCTTTTCAAGCTCAAAGTGACCCCAAATCACTTGTACGGCAAGAAACGGCATCCTTCCGGGGAACTAACCCCTCATTTTCAGGTTTTGTAGAATCAAACAGGGAATCCATTGCAGATTCAGAAAATAATATGATGAAGTAAGTTTTGGAGAGGCAGCTCTGAACTTGGAAGAAGAGGTTGTACCATGTTTGGGTTTTTACAGTGGCTTGCTGAAATTGCATGAATTCAAATCATCAGCTAAGAATATCAATTGCTTTAAAATGTTACCTTCTTCATACCTTTACTCTACATGAAGCAGACCTAGGCACTGTGTTTAGGCATGGCAAAGGGGGGCTAATGTGTCCTACTCACTATGACCCTCAGGCAGAGTATCCCTCCCCAGAGCTCCCGAGTGCTGCCGGGGCTGGGGCTGTGTGAGCTCCAATTCCCAGCCTGCCACTTGGGTTCCAGGGGAGGAGGATGTGGAGAGGACTTGATTAAAAAGTGCTTTTGCTTTTTCTCTTGAAGGATGTTTGCAGTGAAAACTGTATGTGAAATTTATACTCCTCTCATATGATTCTGACTGGTTTTAGTGCACAAATTCTCAGAAGAAAATGTATTCAATAAAAATTTGATGTGCAACTATAGCTCAGCAGAATCCTTCTTCAGAAATCCAGCTCTGGGATATTTATTTTGTATCTAGTTTCAGTTTTTGTGCCTATTCCTTCTGCAGCTGCCCTCGTTAGCCTGCTAACAGCTCATGAAGAGCTCAACCCCTCTTGTGCCCCATCCCAGCATCCCAGCACTGCCCAGAGCATTCCTGCAGTGCCTATGGGGAAGGTTTAGGGGAAACCACAGCTGTGTGGAGTGCTTCTTAGGGCTGCTGCTGTTGGCTTTTTCCACAAGCAAATCCTGCATTTTGTTAGTGAGGAGAGCAGAGGGCCCAGGAGTCACTCAAGTTAGGGGGCTGAACATGCAGTAGGTAAAATGTTGCTGGGCTGGTGAGCAGTGATGTGGCCAACAAGAATGTGGTGTGCTTGGTTTGTGACAGGTCTACTGGAAATAGTTTTAGCAGGAAAAGTGTGATAAATCTGGATTTATTCTCCTTTGATGGTCAGCATACAAAAGGAGATGGTTTAGGGGAAGTAGGAAAGAAATCTGGGATGACCACAATGAAAATTGCAGTGTAGAAAATTGCAGCTGTGAGCCTCTAAAGCAAGCGAGTCAGTGACATGATCCCAGTATCTGGGATGAGTTAGCGCTGGTGTGAAGGGGAGAAGAGATGGAATTCTTTCCAGGCTTCGGAACAAGTGACCGTGATGAGTAAAATCCTCACTGTCCCCTTGATTTCTGACTCTTGTTCCAAAAGGTTCCTCTTTGTTTTCCAAAATTGCAAGTGAGCGGCAGTCCGTGAGACAGGCTTGTCCTGCTGCCTACTCCTGCCCTGTGCTGGGAGTGGTATCTCAGGGCAGTAGTGCCCAAGGAAGCAGAGTCACTCTGTAAACAGAAATTCCAAGGCTGAATTCTGTGTTCAGTGTTTCAGAGTCACCAGAAAGATCTTGGACAAGTTTCTGGTCCAGTATACAGTGCAAACACAGATCCCGAGCAGCACGCCAGAGCGGTGCCCTCTGAATCACCTCCTCCTCAATGCATCTTAATGCAGAGCTGGAGCCTCGAGACAACTGAGAGCATTTTCCTAAGGTTTAGTGATAAACTCCTGTCTCCTGTGAGTGAGCAATCTGCTGCTTCGCCACTTTTTTCAATTTGAACGGGAGTACACTGAAGCCCTCTTGCAAAAATATTTATTGTGTCAAGCAAAACTGGAGGGTTTGGGTTGTACTCTCTGGTAATTTTTTTTCTTCTAGTGTTCTCATATCAAATTTTCACTGGAAAAGTACTGCCCAGAGGCATGGGAAATGGCATATGGCTTTATGAAATATACTCCCGTCCTAGGATACACCATGTTTTTATTTTGTGACAGTCCAGGATTCAGTGCGTGGCCTAAATATTGTGGCATCCTATTTGATTTTTGAATTGTTGGATGGAGTAGACACTATAGCTCATGGACAGCATGACCATTTTTCCCCGTGGTTTACCCTTTTTCTAGATTACTGTCTGTAAGTTTCAAAATGGAATAGGATTCCTCCCTAGTTTATAAATTAGGACCATATTACAGCAGCATCCAGTAACGTTGCTATATTTCAGATGATGTCAGGGTTTCTATTATAAACCTTATTTTTCAGAAGTTTATGGCTTAGCCATAAAAATTTGCTGTATACTGGGGCTCAGGATGTAACAGCTGCATCTCTGCCATGCAGAGGGTGTGTTTGCATGTAGTTCCTGCAAGCAGAACAAACCACATTTCCCGTGTATGTTTATACACAGAGCTCTGTATAATTGTATTAAAAATCAGTGTAAGTTTATCCTAAGGTTTTTTTTTTTTCAAAGTTAATTGCTTGAAAGCCAGGAAATGCCCCCTTTGACGGGAGTGCTGGAATGTTGCCAGAGGGGTGCTGGCTACCAGTGCCCTGGGAGGCTCCAGTCTGTCGGGGCAATGTCAGGTTTTCTTGAACCAGAACAATGAGACAGGACACAGCCTTTTTCGGAGCGGGAGCTAAGTAAGAATCTGCTGATGGCTTTTGTGGACCTGGAGTGATTAGCTAGGAGCACTGTTAATCTTAAGGGCTGTTCTTACTTGCTGAGAGATATCTGGCCCACTCAGTAACAGTTGGCCATAAATATCTCTGCTCTACCAAAAAGAAACCCTGAAAATGGATTTGCATACAGCCTGTACCTCAGATAATATCTACAAGCTTATGCGGCTGTGAACGTGTCTCATCGGTAGGTTTTCTTATGTTGACAAATGACTAAGATACCAACAGCCTCCTTTTAATAGCCCTGCATAATGCTCACATCTGCTGCAGTATAATTTGCTGCATTTCAGCAAATAAGCTGGCTGAAGGGAATGAGGAATATCATCCCACAGTGCCGTGAGCTTCCGTCAAAGGAGAAGAACTGAGTCTGTTTGTGGCCCGGCGCTGTGTGCAGCCGTCTCACAGCTATGAGGGTGTCGTTCTGCTTTGGCTCCAGCAGCCACCAGCAGAGGAGCACTTAAGGTTTCCCAGTACCCTAATAATGAAGGACACAGATTTGAGGCGAATGTCAAAAAACCAAAAACAAACAAAAAAACCCCCACAATCTCCAAGTTGGCATGAACCTCACGGCAGCTAGATATGTCCTCTGTGACATTTTGGCTCTCGTTGGCTTTCCATCTGCAGGAGTTTAATGCCAGTGTCAGAGAGGCCTGTGTTTAAGCTCATGTTTTTCTGTGTGGTAAGGCATTCTGACCTTAGTGCTGTTGGCCTGCGTTAATTCTCACTCTGAAATTCTGCCTGGTCAGAGTTGCTGAATTGGATCTCTCAGGCATTGTGGTGGAGAGCAAAGCGCTGGCTGGTTCTGCTTTAAAAGTCCCATTGAATTCCAACTGGGAGCACATTTTTACCATCATCTCCCCAGATGCTCTGCAGTGTTTCCCATATGAATTCAAACCTGAATAACAGCATACTGTTGGCTGTGTAAGGTGTCATAACAGGGCATTGCATGGCGATAGGTCACCTGCACCACAGGTGACCCCTAATCCAGCTCCCTTCAATGTGCACGGAGCTCGGCCACGTTCATGAACACACCTGCACAATCCCGTTAATTAATATCATGTTTTACATTTCATTTTAATAAAACCTTTTCATTACAGAGCTTGTTCCCATGGTAGGATAAATTGAAATTCTCTGCAAGAGCATTATAATTAAGCTGTAGCGCGGTGGGGAGGGATGTGTGTATGGGTACAAATTGAAAGAGGAGAAATTTAGTTTAGATAATAGGAAGGCATTCTTTACTGTGAGGGTGGTGAGACACTGGAAGTGGTTGTCCAGGGAGATAGTGGATACCCCAACCCTATCAGTGTTCAAAGCAGGGTTGAAGAGGGATTGGAGGAACCTAATCTAGTGGGAGGTGTCCCTGCCCATGGCAGGGGCCATTGGGACTGGATGATCTTTGAGGTCCCTTTGAACCACTTAACATTCTATGATTCTTTGATTCTGTGTGTTTTGCTTGGTCAGTGTCTGTCTCAGGGTCTCGGCAGCAGGCGATCCCAGCAGGCTCAGGCAGTGCTCCTCTGCCTTGTGCCTCGGTATTTCTGCCCCAGAGGTACCTCTTCAGGTTTGGGTCATAATTTCACAGGCTAGAGAGACAGAAAAAAAACCTCTCCAAGGCAGCAGTTCCCCAATTTTTGGCTCACTGGACCATTGCAGCTCTCAGACCTGCCTGTGGCAGCTGGGACAGTGACAGGGAAGCAGGTTTCATTGATGAGTTTGGTTCTGCAGGTGATTTATTTACCATAAGCTGGAGTTGGGGGCCATTCCAAGGTGACACCACAGAGGGGATGAAGGGGTGAGGGGTCTGCCCCATAAGGAACCAGTTTGGGGTGTTTCTTCAGTTACCAAAAGAACCAAAAGCGGAAATACAGTAAGTGAAATACTTTGTTATTTTAGGTCTGTTGTGGCTTGCTCCTGTAGTTTAAAGATCAATACACCTAGGACATACACAGCAGTTCATAGTGGGAAGAGTTGCTTTGAGGAGCGCGAGGAAATGGGTTCACCGTAGAATGAGAGAGTCCCTGTTCAAGAAAGGCAGCTCAGCAAGAGGAGGTAATGGAGTTGTGTCAGAATTACTTGTGAATTTGAGAACAGATTTTTATTTTCTCTTTGACAAAAACTAGGGTTTGTAAAAAGAGACAACACCTGCCCGGAAGGAGCGGTTGTGTTCCTGCCACCAACCTCAGGGATGCTTATTTACGAGATGTGCAGCAAGGAGATGGAAATGCTTCATTAGCAAGCAGCAGTGCATGCTAGCCGGAGAAGATCCTAATGGAGTAAATTAGGAGGGAAGCGTCTGTTGCTTTCTGTTTTGGTTTTAGTGCTCAATCTGGTGCTAATCCTGGCCCTCTGTGACCTTTTCATATGTCCCCTCATTCTAAATATGAGAGATATTTTGTTTATTAGCTATGGATGTGTGTTGCACCCTTGGAAATGAATTGCCTCAGAGTTCATATCTACCCTCCAGGAGAAATTTGTTTCCTTCTTGTTTTCTTTCCTTCCCAATACCTTGCAGGCAAAATGCTAGAGGTGGAAGCAAAGGAGAGGCAGTAAAACCTGAGCCAGGCAGAGAAGGATGTGTGTATACGTGTGCATGCATATATAAGGAGCAGAGTTATGCCTTCTTCCCCCTTTTGTATAGTGATTTTGTCGTTAAAAAATGACAGCTTATAACACAAATTTAAAGTCCTGGTTTGTACAAAATTCATGGCACATTTAGGAAAAAGTATTTCTCATGGCATCATGTGTAAATATCCAGGTTTGGTGCAAAGAGAGAGGCGGCATGCAGAAATTTTTTTCCTAAATCCTACTTTCTTCACTGACCAACGTGGCAGCGGCAGGCACAGATCCGCTCCGCTGCTCCATGAATTCAGCATGAGCAGCTGCTGACAGGCCCTCCCAGCAGTGAGGAGTTCCCCTGTTTTCAGGGAAGGGGGCTGGAGCCAGTGGGACCCTACCCCTATCTGGCATGGGGAGCCTTGATACTGCAGGTCTGAGCTGCTCAGCACCAAGTTGCATTTGCAGAGTTTTGTTCAAGGCTTAAAACACTTGCTCAGATTAATGACCAAAAATGTCAAATATGTCCACAGCTAATTACTCATTAGATGTGTAATTAGTGTGAGATGATCATGACATTTCACTGTTATTAATTTTTATACTCTGATAGAAATTAAATGAGTCTGCACTCACAGAACAACAGTTGGAACTGGCACTGGAGATGCCTGTTGCGGGGCTGGAAGATGCTGCCCAGCTCTCTGAGGGAGTGTTGGTGCTGGGTTTCCTGTGACCAGTTTTTAACTTCCTGTTGTGTCTCTGCTCTAAATGAAGGGCTATGGTATGCAGGCAGCCAGGCTGAGCCTCCAAAATACCAAGCCTAGTCATCTTCATTAAAGTAATGATAAACTCAGAAAAGCAAAGCCAAACGTATTGAGTTCTGTTCTTTAGAGACTGGCGGGTTTCTGGCTTTGTTGTCTTTTACTACCCCAAGAACAGATGCAGGTTGACAAGTGGCATCAGCCAAGGGACGCAGCTTTATAAGGTTGTGTTGAAGCAGGCTTGGAAGTAGCCAGCTGAAATCTGATTTGTAGCCAAGTAGAATAAATTGGAACTGATAGTTACTCAATTAATGGCATGGGCAGCAAGGTGAGGTCTCCTCTCAAAATAGCAGAATAAGGTTTCTTTTGAGGGAGGTTTGGGAAAATGGGGCACGGCACCAGGTTTTCAACCAAATCCAGCCATTAATCATTGGAGTAGCGGGAGGGAAATGTGATTATTATAGAGAGGCTCAGAAAACAGTTTAAGTGAGCACTTCCCAGAAGGGTGATGGAATCCAAGCCTGAGCCAGTGGACGTGTCCCGGAGCCTGCCTGGAGCTGAGGATTCTCAGGGCGGTGTGGTATGAACCAGTACCTCAATCCTGCAGAAAACAGCAGGAAGAGCAGAGGTAGGCTGTCCTCTGCTCCTGGGCTGCTCCAGGCACCCATGACATCTTGGGCACAGAAACTCAACCTCTTCTGTCACTCACCTGCTGAAGCAGAGCTCCTTTTCCATCTGAAAACGTTGTCTTTCCCTGCTGAGGAGTTCAGTAAGAATGGGCAACTTGGGTGTCTTTTGGTGCTTTTTGTGCATCCAGGGATGCAGAGTAGGGGGTTGGTTCATGCATTCACCAGACTTCCTGTGGTGCAGTGGCTCAGATCTTTGGATAACTGCACAGTGATGAAGTTGCCACAGTCGTCTCCACCACAGGCAGACCAAGAACTATAGAAAGACTTTTTTTCTTTAATCAAAAAATTCTTCCAATGCAAATGGCCTCTGCAATAATAACAGCATTGCCTCAGGCTTGCACAACCTGAATGGAAGAGAAGCTGAGTTTGTAGTTTTCAGCAGAATGGTTTTAAGCTTTTATCAGTTCAGTGTATAAACTGGAAAGGAAGACTCGTTTTACCTGGAATAATGGAATCCTTTGATTGCGTTTAAGGACAGGCCAAACAAATAATTTAACAGGAAAGTTTATGTCAGTTGAAAGCTGACTGCATCCATGTGAACCACAGGCATCATAGTGGAGCTGTGGGACCCATACTGGGCTTTGAGCAGCCTGAAGCAGCAGCAGAACACAAGACCTTGTGTGAGAACACAGTCAATCCCCTCAGCCCAGGCTCTGCAGTCAGCAGACCACTGAAGCGTGAGAGCAGGACTTCCCTGCTCCTGGCCTCGGCACATCGCTGGTGCTGTGGCAGTGACGCATCACCGGTGTCCTGCTCTCTAGGTGGGAACTGCAGTGCTCTGTTACAGGCAAGAGAGAGCAAAGCAAAGGCCAAGAGTTTTCCCAAAGCCTGACAGTTCTACTAACGTGAGCTTTGGTGGCGCATTGGTGGCTGAGTTTGGGGTGTTGTGGCGAGTCCCCCAGTACCTTGGGCTCCGTTCACATTAGGGCAGGCAGCAGTGCCCTGCGAGCTGTTCCTTACAGAAACCCGGGATGCCAGCTCTGAGGCTTCTTGATTTATGCTGATACTTTGTTTCCAGTTATGATTGTTAAAGAATTCATGGAAAATGCTTCCGCAGTGAATAGCAGGCCTGTCACGGGCTTCCCCTCAGAGGGTGACAGGTCATATTTAGGTTTTGGCACAGGAATTGTCCCAGCCACTGGGAATGAGTACAAGGCAAAATCTGTGCAGATTAGCTCAGATATTGAGCTAATAAAACCCTACATGAGGTCTCAACTATGAAACATTTCTCAAGTTGTAATGCAAATATAGTCCAACATCTGTGGTCTTTCATTAAAAGTGAAGTTACGGGAGTGAGATTTCATTCAGTGACACTAATTTGTGCCTGTGAAATTATTAACAATTTGATACTGTGGCTTCCTCATTATGAACTTCTCTGATAAAGAGGAATTAATTTTTCTGTGCTGTTAGAAGTTGTCAGAGGAGATCCCTCCCTTCCTGTGTAACTGGATCAGAAATTCCTCTTGTACGTGGGTTGACCCCTTCCCTCTGGAGAGCACATTAATGGAAGCTGCACTCCCATTAAACTGGTGCTGTGGGAGAGGAGTGTAAAAACCATGCAGAGTAACAGTGGAGGAACTTGTAGGAGTATTAAGCAAGGCAGAGGGTAATGTATCAGGTGCTTTTGGGTTGGGATTGTGAAGAGGAGACTACAGTTGACAAATCTTTTCCACTGGTATGTGGGACGGTTTTCTGTAAGTAGGAATATAAGGACAGTCACAGGATCTTATTGCAGCAACATCTCAGTGGGCTCGAGGTGTGCCAGCTCTTCATCATCCTGCTAGGAAGCAGAAGCTGCACCAGAATGAAGAGTGGCTCTCTCTCACTGCCATACCTTCTGGTCCCTTTGGAGCCTATTACCTGCTCCCCACTTTCCCCCAGCAGTGCCAGCACATACCTGACAGGACATCAGCAATGAGCGGAACACAGACCTGTTCTCCTTTTCCCACTGCATGGCGATCTGTTATCTTTGACTTAGATAAATGTCTGCTGAGAGAGAGAGGTGTAAATTCAGCTCATCAGACCCATCTGACAAAACCCACTGTGTTTCTGGCTATTTTTGGTTTTGCTGATGAATGCTTCTCCCCACTTTCCTTACATCACACACAGAGCCAGCACCTCAAATATAGCTCCTGGTGAAAACAACTGCCTCAGTTCTGGCAAGGGGAGAAGCAAGTGGTGCAGGAGCAACTGGGCTTTGGGCGCTGATGCCTGTTTGATCTGAGCCCTTCTCTGCTGTGAGCAGGGACACAGGTGATGTGCTGACGCCAGCCTGCACATCCTTTCCACAAGCCAAGCTTAGTTTGGAATTTCTGTAAACAAAACATGAAATTCTATTGTAAAGAAAACACTTTACATATATGGGGAAATGAGAAAATATGCAAGAGGGCTTCCCTGGCCACAGAGATGATGAGGGATCTGGAGCATCTCTCTTATGAAGAGAGACTGAGGGAGCTGGGCCTGCTTAGTCTAGAGAAGAGAAGACTGAGAGGGGATCTCATTAACGCATATAAGTATCTCAGAGGTGGGTGTCAGAGCACAGGGCGAGTATCTCTTTGATGGTGTCCAACCACAGGATGAGGAGCAATGACCATAAACTAAACCACAAAGTTTTGGTATAGTTCCACCACAGCATAAGGAAGAACTTATTTCCATGGAGGGTGGCAGAGTATTGGAACAGACTGCCCAGAGAGGTCATGGAACCTCCCTCTCTGGAGACATTCCAAACCTGTCCGGACGTGTTCCTGTGTAATGTGCTGTAGGTGACTCTGCCTTGGCAAGGGGGTTGGACTGCATGATCTCCAGAGGTCCCTTCCAACCCCAGCTATTCAGTGATTCTGGGATTTACAAGACAGACAAGACTGTGTTCTCAGCAGTGCTTCATCCTACCAGTCTAAAACAGTGTGATATTGATGGAGGGGTTCACTCTGCTGTGGTTGTGCTCACACAAACACTCATGAGAGCTCCAGGTGTTCTCTAACATTGCATTGATGGCCTGATGGTTTCTTGCTGACAAAACTGCCACAGTTCTTAATATCAGCCTGTCTGCATTCATCAGCTGCAAAGGTTTTCCATCGTGTTGGGCTCTGGAATAGTATTACACAGTGATTGGAGAAAGTGTAGGATGCCAGTATGATAATTTTTTAATCTAACCCCCCCTGTACCAGGGAGTCACTGGTGATGACTGGAAGTTGTGGAGCAAAATGAAGAAATACTGGATGTCATTTTAGTGAAGCATGCGGAAACATATTTTTCAATATTCTGCTTGTGTCCAGCTGCAGTGCTGAAAAAAACCCACACGATCTGCACAGCACTCCTGTCCAGGTCCTGCAGGACTCTGGGGTGAGTGTGCCTCAGGAACATGGAGCAGTCCTTGGAAGGAGGATGCTCAAGTCATACAGGATGCTCAGGTCCCATTTAGCATCCTGTATGGATTCAAATGCCCTGCTCTGCCACCCCTCAGGAGTTACTGTCTGCAAGAGCATCTGTTGCTCCTTGTAGGGACTGTCCTGTCACTTACTGAGGCGGTACAGCGTGACACCATGAATGTTCAGGTGTGATATTCCTGGCCTGCACGCAGATCTATCCTGGTGCTGCAGAGCCATGCGCAGGGGACCTCTGGCTATGGGAGGATAAGACATTTGACTTGGAACCACGCTATTCTTTGGCATAAACATCAGCCTCACCTGTAAAGACTGTTGGATGGATCCTGTGACCTGCAGCAGCCGCTGCTGGATCTCTCTCCTTCCTTGCTACTGGGAAGCTTATCAGTTTGTCACGGCAGTTCCAGCAGCATCCCTTTGAGGCTGCTTTGGAGCCCAGTAGTATTCAATATTTTATCAATCATCTGAAAGAAATTATAAAATCATTACCTGCAAGTTTCATCACCACTTTGATTTGTGAAGTTTTGCAGGGTAATAAATATTGATGAACATTGGTCACAGAAATTAATCTGAACATGGTGATTTGAGATGCGTAGAGCTGTCAGCACATGTTTGAGTTGAAAAGCAAGCTTTTGCATGAAAAGAAGGTGAGAACAAGCTTGCAGGGTAGCACTAACCAGCAGTGTCTCTGGAAATGGCTTCCACTCCATGAAGGTCCAAATCTGGACTTGCTGGGACACTGTATAGTTCTGTGATGAGCAGTGCTAGCGTGCACCCAACCATGGTCCTTTTGCTTTTAAAGGTGAGAAATGGCAGAGCGTTTAGAGGAGAGATTCTAGTGGGAGGACAAAGCAGCTCAGGGAGGCGACCAAGCAGTGATTTGGTCACACCCTATTAAACTGTACTTGCATTGAGGCAGTCGTAGCAGATGAAAGCTCAACAAGGGACACAGACCTCACAGGGCCCAAGTCAGCAAAATGAAAACTTGCACTTGTGTTTACTGTTCGAACGGTGAATGCAGTCACCAAGGAATTGAGCTGTTATGGGACTGCCCCTCTGGAATGTGGTGGGTTTGGGGAGATGTGCATCCTGCTCAGGCGGGGTCCCTGGTGAGGACTGGAACGTACCCTCTGTGTCGCTGTGCTGGGCTTGTTGTGAGCAGTGCTATCCCCCAGGCTTAAAAGCTAGAAAAACAGGAAAAGAGAAAAGTTTGCAGGATGAGCATTGAGCTCTGCAGATCTTGGAACCTGCAGGTCTGCAGGGTCTCTGCCCCAAGGTTCCTGCATGGCAGCAAGGGCCTTTGCAAAAGAAGTTTTGCGCAGTTGGCAGGACACTGGCACTGGGGCTGTAGTGGAGCAGGGAGAAGGACGGTTGCAGGGCTGGGAAGACATTTATGTGTGAAAGGCTGTCAGGGCTGGAAAGATGAAAATCTGTTGTGCTCTCCCAGGGCTCCTAACTTTCTCCTGTCAGGCAGCTGGCAGGATTTCTCTAAATATTTGAGATGGTAAAGGGTTTAAACTGGATTAATCCTGGACATGAGCAATTATAATTGTAAGCACCATTATCTGAGCACTGTCCTGATGCTATTTTGGCACTGATGTGTGACACAGTGACAGGGAGGGTGTGGGAGAGCCCTTCCTTGGAACCTCGCTGTCTGGTTTGCAGCAGACCTGACCTCCCAGCAGATGTCCCCTGCAAGACGTCCCCTTCTCCTCATCCCAGAGCTGCAGGAAGGGCTCCCAGATACTTCAGGCTTCAATAACTGCATTATGTGGCAATTGTTTTTATTAAATGGCTAGCTTTCTGGACTAGGAAGTCTTGGATTGCTTTTTTGGAACAAAGCTCAGTCTTCTGGTTTTTTTCTGCTGGATCTCGGAAAGGAGACGTGGCTGCACAGACAAACCCATGCAGACAGTTGCTGGGGAAGAGCATGGCAGGTTGAACTGTGAATCACAAGTGGAAGGAAAGTGTGAGGCCCAGAATGGGATCCCCCTCTCTCAACAGGGGGACACACCGGTGGAGGAAGCCAGAGCCTGCTGGGCAGCCACACAGGAGTCTTGCAGGGGCAAGAGCAGGGGCTGGGGCTGGGGCTGCCAGAATGGGAAGGGCAACCCTTGCCCGTGGAGCCCAGCATCAGCCCCGGGTGGGGGCTGAGGGGCTGAGCAGGGCACATGCTGCAGCAACAGATGCCCCAGGAGCACCGTTGCCTTTATGGTTTCAAATCTGAAGGGGACAGGGTGTTAAAAGAACCCTATGTTTTTAAATGTGTTTGTATTTCCTTGTTGAATTTAACTGGTCATAGTGATTGTCAGTGTATTATTAACTGGGAAATCAGTCTGTTGGGCACAAAGCAAGATCCCTGATCCTGGCAGGGAAGGGTACACTGGGGGGAAGCACACCACACAAAATCATTCCCTTCTCTGGAGCCTCCTGCCTGGCTTCTAAAGAGATCCCCATGTTTCTGTCACTTGGAGGAGAACAGGTCAGAGGACGTTTAGCAGGAGCTTCAGAGGCTGGTGATATATGAGCCTCTTTAATGAAGTGTTTGCGTATTGTGGTGGGAAGCAGGTAGGCAGTAATCACACCCCCAGAGCACTCAGCATCCTCAGCATCTCTCTAGCCCCTGGGAAGACAGCTGCCTTCCATTTCCAGCAGTACAAGCCATGCATCGTCCATGTTCCACCTTGAAAAGCAAGGAAAAAGATGACATGGATGAGCATCTGGCATGTTAGGAGAGACTATGATGTCCTGTCTGTTTGTCTGGAAAGCTGGGCAAAATCATCTGATGAAATTTTTGCTATGACTTCTGTTGGGGAAATGAGGTCAGGGTTTAGCTTTGTAATGAAATAGCTTTCAGGACCATGTGAGGCTTAATTGCAGATCTTTAATTAGCCATCCAGCAGGGCTTATCCCTCTGCAAAGGGTGTCACCAGCGTGGGCAGCACAGCAGGAGAGCAGCATCACGGGGCTGCCAGTATTTAGGTTAAAGCTCAGCACATGTGCAAGACACAGTTTCCTTCACAGGAAGGGTTGATGGGAACAAAGACAAGACAACTTCAGCATGTCCCTCAAATATCTGCTGATCTCTGGTGCCTCACTAGGTGTTTGAAAATGGTTTGAAGTTGAGGTGTCGATAAAAGGAAAGCTTCATAAAACAATGCCAACAAAAATAAATTAAATCCTCTTATCTGATTCCTCGCTGGTCCCCTGAGGTTTGTGAGTCATGAGGTGGAGGGACCACAAGGTCATCTGCAGAGTAAGCTGGAAAGGCTTTTTTTCTATCTGCATGAGCAGCTAACTGGAGCATGCCAGAGAGTGTTTACGGCAGGATTTTGGCTTCACAATGGATTAAAAGATTTTAAAATCCATCTGCAGAATATCTTGAACTGTAGCGTTGTTGTGTGCTCAAAATATTGTTAGTCCTTTAATGTTTGATGTGCTGGAAGCCTGGAGGGGAATCAAAGGGTTTTGAACTGTCAGGAGAAGGGGAGAGCCTTGGATTAACAGGGTCCTCTCTGAATGGGTGACACAGGACCCCCTGCCCAGAGAGACACTGCTGCCAGTTCAGAACCCCCTGTCTCTGTCTGAGTCCTGTCCCGCTCTTCCAAGCAGGTGCTGAAGAAAGCTCTGCTGATAGAGGGAATGGAATCACAGTGATGAATTGTCAAATTTATCTTCCCTTAGTCACCAGTTCCACTGTTTGTCTGTTTGTTTGTTTGTTTGTTTGTTTGTTTTTCTTAAAGCAAATGACAAGTGTGGCTTTTCTTTGAAGAGCAGCCAGTAGGACCTGGAGGGCATTGACCCTTCTGGCAGAACATCCCTGAGCTTTCTCACGTCTCTCAGGTGCAGCGAACAGGCAGAAAGCTCTGAGCATGTTGTTAGGACAGGTTTTTGCCCTGCCATCTTCATTTAAGTCTCATGGCTACAAAAAAGGGTTCAGAAGCACCTCGGAGCTGGTGACAACTGTGGCAATTGCAGGCAGCTGTTGCTGTGACTGGTGGCTGTTCCACCCAGGTTTGCCGCTATTTTTAGGTATTTTTTATAGGAAGAAATCCAGTTAATGGCAGAATCTGAGTCTTACCAGTCCAAGAGGTTTTTTCTCCCTGGGCTGTTCCTGTTTTGTGAGGGTTCACTGCATCATGGCACAAGTTTTCAGCAAGACAGCAAGAAGAAAATCTGGGATGTGGGACCACCTGTAACCTCAGGTGGAACAGCAGCAATCAGTATTGCTTCATACTGTACAACCAGGACAGAAAATGCAGAGAGGACCCTTTTTCCAGACTAGGAATACCACAGTTAACTGTTTCATTATAAAAAGTGAGATCAGAAAAGGCAACTATAACTGAAATTTGCTCTGTAGGAAAGGATTGGTGCTCCAAGGAGGAATTGATGGTCAACACAGGGGGTCTGCCAACCTTCTGCAAATTGCACTCCATTGACTCTGTTGCTGAACTTTATTTCTAAGTTATTCTGTAGAAACAAATCTCTTAACATTCATGTGTTTGCTCTGCTCTTATAAGGAATATGTGTCTTTAAAATTACGGGCAACATTATGGTAAATTTCACTATTATGGTGTGCACAGGGAAATTATGCTATATAAACATTTATGTTAGAATATAATTGTTGAAATTTCAGCAAGTCATTCCAGTTTAGTGCCCAACCTGCAACATGAAACACTTCTCTGGTCAGAGTTCTTTCTTGCTTATGGGACCAATAAATGAATTTGCATTTGCAAGTTAGATAAACCCTTTGAATGTATTATTGATGCAAACAAATGAGGATTGGGGCTCTAGACAATACCTAATGAAGCTGACTCGACAGAGGCTGTTCCTGCTGAAGGGTGCCACGGCTTGGGGAGAGAAGGTTGGTGCCTGTTTCATCCTGTAATTATCCCAGGGCTGATGCTTCCTTTGTATGTTCGTTGGCTAAGCATAAAGCTGGGGGCACCGTGATAAGGAATTAATTACTGGGGATCCACTGGCTGAATTAAAGAAAGCTCACTCTCAGCTGATGGTTTGTGACTGTATCTGTGCTTTGATCTCCTTGTAGACTCGGGGTGTTGACTCTCCCAATTATTTTCTCTGATAAATATTGCTAATCAGAAGGTCTTTTAGGAGAGATTTGTCCCTTTTCATGAGATGGTTGCTTTTTTTCAGCTGCAGGCCCGAACTGGTGCTAAAAAGCCTTAGTTAAGCCCTACCCTGTAAAGCTGAATCATAAGTGAGTGCAGAGCACTGAGAGAAATGCCAGTGGAAAGGCTGCAGCAGGACATGGTGGGAAGCACCTTTAACCTGCTGGGGAACTGAGCATTTCCGTTCCTGACAAGAGAAAACCTGGGAGCCAGAGGTTACTCTCCTCTTAGGCCATTGAGGAAAGTGTTCCCAGCTTAGGACTTACTTCAGGAAACAGATCAGATGCTTTGCCCTGTAGTATGGGATGAAGCTGCTCTAGGTGCTTCAGCACACCCCAGTACAGCCTCAGCATCAGGCATGGAATGAAAGGGACACTTGGATTAGCATTCTGGAGTTCCTCAATACCAGTCTTTGCCCTGTTACAGTGACTTTTCATTTACATTTTTTGCCAAAGGCAACTGTGAAAAAGCCCTTGGACTAAACTCTCTCTATAGGGGGTAAAGCAACCCCCAGTAGATTTTAATGGGTTCTTGTCAAATTACTGAAAAAATAAATCCAAATGCTCTTGGAGACTGAATGTTTCTTGTTAAACTCTCCAAAAAAGAATAGGATTGATTTGGAAATGTCACTTGTGATTTAAAAGCTTGAAGGTGAGAACATCAGGATGTAATTAGCAGCAGCTGATTTTTCTTCTATTTACTCCTTGTGGTCTGTGTGAAAATGTGATGCCCCAAAGTGACTGCTCCCACGTGCAGCACTGACCCTGTCCTTGCTGAGGGACTGAGACTGCAGCCAGGAGAAGGATTGTACTGTGCCCATTTCCAATATTAGGAAATATGAGTGTGAAATAGCACTGTCATATCCACCCCAAAGCCATGGGGACAGCAGTTTGCAAAGGGAAGGAGCAAGGTGTCTTTACTGGGGAAGCATAAGGAGGAGAGAAATGCTGTGTGTGTTTCCCTGTCTGATGAAAATGAGTAAACATGTGATGGTCCCTTTGCTGAGCAGCTCCCTGGAACCGGAGGTGGGCTTTGCACGCTGTTGTGTTGCTGCATCCTCCCTCTCGGTTTTGCCTCCTCAGCTGTGCTTTGAACATTGACCTTCTGCCTTCCTGGATTTTTTTCTTGCCAGGGAGAGCGCACACATTTTTGTTCCTTGTTATATCAGCATTTGCCAATGTAGTTGATGCTCTCTGAAATGAGATGTGCTACAATAAAAAGTCCAGAGTTATTGCCCTGGTTTGAAGAGACTTTTTTAAGAGGTGTTCTGCCATTGACAGGCAATCTTGCAGCAATTAATTGTAAAATTACATTTCAGGTGAACAGCACTCATCGTTTTAGAGATTAATTCTTCTGGAAATGTGATCTTTCATCACGCTAGGTATTACTTTTGATATAAACTCCTTTATTTCTCAAAAGTAGAATGTGAGCCTATAAATAGAAATCATATTGTGAATTCAGATTTAAACTGAAATCACTGATATAAAGTATTCAAGATACAGTCTTTGAAAAGGTCTGATTGTGATAATCCCACAGTGTTAGAATTACATTGTGCAGCCAGAGGTGTGAAAAGACCCAGTCTCTTTTTTTCAGCTACAGTAAGTGTAGCCATTGATCAGGCTCACCCGGTCCCTTCTGCGTCTACTGTGCCCTGATGATGTGCATTTCTTACACTCCTATTATCTTTGTTCAGTTTGAATAAGATTCAATTTCCTGATGTCTAAGGCTCTTTGTACCTTGCAAATTGTTATCTTAACTTGTAAAAGAGGACACATTCATTCTGTCCTCCAGTAACTGCAGACAAAGGGACGAGTTTAGGGTGTTACCATGTTGTGGGAAGAAGACAGATGAGGTGTGCTGGGTGCTTGGCAGGTCACCTGCACGTACCTGGCTGTAGCTGCTCCTGGGACACTTCCAGTGTAGTGTCTGGATTGACTGGGAAGGGCAGGAGAAGAAAATGTGTCGTGGCTGGTATGTGGAGTATGCTGAAGGACTTTGCTGAGGTCATGGGGAGCAGAAGTGGATGTCTGTGTGGTGCACTTCACAGCTTGGTTCTTTGAGTGGACCAAGAAAAATCTGCACTGACTCTTCCCTGTGTTCAGAGTAAGAGGTCTCAGGCTTCCTGTACTTCTCAGTGATTTCACCTAAATTTTCATTTCTGTTGTGATACTGTAAATGTGTGTGAATCCCACACTGTTTACGGGAGCTGAGGTCAAGGAAGTGCTGGATGCTGTGCCTGGAGCAGAAGGGAGAAATTTCTCAGTTTTGCTGCTGCTGCCAGAGCCTGATCCCTACCTGTGGCTCTTTAGCTGGTGAATTTGTGCTGACAGACAAAGTCAGGGTACAGCAAGGCCAAGGAAAAGGGGTGATGAAGGAGGCAGCCCAGGGGCTGATGGCTGCAGCACAGCGGCCAGAGCATAGCTGGCATCTGGAACTGGGGAAGGTGGCATGGTGCAGGCTCCTGCTTGCTGGAGCTGTGGGCCCTTGGTGCCAGCCCTTCAGTGCCAAACTGAAGGGATTCTTAGAAACCACTTCCCAGTTTGACTTTTGATTTTTTTTTTTTTTTTTTTTTTAAGGGAAGACCCCATCTTGAAGCAAGTAAGAGCAACTGTGAGCTGCAGGGGGAGAATCCTGATATTTCTCTGGTGGCAGCAATGCAGCATAGGGGTAGCACAAGGTTCACCACACCTGCAGGGAGAAGACAGCAATATTAATGCCTTCTGTGTCTGCCAAGTCAATTGCTGGAAAAATCCTTCCATAAGTCCTTGCTTGTTGGCAGGGCAAGGAGGGTTTTTGGAACAGGAGGGTGCTGTGCTTGGCAGTGAGCCTGACCCGTGCACCCACAGGTGCTGCCTTCCCTGGGCAGAAGTGCTGTGCCTCACCTGTGCTTGGCCATCGGTGCCGGCACTGCAGCTCTGAGGACAACACTGAGGACAGCAGAACCCCACACAACCACCAGCCTGAGCAGCCAGGCTGTGCTGTGTCACACCAGCCCTTGTGCACAGCTCTGCATCCCGTTTTCCCTGCAGTGCCACACAGAAGAGTCAAGGATGCATCTGCACTGTAACCAGCTTTTTGCATGTCAGAGCTACAGATTACACAGTAGAGTCTCTGGACCGGGGCAGGATACGCTTAGCCCTGTACTGCACATTCTTGCATCCCTCCATCCCAGTGGCACATCACCCTGCCGTCTCCTTCCTGGGCCTGGCAGCTTCCCTGCAAAGGCTCTGAGAGTGTCCTTGCAGAGTCCTTCATCTGTCAGTGTTTTTCTGGTGCTGCTCTGGTGACATAATGAGCCTTTGTCAAGGAGTAAATGAGTTCAGAGGAGCAATGAGGTGACCCAGTGCTTTTCAGGTGATTAGCATTAGTGAGTGATGCTGCCTGGGGCGGAGCAAGAAGTGCCCACAGATGTCGAACAGGGCTGGCATTTTCAGAATCCTAATGCCCTGGCCTGTCTTTCACTGCCACGGCTGGGAAGCAAGCAGACAGTGCAGGAAGCGGATGGGAGGCTGGGAATTACTGCAGCCTTTCCTTGCTAAATACAGGTTGAAGTGATTAAACAGGGAGAAGCCTCTTCAGTTCCCCTGGATAAAGCCAGGCTTCTCTGTTTCCCAGCTGCTGACATCTGGTTTCTCTCTCATATTCTAGCAACCACTGTGATCTCAGGAGAGGCTGCAGAGATGATGTCGGGAAGAGGGACCAGGTCTGCCTCTGCCGTAGCTACAGAGGACATAAACTCTTGGTGTTCACCTGCTTAGTTTCTGCTGCCTTAGCCATTTTTAAGAAAGAAATCTGCATTAGGCAGCCATTGCTCAGCGTATTTTATGGTATTTTGCCCTGATTTGAGTGTGTGTGGCTGTTTATTTCAGCACTTTTTCTGTGTAGTTGGGCAACATAACTCAGTTTGTGTAGCAGCAGAGTGAAGAAGGGACCTCAGGTTGAGGAAACTTATTTTTTGATTGCTACCACAGAACTCCTGCCACAATGTCGCCATCCCCTTGACAGGTTTGCTCAGCTTGCTCTGATGTTGTTGTGCTGCAGTGAACTTGAAACTTAGTCTTTTCCAGCTCCTTTCTGGTACCTGACCTGCGCTCAACTGAAGAACAGCTTGGGGTGTGCCATGTGGTTGTTCCTCTGGTCTGTTCTCTGCTTTTGTATTGCCTCTAATGTCTTTACTTTTTTCCTCCTCCTGATGACAAGTGACGAAGCTGCAGCAGCCAAGAGGTTATTGGTGTGAATCACCTCTGGATTTGCTTGCACCTTGTCTCTAGTGACTCTGACTGTGTTGCATCTACCATGTTGTGCCAGTACAATATTTAGCAAGCAAAAGATTTCTTACATATCCACCTCTGTATTCCCAGGTGTGTTTTGCCCAGGGAGAAGGGCACAGATGTACAGATGAATGCATGCAGCTTACCTGAGAGTGAATCCCGGTGCCGATGGCTCCCAGTTGGGAAGACATTGGTGTGTTGCCTGGGCTGTACAGAGATGTCCAAATGTTGAGCATTGGCAAAGATGCTCTGTCCTAATTGCAGCTCAGAGCTCAAGCTTGCAGCTAAAGCCCTGTGTGGTACTGCTCCAAGCTGAAATCTATTTCTGCTGGTTCCTGTAAGACCCTGTGGGACAGACCTGCCTCTTGCGTGGGATTCCCCACGATGGGGTGCACTGATGTGATGAAGCAGGAGGGTCAGAGTGATGCAAGTGCCGTGTCTCACAGCAGCAGCCTCCGTCCTCCAGGTCTGGTGACAGGGTGACTGTGGTGGTGCTTTTGGAAGGCTCTTCTCAAGGCATTCCCCTGCCTCACCGAAGGCTCCCTGCTGCAGCGTCCCCTCCCTCACAAGGCCTTGGTGTCTGAAGAGGGAGCATGAAGCTACCCTGATTAAAATTTAATGAGGCTTGGTATTATTGAGGGCCCTTTAGTGTCACTTCTGCACTCATCAGCAAATTAATTCCTCAGCCAGCGGTGCAGGGGTGAGCCCCATCCCTGCCAGCGCCCAAGGGGCCATGGGGCTGCTTCTTCTGGAGAGGATGGCTGAGGAGACAGCAGCTCAGGGCAAGGTGGGCACCTATTCATTTTCTCTCCTGGCAGCTGCCAGAGCAGGGGTTCCCTTTTATTTGTTATTTGCATACTTTAGCCATTGGAATTGAATTTGTGCCCATTAAAACTAAATTAGTGCTGCCTGGAATTCTAAATAGGCTCTGGCAAGGCAGCCCATTAACTCTGTCGGAGCAGGTTCTGCAGATTCCTCCTCCACAGGTGCACAATGTATCTGGGAACCACTGCAAAATGTGGATTTGCACATTCCCAAGAATAATTGGAGTGCCAATATTAGAGTCAGGGTATTATGATTTTGAAAGTCATCAGCATGGCTCAGAGCTGGGCTTAACTTCCTCTACTTCAACAGAAGATGTGGTGCAAACATCTCACCAGATTGTTTTGCAATTCCTTGAGTCTGATACTATATTAATGTCATGACCTCCAGGCCCCTGTGCCCCTGGTCCATCACGTGAGCCTCTGGCTCTGCTCTGGCAAGCCCACTGTCACCTCTCGAGGTTGCCCTGCTCCATCCCTCGCAGGTCCACTGGTACCTTTGATCCCAACCTCTTCTTCCTCATCCCCCTGACAGTCCCTCTGCTCTCCGGAGCCCCCGTTGGTGTGCCCAAGATATTGGTTGCTTTGACCTTGGGGGTGGAGCCCTCTTGGCTGGGACCCCAGGAGTAGCCCAGGCCCGTTGCCCCCTCAAGGGATGCTTTGTGCCTTCCTCTGAGTTCTCGTCCCTATCCCAGGCACTGAGTCAATTCCAGCCCTTTCCTGGGCCTCCTGGAAGGCGTTCAGGACCCAGGTAGGCTGGCAGCACGGCTTGCTCAGCAGATCTGGGAGCAAATGGACACTGTGTGTCGGACTTGCTATTAAAATAATCTCTGTTGTTTGACAGTTTGATAGAGAAAAGAGAAAATACACCTGAGTGAAATGGTGCATCTTGTTAGACAGAGGGGAATTTAATTTAAAGCATATTCTTTGCAGAAAAAAAACCCCCTGTTCAATCAGCCAGGGATCCTATGGCAGAGTTATGAGACCAGGCTTGGCTGCTAGCTCCTGGTTCCAGGCAGGATCCTCAAATTCTGTTTGATTACATATTGAACATCTTAAAATGATTATGAAATAAGTGAATCACACTGGTGTTCCTCCAGTGTTATGCACTTCTCAGCAGTCCGTGCTCCAGACATTTCCTCAGCATGCCTCCATCAGGCCCATGGCTGCATGTGTGGGTCTGTGCAGGATAAAACAGCCGAGAAACTTCCTTGTTTGAGCCCAGAGAAATGGATTGGCACTGCACAGAGACAGACATCCCTTTCAGGCTTTTTCTTTCTGGAGTCACATCTGTTCCTGAAGTGTCCATAGGGCCTTTGTGGCCTTCCAGGCCAGGGGAGATCACCCAAATGGGGCATAGTGTCCCCAGTACAGGATAACATGGTGCCCATTCTTCATTGCTGCCACAACCCCTCTGTCCCAGTGCCACACCAAGGTGGGACAACCCATCATCGCCTCAGGTGACCAGTCTCCATCTTGTGGTCCTTCCTTATGTAATTATAAAACCCACTCTACAGGACTGCTTCTGTGGTCAATAAATTCAACTCCCCTGCTTCTGTGGAGCCAAAGCATGACCTGCCCAGTGCCTCATGCCAGGTGCTGTTGGGCACTGGATGGGAGACGCTGGGAACCAGCACCATGTCTCAGAGCAGCCCAAAGCAAAATTTCTTCTAGAATTTGATATAAAGTGGCCAACCTGACTCCTGTGTAATTGCTTTGAATCCAATTAATGCTGCCTGAGTAGATGTTAGGAATTATAAAGAGGAATCCAAGTCTGAGCTTGTCACCTAAACTACGATAATATTCCTTCAAAGGAGGCACATTTGCAAACATTATTAATTACCTTGGGAACAGCTCAGGGTTTCAACTGAATTAAGAGGGGAATGCGTTTTTGTGATTTTGGGTTTGATTGAGAGCAAGAGATTACCATATTCTCGAACAGTGGAGCATTTCTTTGTTACAGACCTGGCAGAAAAACACAGGGAATTAGTCTGTGCCAGGTCTCCCGCCCCCAAAACCAATTTACTGGGAAGGGCATTGTGCCAGGAATTACCTGGGGCCAAAAGAGCTTTTAAAAGTGTTCAGCATGGGCTTGTCTAATCGGAAAAATCCAGGCACGCAGAGCTAAAATTTGGGTTTGTTGGTTTTTTTTCCGGAAAGGGTCATTTGGCTTTGAATTGCGTTGGAGCTCCTTTGGGTTGTGTTGTTCTCGGGGTGGGCTATGGGTGCCTTCCTGTGGTCCTGCAAAAAAAGAAAATGCAGGTGCTGACACGGGGCAGGAACATGTTCTGGAGTGCCAGATTTTGTGCATGATCACTGGGAATCTTTTACGGAAATTATCTACCCACACAAATGTGCAAATTTGCATGTCATGTAGGCAAAACACAGCAGACTTAGTTGTGCAAAAGTGCCTAAGAGCTCGGCGGCAGCAGCCTGTGACTTCATGAGGCACTTCTTGCCGAGCACCCTGAGCCTGGCTTTGCAGAGCAGGACTGAGTTTTAGCGACAGATTGGGTGGTCTGTGGCAGAATGACTCCTCTGATGCTTTGCCTGCTGGCTCTCTTGGCTGATCGGAGGAGTAAAGATTTGGGAGTTGGTTTGCTGCAGGTGGGAACCACCAAAAGTCCAGAGAGGAGGTGGGTGTTTAACCCTTGTGAGCCAACAGGCACTGCCACTGCAAGAGCCACTCTGGTGGCACCCAAACAGCAGTGTCTTTCCACTCTATTAAAAAGAGTGGGAAAATGAGAACATATACATACAGAATTGGATGATCTGTTCTCCTTCTGGTCAAAAGGAAGTGGAAATATATGGGAAAAGGGAAGAAGAGGAAGCTGAGAACATCAGTAGAGCATAATAAATTAGCAGATTACAGGCTATCAATTCGCCTGTCTAGGCCCTGCCTGTGTCAGGAGCACAAACACGTTTGCTCATTAAGCCCAAACTGTGTTCACAATTATTTTTCAGAGCATTTTCAGGAAAGTAACAGTAATTAATAAAGTTTGTGCAAGTGCTGCTCATCCCGAGGTTTCCTCTTGGAGTAGGTGTGCATTCCCGTGCCCTGGCCCTCCTCTGTCTGGATGTTCCTCGTATGTGGAATGCATTACTGAAACCCACTTGAGCAGAGCACAGCATTCGCTTCCCCCCCAGAGGAGCAGGGCTGGCTTGTGCCAGCAACAGTGCACTCCCAGAGAGCAGAGGCAATGAAACAGAAGGTTATTTATGGCTCTGTCTGCCTTGGGAGAATGTGCTTGAAATGAAGATGTTGCTGGTTAATGGAAAAAGGAGAGAGAGGCTTAGAAAGCCCTGGGACAGGGGCACTGGTAGCGTGGAGGTGTTCTGTGAAGAACTCTTCATCCGGTGACTAAATGGTGTCTGGCACCTCATTCAAGTGTCTCAGGGCTGGGGAGGGCAGGACATCATAAAACAAGGGGGTCCCTGCCATGAATTTCTTGTCTAAGGAATCCAGCAACACCTGCAAAGAGTTACAGGACACCTTTTTGTTTTATTCAGTCTAAATATACAGGAAATTACTACTTGGCATTATTTAAGTAAACTTAGGGCTGTTTCCTGAGTTTGCTGACAGCCTTGCCTTACACACTATAGGAAAGCTGGGCTCACCTTTGCTGCCTCCACCCACCAAATAACTGTAATAATAACTGTAAACACCAGTTATTCCGTAATGGCAATTAACCACCTGTATTCTATCTGATGTTGTATCTTATTAGTACATGAGTATTACATGTGTTGCGTGTCCTAGGGCAGCTCTGATAAGCTGATAAATGGTGACATGTTTGTGTTTGCTTTCCATTCCCATGAGGATGCTCTAATCCTGCTGTTCTTTGGTCACACATTTGGGATCTTGCCCTGTCCCAAGGGCATAGCTCTGAGTCACCAGCGGAGCACTCACTGGCCCATGCAGCACACAGAGCTGGCAGCGCAAGGGACTCCCTCCTTTCTCCAAGAAACAGAACCAGAGAACACAGACTGCTTTCCCTGTACATGGAGTCAGTTATCTGGTTTAATTCCAGCTGAGAAACCAGGGCAAGGAATATACATCAACACCAGATGCTTTCTAAATCACCACAATCAAGCTTAAATTCTTTTTTTCTTCACTGTAAACCTGTCCTGAAGTAGGTTAGTGGATCAGAGCAGATCTGCTCTATATTATTTATAGGTTTCCTTTTGGTTCTTGCTGCTTGGCTGGATGCTGCTAGAGAACTCCATGTTCCAGCAGTCTTTCTCTTTGCTGCAGCTTTAAAACTTTCTATTTTTGTCTGTAGGAATCCCATCTCCCTAGCTCCCTTCTCTGCTAAATTCAGCACACTGGCAATGCTGAAAATCTTTCATTGCATGCTGTGCCAAGATCTGACTACGGTGAAAAGTGCTGCACTGTTTTGCTCATGGGTGGGCACAGGTAACACAGACAGCACCCAGCACTGGTGCCGGTGTTTCTTGCTGTGCTCCTGGGACCAATGTTCTTCAAGGGATGTCTTCAGGGAAGGCTGCTGACCTGTACCAGGAGGATGCTTTGGCTGGGGTATTGATGCACAAGTGCAGTTGCCCCTCTGAGCCAGACAGCCTTATGCTGAGAAGCGTTTGCAGCAAAAGCAATAGTTGTCTTTCGCTATGAGATCTGAATTTGGCAGCTCCTGCCCTCCCGCAGCCCAAGGGAGAAGCCCTCAGCGTTTTTTACAAACTCTCGTAATTCAACCCCCCTGTCAAAGTGAAGAGACTCTACGTATCAGCTGAATGTGATAGGCAGGGTAGGGCTGCATAATTTACGGACCTGCATTTCTTTTTGATGAAATTTTGAGTCTAAAAGCTCTGGGAAGGGTGTGCTATTTTCTTATTGCATCTCTGAACTCAAATTATGTTAGATTCTGTGGGCGCAGTCTGTGCTTGTTAAAAAAAACACTGAAGTGCAGCCTTGGATTACTCTGGCTTGTGAGCACTGCTGGTCCTGCTTCATGCAGAGTAAAGCAGCTCCTTGCAGATCTGCACCGGTTGCTCCCAAGGATTAGTTCCTGTCTATCCAGAGGGAGCGTGGGCATTCACAGCGTGCCAGGGATTATACCACATCACCAGGTGCTAGTCCTGCTTAGCTGCAGGGTGTCTGGGTGGCTGGGGGCCAGTTTGTTCCCGGGTGCTCTCTGCTGTATCCAGTATTACAGGATCCAACTGTGTGCTTTTAAATGACTTGGCTGGGATTGCCCGTGTGTTCGATATCTCTCTGTCCCAGATCCCTTTTCTGTGCATTGCATGATCCACCTGGACCTTGGTTCAGCCCTGGTCAGTGACAGCTGCCTGGAGCAGCTGCCAGCGCCTTCCTCCCAGGTGCTTGATGGCCCAGGGCTGGTGTACTGGCTCGCTGCAGGTTCATTCCCAGCTGCACTGTAGCCTCTGAAAGGTTGGAAATTCGGGGTCACTGTCTTCCGTTCTCCTGCACGTTTGTGTGGAAGGTGCAGGTTACAGTCATTGCTTTTGGTAAACAGCAGAACAGCAGCATATCGCCCCAAAAAATTCTGCTCTCACTGCAAAGATGGGTGCCTGGTGGTCAGAGTGTTGGAGGCACAGGCTTTTGGAACAAGGGCTCCCTTTTTGAGCAGATTCTAAGTGAAACATTGCAGGCTGTGCTGACTGAGGTCAGAGAGTCTGATATTGCCAGCTGCACTAATTTGTAAGGATTTGGGAGACATACTGATCTTTTCTGGAGATATACCACTAGAAATAGGGAAAATGTTATAAAACCGTGTGCCCAAGTTCCTGTTCCCTTATCTCTGCGTGAGTGTTGTCAAGAGTTTAAAATATGTGTGTGATAAAGCACTTCATGGAGCAGTTGCAGTAATGGTGTGTCCTGAAAAGCATCTCCCCCTTCATCAGAGCTGGGGAGCGAGCCCGGGAGAGCTGTGCCAGCAGGATAGGAAACCATGTCTGTCTGTCAGACTGGTGTTGGAGCATAGGGTGCTTTGGATAATGAGCCAGCAAGAATCAAGACCTTTTACAATGTATATTTTTAATGGAGCTAGGAAACGGGGAGAAAATTGGAAAGCTGTTTCTGAGTCTTAAGGCACTTGGGAGGTGGTTAGGGTATCATTAGAGGGAATCATGGGCTGAGAGTTTCTCTTAATATGCAATTGAAGTCAAGGGCAAAAAAGATCTTTATATAAAAATAAAGAACAGAGGGATTGTATAAAACAAAGTGCATCCTAATCCTGTTGCACAGCCTTGTCTGACGTGCTACCATTGATGCTGGATGGTGCCATTCAGCAGCGGTTGGATGGGGAGAGATTACTCCTGGAAAGGTCCTGTTTAAAGGGAATTGAAAAGGTCGATATTAATGGACTAGGAAAAAGAGAAATGAAGGTGTTATACAAATGCTGTGTAAGATGAGGAAGTGCTCCCAAAATTGTAGAGAAGACAGTTCTGTCCTTTATCTTGTAATACTGAATAAGAGGACAATGAATTTTATTAAAGAGCTACAAAAGTTAAATCCGATTTAAGGAAAGGAAGTACAGTGACACTGCTACAAGATGTCATTCCCTTTTTGACTGTGGTAAACTCAAAAATGGAATGAAACTGTGTGGATGTGAGAGAATCCAGGGAAATAACTAGCAACCTTGTTAGGGGGACTGCCAGAAGGGACATCAAAACTTGGACCTTTCTGGGATCGGCTGTGCCTCTGGGGCCACTCATGGCTTTTTGTCAGTGTCCCCCTGTGTGACCTCCCTCCCTTCCATGCCACAGAGCTGTTTTGGCTCCGTGGATTAATTTCCAACCTGCTGTCATCCATCATTTCTACTTTGCTTGAAATTCACCTGTCAGGGCACGTGGCAGCCATGATGTGGACATGTGGAGAAGCATCCCTGGTGGGACAGTGTGGACTTGCATTGAAGGGCAGGCGCTGTGTTCCCAAACGCAGCCTGCCAGTCCTCCCCAATTAGGGGTGATGGTTTTCCATGTGAAGCCAGGGCATCCACGGAGACCTGCCTGAGCTCCCTGCGTAGTGCTGCAGTGAGCCGTACAAAGATAATTGAAGGCGGCAGTGCTGAAGATTTGTCAGCGGTGCTGGAAGCTTTCCAGTGGTGCTGAGCTGACAGCGGTACTGGGCTACAGCAGGCGCCGTCGTGAGCCCACATAGGGTGGGACCGCCACACTGTCCCATCCTTCGTGTCTGGGTGGCAGGGGTCTGCTTTGTGCTGGGGATGTCCTCCCTCCGCTCTTCAGGTTCATTCTGCTAACAAATGGCATCCCTCATCGTCAAAATATTTTCCACAGGCCCTCTGGTGATTGCATGAGCAGTATCAGAAGTCATTAATTCTGAAATGTGGGCTCCAGGGGACACTTTCAGCAAGTTCAGCTGGCAAATAAACCTTTAAACCTTTACTTGTTAAAGCTTCCCCTGTCAGGCAGGTGCTGGGCTGTCATTCACCAGCCTACAGCCCTCCTCAACAAGCAGCTGCAGCATCCCTCCTCTGCATGTCTCTGCGAAGCCAAAAGGGCAGAAGATTCCCTAAGCCTCAGCAAAGCTCTTGTTTTCCCTGAGAGAAGTATTTCTTCAAAGGACTATGGCAAGGTGGCTGTCATTTATACTCTTCTAAACAAAAATCATAACACCTGATGTGTTATGTGAGCAGTGTTTTGGCTTTTTAATTTTTTTTTTCTGCTGTGCATCTTCTGAAGCTTTCTAATGTAATTTGGGACTATTTGCAACTTCCAAGGTGTCAGAAGGATTCAAACCGCCTGGCTGAGGCTGCTTGTTACCCTGAGCAGCAACTTAGGGAGAAGTGTTTTCACATCTGATGACTTTTGGTTATCAAACGGGGATGTAATACCTAATACTCAGTAAAAAGCCTAAATCTGTCTTGTGAAAAGGAATGAGTTCTTTCCGAAATGCTTCAGTGCTGAGACACATCTAAATCAAGTTATTGGGAAGGGGTGGCTCTCTGCCATGGTGCAAGCAGCTTCCCATGAACACTAACTGCGTGTGATGCCTGAGCCTTTCAGAGCTGCTAACAGCTTCTCTTTTCCATTTTGGTGATATCTTTCTAAATTATACATTAAACTTACCAGGCTGAGTAATGCATCACAGCTTCCCTGTGTCAGACTTAATGTTCCTTACTCAGCTGCAGCTTTGTGTTTGCCTTTCTCTTCTGTTTATCGTCAGGCAAACCCTGGGTCCTCCTTGCCGGGAGCTGCCTGTGGCGGAGATGCTCTGTAGGAGCCGGGGTCCAGCTGCTGCTTGAGTGCCCGCGGGAGTAGGGGTCTGTCCCATCCCAAGGCAAGCCTGGCTCACGAGAGCGGGACCCTGCTGCACTGTCGATTCTGTGAAAGGGCCCTGAAAAATGCTGTGTCAGTTGAGCCCATGCTGCTGTCCCGTGGGATGTGGGTTTGCAGTAGGAGGAGTCTGTGCTTTTGGGTAAATCAGCCAAAACACCCAAAGAATCTGAACAGCCACCTCATGAGGCAGCACACGGGGAGAGCAGTTACAGCAATGTGTCAGCATTGTTGATCGTGGGTGAGAAGGGACCAACACCATTGCTGTTGTGATTTTAGGTGCTATAGGAAAAATAAGTCATTTGCTCCTTTTCCTTGCCAATATGTCTGAACACAGATAGTATTTGGTTAAGTGCAGCTTTAAAATGGGAACCCAAGCAATTTTCTTGAAGTGTCTTCTCAGATCGTTGCACAGCAAGATGCAAGTAAGGACAGAGGCATCTCTCTCAGCTTTAAATGTTCTACATTAATGCTAGTGTCTTCTGTGAAATTACCAGGCTTTGTTGCTGGAATTCTGTGCCTGTTTGCCCCTCATAGAAAGTGTCTCTGTAGGCACTGAGGACAAGCCTGTTCTAGAGCTGCTACGGCTTCTTCTGAAATGTTGGTGTTGCACAAGGTTGACAGAGGAGGAATTCCTAATTTTAGGGTTCTATTTCTCTTGCAATTTCTTTGTGTTTTGATGCCTTTTATATTTCTTCTGTTGGCTGTTAAATACCTGCCTACCAGGAGACAGACTGAGTTCCTTCCTTGCTTGCTGCCTCCCCTCTGAGCATCCTCTGCATCACCCCCTTTTTGAACCCCAAGTTCTTTGGCCGCATCAGGCTCTTCAGTTGCAGATGCTCTGCAGGACTGGTGCCGTTTGAAGCAGTCCTTTTATATTGTTACATTTTATTTTATTCTGATGTATATATAAATAATTGGATACCTTTAGTAGGCTGCTACTATACTTCTGAGTCATATATCCGCCAGCTTTTTTTTTCCTTAGAAGTCGGGAGGCAGCTGTGGGAATTGGCGCTGCTCTTTTAATAAATGCAGTCACTCCGGTGCCTGTAGCACCTGAGCGGGTTTTTCTGAATAGCACAGCTTTTTCTATTTGTAACACACTTTCACCTTATTATGTTTACATTCTATAGCAAAACACTGTATGTTTTCAGCAAAATTAATCAGTATAATTACGTGTGATTGCCAATGTCAGGTTCAGCCGAAACACTGATTCAGGGCAGTGATTAGCCCTCTCAGCAGCAAGGGGGATGGAGAGCTAATCTGCGCTGAAAACTCTGATTTTGAAAGATGCCGTTTCTACTCTACTCATAAATTGAATATTTCCTCTGAACCCCCCCAACCGGTTTGAATAAAAATGTATTTTTACCTGATGGCAGTGCACTGTGTTTGTTTTAGACTGCAGTGTTGCTGCTGTTTGCAGAGGCTGCTGTTACTCAGATGGACAGGGGCTGAGTCTTTATCATCAGGACCTCTGCCCCTTTGCATTTGCCTGACGTTATACCAAATGAACTCCTGCAGTTATTTAAATCTGCATAGTCTTCATCTTCTGTGACCCCGGAAAAAAAAAAAAAGTTGTTGAATATCCTGTGATTCTGTGGTTTTGTAATATTGTTTCTGGACAGTGCAGCAAGAGCTGCATGTCATGAAATGCCATTCCTCCCATGTGAGCTGCCTGCGTGTGGCTTGTAGTGTGTCCCTCCACCTAGAAAAGTAAGTCTTTGAGTCCTTTCAAGGTTCAAGGTTCTTTGTAAACATGAAAGAATTGTGCAAGTGTTAATTTCTTCTTTTTTTCTCAATTTCAGCCATGCAGCCTTTCAGAAGGCATTTTACAGACAGTGAGTTCCAAGTGCTTCATTTGCTCTTTCAGTCCTTCAGAAAGTACAATGACATGGGACCAAAGCTCCCACATGGTAAAAAAGTTCAGATCAATTAAAACAATTTACTTTGTTGCTAATGATTCCAGACCATCACAATTTATTGGTAAATAACTGACTTCAAAAGCATGTTAATTCGGTGAGTGTAGAGAGGAAATGTTAACAGGTTCTTGGGTAAATTAGGTCTCTGTTTGGTCACAGACTCACCCTGCAAACCTTGCAGGGCCCACTTGTCACACAGCCTGAGGGATTCCAGCTTTCGGAGAAAACCACAGTTTCTGATGGCTTTTTGGCATTCAGAGAAATGCAGATGATGGTGGTGGCGATGGGCTGGAGACTGGAGACAGGGCGAACAGTCAGTGTTCACAAGGTGAGGTGCAGCCCTTTATGGGTGTTACAGAGCCACTGGGTTCATGCTGATGCTCAGCAGAGGTGAGATGGTAAACAGCAATTACTAAGCAGTTTTTATGTCAGCCACAAATGTATTTTGCAGAACTATTTGTATACTTTTTCAAAATGGACCTTTTTCGGCAGAACTTAACAGCACTAAAAACAGGAGTCAGTGCTGTTTTTGTCAGGATCTCACTTATCCTCTTGACAAGTCTGCTGCAGTTTCAGTTTGCCTGCTTGTAAAATTGGCTGTCACATGCCAGGGACAGCCAGATCTGTCAAGCTCCACACAGTTTTCTTTTATTAGTTCTATTGCATTTATTGCCTTTTGTATACTCTGAGGGATGATGGTTGTTTAGTGACAAGAACCTGGAAAATCTGACAGTGCTTTTTAGATTTCATTTTTTCCTCGTGTCTCTATCTGTTAAACGGAAAGATGAGTTTAACGGACATGGTGAACATGCTGGGAACATGCCTCCAAGCTCTGGGCTCTGCTGTTGTTGCCATCCCCACATCACCAAACTGTAGTGATGTGCATTTTACCTATCCTGCTGCTGCTTCTAGTGTGGCAGGGTGTGCTTCGGTTTTCAGCAAACAGTGACAATCTGTCTTTAATCTCCATAGACGCGATGGTTGCTCCAGTCATTTCAAACGGTGTGTGCAAGTCAGGACGGAAGATTTTAGTGATGTTTTCCAAGTTCTTGCAATACTCAGCCAGTTCAAACATTTCTGACATAACACCAAAACATCAGGAAGCCTGGAAAAGACAGCATTCCAACGAGCAGTGATGGCGGACCTCCTGTGGCTGTGCACGGGTGTTTGTTATCGAATGTTCTCTGCCCAAAGAGAGGAATGCCACATTCCTCAGAGAGCACTCTCCTAGCACAGAGTCAAAAGGAGATTCTGCAGGGAATCCCTGTGTTCACCCATGCTGGTTTTGCTGCCTGTCATCTCATTACACGTTCCTTTACAAGTTTCTTTAGCGTTACCTGTGTGGCAGGCAGACAGCACATATCATGTGAAGTATCTGCCCCCTCAGTGGGCCCAGCAGGACATGGTCTCCCTTGTGCTTTTGCATCACAGCATCCGCATTGCCCTGGGATGGACAGTGCTGTTCCTCTCGAAAACAGCCCTATCTGCAGCCGTGTGTGGCACACTTAACAACAGACACTCGGTTCAATTCTTACACTGTCTGATAAAGTTTAGATCTGAGAGGTCCAAGATGAAGAACAAAACTGGTCTGTCCTTTTTTTGAAGGACAGCAAGACAAGGGTCTTCATTCCTCTTCCATGTTCTGTGCAGGCAGGAAAAAAGTGAAAAAGCAGTAAATTTGAAAATGCACAGAGCACTCTGAGTCTGGATAATGCAGAGTATTGCTGTTTCTGGGATTTCAAGGACTCTTGTCATAAGCTGTTCGTTCCTCAGCATTACCTCTCTCTTAGATGCTTCTTCGGATGCATCGATGCCTAAGCTCAAAACCCCCTTTGATCTGCGCTTACTTTGCCGAGCATTTACCAACTTAACAGTACCCATGTTAAACTTTAATATTGCCGTGTCTGGCACTCGATGTTCCAACTACTGCTGCTTTTTTGGGATGTCTCAGAAGATACCAGTGTATATAGCTGGGCCAAGTAGCTGATGGGTGAAATGAGTAATGACTTTCTGTGTGTAATAGTCTGCATCTGTTATTGAAATTCAGAAGCTTTCTGGCGTTTTCATATTTTGTAAAGTGTACAATGTCACGGTCATTGTGTCTTTTTTTCTATTGCTACACCACAGTTTACACCACAGGCAGCAGCACTCAATTCATAAAATATCTCAACTTTGTAGTCACTTTTGGCAAGTAAATTAAAAGAAAAAAAGGGAATTTCTGCATATAACAGTAACTGCATTGCTATCTGTTGTATTCTTCAAAAGGCATTGCCAAAACTTCACTGTTGTTTCGGAGCATACTGTGAAATAAAAAGGTGAGGGAGATTCTCCAAGTGAGATGCAGCCATGGAGTTGTTGCAAAGTTATCGAAGTTACTGCAAAGAGTTATCAAAGAAATTGATAACTCTCATGTACCACATATGCTCACCTGATATATTTGCTTTCACTACTTCAAAATGTAATTGGATGGAGCATTGGCATCTGTCATTGGTTCAGCCTAAGCCTAAGAGCTAAACAAAGCTCACCTTCCTCTGCTTAAATAATACAGTTTTGGAGGTTATTGGGGCACTGTCATCTGCTGGGAAACTGCCAGGCTGCTCCTGTGCAGTGAATTTTAGACTGATGGATCAGGCTGAAGGGCAGTTTGCTTAGCTGTCTCCGGGCTGGAGCTCTCTTCTGCTCATCCCTGATAACATCTGTGTTAGCAGCCAGGTTGCCTGCTCTGCTGTGGCGGTTTGAGGCAGGATGGGCTCACTATCCAGTTTACCATTCTCTTCTCTCACTGTATGAAAGAGAGACCTGATTTGGAGCAAAAAGGAGCCAGGAAGCAATGTGTGCTCCTCCCTTGCGTTCAGAGTTGCACAGACACTGAATAGAGCCGTTTGTCCACCCTGGGAGTGGTTCTGTGCTTGCTCCAACATAGTGAAATAGAGAAACAAAATCTGTTTGTCACATCTTCCCAAGAGAAACGTGAATGCCTACACAGCCAGAAAGGACTCTGAGTCGTCGGAGAGGTCTGATAAGGAGAAAGTCCACTCTCATCAGCAGGTCAGAGAAGCCCATCTGAGCTGCACAGCAGCACTGGTGGGGTTCACATTTCCATTTAAGTTTCCAAGGCATCCATGTGAGAGTCTCTGAAGTGTATGGGCAGGAGGCCCAGAAAGCTGGGCTTCTCAAAGTCTACAACAGGAGTGCTGAGGTGCTAATCCCTGTTTGTTAAGCTCTGTGTCTCGGGGAATTTGAGACTTCTGAGTGGTAGTGAAGAAGAAAGAAGGTTGTCTAATAATCTTTTTCTTGCAGTTTAGAAAAAAATTCAAGTCTGATAGTCTTTTTTTTGCTTTAGGATTTGATGTTTCCAGTTTAAAGTGCTGCCTCAGTTCCCGGCTGGCTAGTGTGGGTACCTTTCAGGACACTCTGGCTAATCAGTCACAGCTGTAGGAAGAATGGAGGGAGGCCAGCATGTCCTTGACATGGCAGTTTGGGGTGTCCCTGGTACCTGCCCATCTCTGCCTGTGAGCACAGCCTCCATTGCTGGATTTTATAAATCTTTTATTTGGACTCTTGCATCTCTGTGAGCCCTCGCATCCAATGCAAAGTAAAGTTGGACTCCAAAATATGCACCAGAGGAGAACTTCGGATTCCTTGGCACTGGGGTTACTCATATCTGGAAGGGTTATCTAGGCATAACAAAACCCTCAAAGAATAGCCTGTGTGCTGTATAACAATGTCATAGGGGTTTTGCCATAGGAACAAAAATGTTGCCAGACTATCAAAGGCAACATTATGAAAGTGTTTTGAAGGTTATTGATGTTATTCCTCTGGGAATCGTATTACCAGTCACTGATATCAAAAGTAACAAATTTAAAGAAGTTATAAACAATAGAGCCCTTGGAGCAAGAGCAAAGAATAGAAATAAAAAGGACTTGGCTTTACCACGTACCGTTTAGGCTGCATGGAACACTAAATAGCATTTATCTCCTGTTCCTCCAGGCAGGCATCAGGCTCACATGTGCTTCCTTTCCAGGTCCCTGGAGCCCTGTGTCTCTGCGTTGTGTGTTGTGCAGGTGTAGGGAAAGGAGCCAGGGCTGGTGAGCACCGTGAGCACAGCTCCAGCCCCTGGGATGCTGCAGGAGCTGCCGTCAGCTCCCAACACTGTAGAGAGCTCCCTTTCTGGCAGGCTGGGAGTTTGCAGCACACTGTGAAGGGCTGAAGCTGGTGCTTTTCTCCCTCGTGCAGGTGGGCCAACCCTTGGACACAGCCTTAGTCCTGTGTCCTCTCTTCCTGCATGCTGGTGTGCTGCTGCTGTGGGGAGTGTACACG
>VXAY01003875.1:82465-110366 GCA_013399855.1 Oxyruncus cristatus | reverse complement strand
TGATTTTAAATCGTTCTCATCTGTACAAAAATAGCTTGGAGCTTGGTGAAGCTTTAGGAGCAGCACTGAGGGGACAGCATGTCTCTGGAGGGGAAGCTTGTCATGAGCTCTCAGTACATTCTGCTGGGCTTTTCTCGGAAATGTCAGCTTTTTATTACTTGGTCCATCTACAACAATACCAATTAAAACAGTAAGAAGTGAAGTATCTTCAGGTACACATTGAACTGTTCTTAATTCACAGAAATGCGTTAATATTTAACAGTTAACAGTGTTATGGAGGCAAACTAGGCCATCAGCACAAGAGAAAAACTTGCACCATCTGCATTCCAACTGGAGTTGGAAGCAGTGCATTCTGTTGATAGAAACTTTGAAAGCACTTGGTGAATGTCAGCAGACCTTTGAAATTAAAATTTCTTCTTATTTCAGACCAACTATTATTGTATCTCTGGCTTGGATGAGCTGGGAAAGGACAGAAGCCACTTGGGGCATGATTTATAGTGCTGGCATTTCTGGCTGGTGATGAGGATGGAAGTGTTCTGAGCTGAGCTCTGTCTGCGCTTGTTTGAAATGCAGTGACAGAATTCCCATATAAAGGTTGCAAGAAAAACAGGAAGAGGGAGAAGAGATTCTGTAGTTCAGAGTGAAAAAAATAAAGAGTCCTCACAAATGTCAGCTGAGGGATCTCTGGCTCACGCCTGTTGGGGAAAAATAGTCCAAATGCAGTAGTAAATCTTTTACAGAGCAGCAGCCGACAAAGAGAGCAGCACCATTATGGCATATTCGGTACCTTGGTATTTACATTTGTGTCTGTGATTTGTTGGTGCTTTACCCATGTGTGGATGGGCAGTGTAATGTGATTTCAAACTATTTATGCAGCTGCAGGGCAGAACTCCACATCTGCAGCTTTGGTGGCAGTAGGGTCCTCACTGGTGCTTTGTGGGCAAAGCTGGTTCTTTGTTTTACCCTAGAAAGAGCTGTGTTTTGCTGTTACATATAGTAATCTTGGTGTATAAATCAGTCTGTATCTGTTAGCAAACTCAGTTGTTACAAAAATGGAAAGCATTCAGTGTAGGACACTGAAATATCAGGTGGCTTTAATGTTCTCCTCTGCACCACTTCCCTTGCAGAAGAAATTCCACTGTTCTGGAAATGGTTGCAATATGCAGGTTTAATGTAAGAAAACATAGAGGAACTGTTCTAATGTAAGTCTTCAAAAGTGGTGAGCTGGAGTAGCAGAATATGCCGAGTATAGCAAGAAATGTATGTGTGTCTGTAATAAGCCTCGTTTGTTAGGAAGAGTATCTCGAAAGAGTTTTGCTTTGCCCTCAGCGTTACTGTTTGAAAATCCTCAAGGCTTTTGCAGAATGAGTTGTAAAACTGCAGAGAGTGAGTGACAGGGAGGAGGAGGAGATAAGTGGTGATTTCCATGTCAAATCTGTCTCCATGCAGAGGCATTTAGTGCTGGATGCAGCAGCTGGGTTAAAGGGCAGATGTTTTCATTATTGTGCACTTTCCTGAGTGGCGGTGTGACCAAGCTGAAGTAGGACAGGTTGCTCTCTGGAAGTTTTCTGTGCCTACTTTTTATCATGGTTGTGTTTTCAAACGTGGGCAATGGCATAGCTTTAGAAAGTTATTAACTGAGTCAAACAGCTGCCCCAGCACCTCCTCTGACCAACTGCTTAACGGCTGTGAAAGTCTCAGGGTGGTCTTTCAAGGATCCAGGCCTACAGTCATAAAGGACTGACTGGAAAACGGTAAAACCTGTGGTTTTGAAAGAGGCTCCTCTGCCTTGCTCTGTGGGTGGAAGCCTGGAGCCCACTGTGGTTCTTGGAGAAAACCCTTTGGAGTCCTGGGATGCTGAAGGATTCACTGCTGTGCTGGGCATTACCAACATTGTGAGCGCTCAGGTGCCAAAGACTTGGCTCTCCTCAGACCTTCCCAGGTGACTGCTTTCCCACTCAGGTGGGTTTGTTGCTCCAGGGCAATAAGCAGGACAGATTTCCTTGCTGCATCACTGTCCCCAAGACCTCTGTGTCAGCACCACCAGCTCTTCTGCGTGTTCCTAGATAAACAAACGTAGTCCCAGCTCATGGCAGAATTATCTTGTCCCTGTCGACTGCCTGTGTAAGTTAAAGCTTCCAGCTGGGAAAGGTGACACAAATGAAAAGAAATTTCCATTGTCCAGAAGAATAATACCTTCATGAAAAAGAGAAGTGCCTTTTGTTTTATTTTGCTGCATGTTTCAAGTTGTGCAGCATCATCCTTCTGTTACACCTTTTACTAGCACAAGAGGTATTGCTATGAAAGATGAAAAGCATCCCAGAAATCAATTTCTTTTGGAACTTTGGAGGCCAGGAATTACAGCATTGTATTTCTCTGTATCTTTCAAAGTATATGTTAAGTGGACATGATCCCCAGGAGTATTCAGAGGCAGCTCTTTCTGTATAAAATATCTTCAAATATATCATATTTGATGATGTATTGGTGAGTGTTTGGTATTTTTTCTACATTAAGACTCTCTTACTTTCCTACTCATGCTATTTAAGTGCTGCCCGGTGATGCCCACGCTGCTCTGTGTGCTATGCCCTTACCAAGGTATTGAAGAAGAACGGGGAAGCATGTTATAAAGCATACAGATAAATTAAATCTTGATTCCCTTTAAAATAATTGCTGAAAATCTCATAATCTCAAAAGAATTTTTTTGCTTTCCAAGCTCTTCAATATTTGCGGTACATGGAGCTTTGTTGGCCTCTAGCCAACCTCTTGTCTCAAAGACTCAAAAGCTCTTGGGCTAAAAAAATGGGAAAATGACTGTGGGTTGGAGTTGTGGCAGGCTGACCTTTGGAGACATGGTATCCTTGGTATCCACAGGTCATAAATCTTGAGACTCCAGGCATGGCTGGGGTGTGGCAATGGTGGAGATGATGGGGATGGCCGCTGCCCTGGAGGGGACCTGAATCTTGTGTACACAGGCAAGGACAGTGACAACTGGTAGCAGCTCCTAAGCAAATGCATGTCAGGATGCTGATTTAACTGCATTTAAAACCATATATGCACCAGTATTTCTTTGCCCAGCTGACTCCTGGCATTCTTTCTTCCTGAGGAATCTTTTGCAGGGACAGAATTTCCAACACCTCCTTTGTCAGCTGGAGCCACAGGACACAAAGCTAATTCAAAGTGCTGTACTGGCTAAAAGGGATTTCCCAGTAGGAGTTCTACTCCACAATGCAACTTCTGCTTTTGTGTCCGGCTCTGGGGTCCCACTCTCTTCCTTGTGCTTCAGTGCTTCAGCTCGGGAGCCAGGGCTGTGCTACGTCTCTGGTAATTGTCTCTTTTTTCCTAATTAAACATGCCCAGCTCTAAGGCAATGAGTTGTGCATTCAAAGTTTTGTTTTCACGGTTAGTATGGAAGATAAACATATTCTAATACATCAGCCACCAGGTTGTCTTCTATAGCATGACCTCAATTAAAAACTAGTTCAAGGATAAAGAAATTGCTGGGATTCAAACCAGTAATCTTACCCAAAGCTAGCATTTGGTCTCTGGAAAGGAAAAGAATCCGTTATTTCTATGTCTGTGTTATATCTTTGTGCCTTGTTCTTCAGGTATCCCAGGCTCCACTCTCAAACCTTTGAAAATCCAGAGGAAACCCTCCAGATAGACACTGCTATGAGCAGTAGAAGATTCTGTCATCCATGTGTCTGGGAATGGTTTCCTTGATTTGATTTTTAGATAGCATATCAATGATACACAGATACTCCCAGTACCTGTCCCTGAATTACCTGTGGGTACTGAAGCAACATGTAACAGCAGCTCCTCAAAACCACGGAAACCTCTTAGTATTTTATTGTTTTTTGGCATAATAATCTGTTGGATATTGATCTAGTCACTGCACAGCAGTGGATGTGAATTATCTTCCCAGAAAGCTGAGATTCCTTTTCAGCTTTTTGGATTGTTTGAGGAATTTAAAGGATACTTTGTGAAGGAATAGTTGTCAGAAAAGAGAAAACCTGTTACAATTTCAGGGGTGAACAGGGAGGAAGGGGGCACGGGAGCTGCCTCTGCATTCCCCTGCCATACTGTGCTGTTCCTTCTACCTTTCTGCTTCGTGGTTTAGCCATTAAGGCTGGAACATGCTTCACCACGTATAGTACTTTGCAGGTTGGACACAACAGAACTAACATGGGTGTCCAGTGCCAAGTGGGGCGAGTGGCTGTGCTTGGGGGTAATTCCTTGGCTGGGACTAAATTCACCAATGCTCATCATCCCTGAGGATGCTTTATTTCCTTTTATCCTTCCAGCAGGGAGTACAAACGCAAAACTTTCAGCTCAGAGGTATTTTTCCAAATAAAATTATCTTCAGCTGTGGTCATTGGTGATTTGGGAGCCTCTGCCAGTGAGATTTTGCCTTGAGCTGATTGCCTTGGCTGAGCAGCTGAAGAGCAGCTGGAAGCTGGCCAGAAATGGCTTTTGCTTTTTGCTTTTAAAACAAAAAGAAATAAGAAAACCAAACCAGCGTGCTTTTGGATGAGAACAGAAGGAAAGGAGAGTTTTTTGGTGGTTATTCTGCCTGAGAAGGAAGACTTCTCTTTGTGGGGGACTGACTCCGGAAGTGGAGAGAAGGCAGAAGGTGGTTGCTGAAATGAAAGGAGGGTTTCTGCCGTGGCTGAGCCAGCCTGGAGCACTGCAGGAACTGTCTGTTCTTTCACCCCAGTGTCAGCCAGCCCTTTGCTGGCTGCCTGTGCCCCCACACCTGCCAGAACTGTTTCGGTTTTCTTTCAGTTTTGTGTTTCTGCTCCTGTGAAAGATACCCACATGGAGCAGACTAATGGAACAGTCATTGTTTTACTCGGGTAATTTCCATGGTCGGTAGCAGAGAAAGCTGCCCTGCTGCTCCAGCCACTGGGACAGAGGGCTGCAGCACCTTATGTGCCGTTGCCACGTTCTGGATAATGTGTACACTTCCACCATCATGTAGTTTTTCTCCTTCATTTTTCATGAGAATTGGCACTAGATTAATGGTTAAGCCATGGAAGAAATGTAACGCCATGCCAGTCTTGATTTATGGACCACTTAGTGCTGATGAAGCTTCAAACAGGAGTCAAGACAGATGTTGCAGTTGCATTTTTCTTTATCAAAACTACCAGCTTTTTGTGTTTAACTGCTTTTTGCACCATCTCCTGCTCACCCTCCAGCAGCAGTGGAGCCCATTCTTCTACCACACTGAGGAGGCAGGTGAGATGCCCCGGCAGGGCAGAAGGAGCCAAGGAGCCTTGCCCAGTCAGGGACAGATGGCAGTGCCCTTGGCTCAGCTACATAGGAAGGGAGACAGCTCTGCTGAGACTCTGGGCACTGGAATGAGGGGCTGCTTTGCAAAAGGCATGTTTTCAGAGCCATCTGCAGCCCAGTCCAGGGCTTCCCTGCCTGCCACCCCAGTGAAGAGCTTCTGCTGTGGCATGTCCACTGTCCTGGCACCCTTCCCATGTGGAAGTTACATTTGTAATTTTTCTTTTAGTCTTTCACATCTCTCTTGCTCTTCTGGTAGGTCACCACGAATAGCGATTCACTGCTAATTTCAAGTTTTCCAAAACATACCTGTTCTCTTCATTTTTCGTCAAAACATTTCAGTTCACCAAATAGATTGGCATTCATGAGATTTGTCAATCTGAGGTCGACTTTTAGATGTAGACATAAGGAACAAAACTGTTGGGTTTGTGTTTATTTTATATGCTTTTATATATTAAAAAATATAAATTTCAGTGCCAATCCACTGCTGAGGTCCACTTGCTTGTGCTGTAGTGAAGTCCAGAAGACCCGTCATCCTGACCTGAGAAACGGGCACCATCAGGCTGTGAAAAACACAGCTGTCTCAGAGGAAGGGAGAAGCATCTGCAGAACTGCCACACTGCCCAATGCTGTGGTGGCAGCATGTCCTTGCTCCCTTCTTTGAAACTTCTCTGAGAGCAAGAGACGTTTTTACATGAAATCTCTGAAGCATATTACTTTTTATTACTTCATCATCTAGATCACTAATTATATTAAATTAGCTGATGGAGACTATTTGGGTGTATTTTTATTACCTGAACCTTTTCTGAATTATGCACGAGGACTGTGATGTTTCAGATCTTCTCACTGTGGAAGGAGAGGATGCGATGGTTTCCTGTGTCCTCTGGCTGTCTTACATCTGGGGCAGATATGCCCTGGGAAATGGAAGGTTTTGAACACTTCACAATTAAACATAAAAGGTTCAGTTGTTTGTCCCCAGAAGAATCTTGGGAATAGAAGAACCAACAGTTTTCTTTGCTTTAACACTTTCCAAAACTGCTCTGAAATAAATTGTTAGCTGTTCCTTACAAGGTTTCCTTGCCTCCTCCTTGTGCAACACAGCTCTTTTAGAATAGGCTGCAAGAATTTGATACTGTATTTTCACAGAATGTTCACTGAGAATCCCCTGGTTGCAGTTCTGTCCATAGAGGGGAAAAATGCAAATTCCTGCTTGCATGTCTTCCTAACTTAAAAGAGCTTCTCCTCCAGAGAGAGAGATGTTTCTGGTTATCGAGGTCACACTTTAGGGGGCTGCTCTGCTTGTCGTGTTGCTGCACACAGTGGCCTCTCCACTGCTAGCGCCTTCTTAGCCAGCCTGGAGGAGTTGGGAGATGTGACCAGCCGCCCCCTCATCTCAGAGATGTGCAGCATGCTCCCTGTGTGTGGGAGGCACAGGGGGTGCATGGTCACCCCGCACCTGATGATGGTGAGTGCTGCCCTGCTCCTGCCCTGGGCTGCTCCAGGTGCAGCTCCTGAGATGCAGGGCCTCAGTGCTGTGCTTTGCCCATCAGAAGTTCCCTTCGATAGGTCTCCTTGGTATAGGTATCTGTGTACTGCTCCAGCCCTCCCCTGGTTTCATGAGCAAGTGCTCCTATTAGCGCAACCTTTGCACGCGGATGATATGTTGTGTTCCCTCTACCCCTTGGAACAGGGCTCTAACAACATTAATGAAACATTAGAGTTTTAATTACACCATTATCCTATTTATTTTTATAAATAATTCCAAAGCAGTCATTAAAGTTTGGGAACTTAGGAGTAAATGACTTAAGGGAAAGAAATCAGCTCCTCAGTCTTGTTATTATCTATTGTACAATCTCCCTGGGATGCTGCTGGGGAACTGGCAGAGTTGTTGCTGTTGTTAAGATGATTCATTTGCTCTCAGGGTGGTAACACACCGCTCGGTGGGACAGCACCGCAGTGCGTCACAGCGAGGTTGCCTCCCCCTCGCAGCCCCTGGGAAGGTATTGTGGGGAGAGGAGAGCATTGATCAGCCTGCGGAAGCTGGTGTCTCGCTGTCCTTCTGCAGCAGCTCTGCAAAGGGCTCTTGCAGTCCCCACCTTCTGCAGCTTGTTGGCTTCATCACAAAGCTGCAACATCTTCAAAAGACAAGGAATTCCAGGCTTGACTGTAAAGAGCCCATCGTTGGGGCACTGTGTAATATTGTTTGTGAGATTCCTCGGCTCTTCCCCGCCTCTTTCTGTCACTGTATGGAGAGTGTGACTGTTCTTGATGTTCTCAGGTTACTTTCTGTGCATTCAAAATAGCCCCGCTGTGGACCAGAACTGATGAAATCATTGGCTTATATGAACCAAAGGTCCCTTAAACCAAAACAAATTACCTGGGAGAGGCCCACTGACGTAACTCTTGCTCTGCTCTCCCTGCAGAACCCAGACATCGTGTTGGTGCACTACCTGAATGTCCCAGCCATCGAGGACTGCGGGAAACCATGCGGCCCCATCTTGTGTTCAATAAACACTGACAAGAAGGAATGGGCAAAGTGGACAAAAGAGGAACTCATTGGGCAGCTTAAACCGATGTGTGAGTACCTGGAGCCTTTTTAGCTTCTTTGCTGTATATTTAGAGTACAGTGTCTCTCACAGCCACCAACTATCCCTCTGAAGGAGTCATTTGTCACCATACAACTTGGCATGCGTCTGCATGCACTTTCTTCCTAATATGCAATACTTCTGGGAGACATGGTATGAGAGCTGCCCAGACTGTCCCCAAAAGGGTCCCTCTGCACACTTGGAAAAAACTGTACCTGTGGTCCTGCACTTTTGAGGGCTGTTTGTAGGCATCTACTCACTTTGCAAAGAGCCTGCTCAGTAGTGGCAGATGGCTTCCCCTAAGGGCACTTCATGTTTGGGTGGTCAGTGTCATGTCACAATGGGTTGCTGTAGCTTACAGAAGGCCCCATGGAATTGAATGTTTTGGATGGACATCGTTTCCTACAGTTCTGAACTTTGCAGTCTAAAGAGTCTGCTTAGGTGCCCAGCGTGATGGGGAAGTTTGCCCTCAAACAGGCAGTTCTTTGGACCTCTCTGCATCTGCCTTGGTCTATAATATTTTCTTTTGCATCACAGTTATATTGTATGCCTTCCCCTGGAGAGCACGTTCCAATGTGCACACAAACAACTTTTTGCAATGAAAGATTAGACATAAAGTGGGTCTGTAAGCAAGAGAAAATTAACTGCAGGAGCCACAATACCATATCTGAGTCAACAAATACCAGGTCTGCTTCTGTCCCTGCCCTCTGCCCCTGCCTGGGCGCTGGTGTCACGCCCAGCTTCCTGTAATTGGAGGTCACAGCCACGGAGTGCATGCTGATGTGTCTCTGCCATCCATGACAGATCAGTCTAATGCTGACTGCAGCCTTAGTAATCTGAGTTTGCACTGCTCCTTTGTTGCATCCTGAGCTGTGTGGGCCCCTATATTTCTTTTCTACACAAAGCTGGAGAGCAGAAGATAAGCAGAGGAGAATAAAGAAAATGACACATTTGCCCCTGGGGCTGATAACCTTAGGCAGAGATCCAGGGTGTCGAAGGTGTAGCTGAGCCTGGACAAGTACCTTAACATTAAACAGGAGAGGAAGCGGCAGCCTGTTTAAAAAATCTGCAGTGCATCAAGAAAATTATGTGAGAACTACAACGAACTCACCGTGAATTTAATAACACTTGGCTCTTTTATGTCTCAGGAGGGAAGAGTGAAATTCTGAGCAATTATTCAGAGTGTATATGCATGTACATGTCTCTGTTTATGGGTACATATCCTGGGAAACACATCCTTAGAAATGTAGCTACAATAAAAGCTTTGGATTCTGATCAGACCTGAAAACCAAGGAGGACATAGATAAGTGTGTTTGGGGAACGCAGAGGGGCACTGCTCGCCAAGAAGCCATCAGATTTGGTTCCAGTATGGGGTGTGCCGTGAAGTTCTGGAGCCAAGCACGTTAGTTTCATCACATTTTTGCATTAATCATGTTCTTTCACAGACTTCACAGTTTGATTGCCTGATGTTTCCAAATTTCTCTGCCCTAAAGCAGATTTGTCAATGACTTAATCAAAGCGTTGTGCTTGGTGTCGCTGGTGCGGCAGCAGTCTTGCCTTTTACCTGTTTTGTGTTGCAGTTCACGTTTCAGTCCTCTGGACTTGGAAGCTGTGTGAGGTTTTTGTTGATGCTTTTGTTTTCTTGGTTGCTATTTCTCATAAGAATTTTACGTTTAAGACAAGTTAGCAATGATACAGCCAGGATGTGTGTGGAAGTCCAAGGATATTCTACCTGTAGGGAGGTTCCCACTTCAGACCACTGATGTCATTCAGAATTAGGGGAGAGAAGCTGATACTAGTCTGCCTATGGGGAAAATGCTTCCTCCTGGTCAGAGGCTGGTGGCAGTGTCCAGCTCTTGACTCACTGAGAACGTGTGCTTGATTGTTCAAGTCCTATTCAGCCTGGACTGGAGTCAGGTGTTAAAGCTGTTGATCTCTGTCAGGTATTAAAGCTTATCTGTCAGAATCAAAGTTAGCAGATAGTCAGTGGTGTGGCAGCCAAAGCCTAGGAGCATGTTCTCTTGGCCATGTGTACCTGGAGAACTAAAAGTGATGTGGCAGATGGCTGGCAGGATGAGCAGCATCAGTCTTAGAGTCCGAGCCAGGCAAATACATCAAACTGTTTTTTGTGAAACGCAGAGAGACCCTGACTGGGATGATCAGGGAGTTTGTTTTTTGTATCCATTATTCACTCAGCTCCCTCTTCCTTCCCTACGGCATCATCCCAAAGTCAGTCCAGGCTTCATCAAATTTTCAGCAGGCATCAGGGACAGGCACTGGCTCCTGTTACCAGCCTCGTCACGTCTGTAAGCAGAGCAGGGCACTGAGGTCTGGGTGCCAAGAGGTGGCTTCTGCCCTGGTCCTGAAGGAGACCACTGAACCCAGAGAGAGCTTCTTGGCTGGCTGCAGGGATGGTGTTTCCTCATTCTGTAACTACTCACACAGGTGGTTATGGAAAAAAAACCACTTTTTTGGAGTAGCCATACAGCTCTGAGAACTTTGTGGAAACAGCATTAACTTGTTCTAACATAGCTGATGTGTTAACTAGTTAAGAGACTGAAATGACCCCATCTGCACATCCATGAAAGGTAAATGCTGCAGATGCTCTGAGGATTTGAGTTTTTTTCAACACCTCCAGCTGAGCTGAGACTGTAAATAATTAATCAGCCTGACTACAGTTTTCAAGGCTTTGGATTTTTACTTTAGATCTGATCTATTCGTCACCTGCCTTTGCACTGGGACATCCATGATCTCTTGATTGTCCTCTCTGGACTATCACTGTTGGCTTGTCAGACCTCAGTTTGACAGTCCTCGAGACTGAAGCAGATGAGCCTGGAAGGGCTGGATACACATTCGTGACCTCCCACAGGGTCATTACTCCCTCCTCCCAGGCTCAGAGATGAGGCCTCTGATCTTGGAGATGTCAGCAAAGGTCAGGGAGCACAGGGAGGGCTGTGACACCTCCTGTGATGGCAGACCTGCAATAATCCAGCTATTGGGAGCATCCCAGCTGGGTGTCTGAATCAAAAGGGTTGTCGTGTGTGTTGCTTTGGTATGGAGGCAACCTTTGGGGACATTTGTGCAAAGTGAATAGCTATAATAAATGAAAATTCTGCAGGAATGTTGTCCGAAACACCTGTAAGTCATTTCAGGATGCCTGGTGTGAAGAATGGGCCTCTATTTGGCATTGCTTTCAATTTCCCCCCCTTCTTGTTCCCCATTACAGTCTTGCTTTGAGATTTCTCTGAACAGATTAGCAGATGTCCTTAGAGGCATCTGGTGGTAAAAGCAAATTCAGTGGCAGAATCCAACTCAGCAGAATTCTGTATAAACTCCATATGATCAGCAAATTGTGGGCCAGCTCATGTTGGGGGTTTCTCCAAATCACCCCCTTTTGGCTCTCTCACCCTTCAGCTGGCAACGTATGAGTTACGAGCTCACAGCTGGTGCTACGTTGCAATCCTTGTTCCAGGTCCACTATAATTAAGAGCTGTCTTCCTTTCAGAGAAAAAGTTTTTTCGTTCCTCTGCTGCATAGAAACTGAAGGCTTCTGTTTGTGCCCCCTGCACGCAGCCACAGCTGGAAAGTTTCACGTGGTGCCAGTCAGAGGTGATGCCTCTAGGCATGGGCCAATCTTGCCTCTTTACTGAGTCCCCAGTTCTGTGTAAGGGAACCGATCAGGGCCCCTGGAGGTGACCTGAACCTGCGTGCCCTTGTTGTTGCCACTGGAGATGGCATCAGATGCCTGCAGCTCAGAATGAAATTCAAATAACAGCAGTCAGCATTAACAGGGTTTCAAGAACTGAGTTGTTTTATCTTGAGTTGATTTTATATTCAATTTCAGTAATTGGGTATAAGGAGGGGGTTTATATTTTATCTTAAGAGATCAGTTGTACAAAAGTCTAAATGGGATGATTTTTACATTCCCCAGATGGTTTGTCAGAGCTCCAAAGGTGCCCCTCAGTGGGGTCAGCTTAGTTCACCTGACCACATAAAAAGCAACATGGATTCTTTAAAAGACTTTGTTTTTAGTAATGCTGACATCCAGTTTTACTGCAATAGGTTGAGTTTTTATTAAAAAGAGAACACAATAGTAGTGCTAGATAGGCTCTTATATCCTACCAGCCACTTGGACTTCAAGTACCTCTGTTCACATTGTCTGCATGGCCAGTATGAGCCACCTGCTCATTTAGCCACCTGCTTGGCTTCTCTCATCTTTTCACCAAGCCTTTTCTTACTGCAGGTGTGTGACTCTAAACAGGGGTCCCATGCAAGAATTGCACTTTTCCTCTCCCTCTGAGATCTGCAGTGGCCTTCATGTCCCCAGAGGAAGCTTGTTCCTGTGCGTGTATGGGCCACTCTGTAGGAAACGTGGTTTCCCTCATGGGCAAGTTTTACCTACTGTAGAAACTCCAAAAGAACAAAATTAGGAATCACGATTCAGCTGGTGCATTTGACCTGCATTTGGAGAGACAACAGTGAAATAATCCCACTGAGTGTTGACAACAGTCCAGGATGAACCAACCATTAGCAGTAATGGAAATGAACTTGAGGAAACCTAAACCAAATAGTTTCCTGTCCCCCTGAAACTTGGATATTAAACCGGATGCAGCAACTGCCGAGCCTCCCTGGGGAGGCTAGGGGCACCCCAGCCTTTGTTTCCTGTTCTTCTGTAGTATTTTATCTGGCTTCTTAGCATTTGGCTGTAGGGACTGGCAGATTCAGTTCTAGAGCACCTGCTGAGGAGGGTCCACACCTTGCTGGCAGTGCCACCGAGGTGTGGCAACCCTGGGAAGGGGCTCCGTGTGGGCCATGATTATGAGGAATTTTTTTCCCCAGAATGGCCCAGCAAGACTTCTGCTAAAAAAAACAATAATAAACTGGAGAAATTAAAAACAAATGACAAAATTAACCCTGGAGAAACGGAGAGGCTTCGCCGGGCCCCGTAAGGGGTCGCGCGGGCCGGGACGGCCGCCGGTGCCTTATCCGCTGGCGCCACCTGGCGGCTGCCGGGCGCCGCTCCCGTTGCCCTTCGCAGCGGGAGGAGAAGAATGGTGATGATGCCCTTGAGCCGCAGCCGGAGGAGGGCGAGCACCGCACAGAAGGAACGGGAGAGCTGTGCGACAGAAGTGGCTTCGACTCTGCTTCTCCGTGGGCGAGCAGCCTGGGACTTCAGGTATCTGTAAATAGTGGCAGGAGTCCCACTCCAAGTATCTTCAGAAGAGTCGTGTCCCACTGGTCCCCTGCAAGGGATGTTGGACCAAGTGTACTGCCCACTCCCTGTGTGCATCCCACTGCATCTGAGCAAACCTTCAAGGGCAGGGCTCGCTTTGGAAGACAGACATCCCTTTGAAGAACAGCTGGGTGCAAAGCGCCTGTGTGAGTCCGTGCAAAGGCATTAGCATTCAGGGGGTGTCATGAGGAAACGGCGCCATCCCCAGCAGTGCGGCTCAGGAAACCTGTCCTTCACAACCAGTAATGAGTGAAAATGGAAGGCTGGAAAATCAAAGCTGAATGAGTGTGGGCGTCTGAGTATGAAAGGATAAATCTAAAGGAAAACTCCTTCAGCCAAACTGAGAAATCGGAACAAGGCCTTTACTTCTGTCAACACTGTCAACACCAACGCAGCAAAAATTGAAGGCTGCCATTTCCAATTTACCATTGCCATGGAAACACCTCTCAGTGTCAAGACCTGGTGGAGCAGGATGTGGGCAGCAAGTTGGGAATGGGCAGTTGGACAGAGGACCCACTCAGCCTTCCAGCAGCACTTTGGGAATTTTTAAAGCACTTTTTGTCAATCAGGTATGGCCAAGGATAGGACGCTGGAACCTGGGTTTGCGGTGGGCTGTCAAGATACATCAAGAGCAGAGGTAAACAGAAACCTGACCTTGATGATTCCAGATATTCCAGCTTTATCAGTCCAACTTACCTGTTTCGTGTGGGAGATTTTGTTGTTACTCAAAAAAACATGTCAAATTGGGGCAGAGAAGCAGCACACAGGGTATAGGAAATAGCTTTATCATGTAGTGTACATGTGTATGTATGTGTAAGCTGTGTTGGGGTGAATGGTATGAAAGAGCAAGATCTTTGGAACAGAAAAAGGGAGCATAAAATGTTTGAAGTGGGAAAGAGAAACATCTAAGAGCATTCAGAAAGGGTGAAATGATCAAATTTAAATGTGGGAGGGTGTTTTAAAGACAAGTTTTGCTTACGGTGGAGAAACCACAGAGAGAGAAACAGTTTTAGCTGTTCATGGTGTTGGGTCTAGAGTGAAGGTGAGACAGATAGGCTTGAGGTGATGGGGAGGAGGAAGATAACTGCAAGACTGGAGGACTGCAGAAGACGGAGGCAAAAATAGCCAGAGTGTTGTAAGAAACCTGGACAATCCTATGTTTCTGTATGCAAGCTTCTCTTGGCTTCTGAGCTGCCTTTTTGCTGGTAGTCCAGATCATTTTTCATCCCTTGCTCATGATGGTTGAAGTCTTGACAGCACTAATGAACAAGGAGCTGCTGGGCCACTATTTTTGTTGTGTTTTCTTCAAAAGGGAAGAATGGTGAGAGCCCATGCTCACAAAAAGAGGCTGGAGGCAGTTCTGCTAGGGAGCAGTGTTAGCACTCTGAGTAGTAGACCTTCCCGCAGCCTCACTTCTCGCCTTTGAGCACCCAGTGAAACACCAGTAACTCTGCCTGGCTGCACTGCCTTGTGTTGCAGACACTGCTGCACAGAGGGTGTGGTGGCAGGAGGAATGCGTTGCTGCTGTAATGCAGCAGCTTTTAGATCCCTCCATGCTATTACTGAAAAGGAAAGTGTTGAAGCAGTTCACAGCTTTCATTTTAAATTATCAGGAAGTGCAGTAGGAGTCAGAACAGGAATCCAGATTAAAATACTTCTGAGAATTTCTGCTAAGCTTCAATCTTTTTTTTTTCCTTTTGTATTTATACGTTATGGCTATATTTAGTCAAACATAGTTCTGCAGTGGCTTCAGTTTTTGAACCACTAAAAACCAGGAAGAGTGTGTGTGTATGCTTTTTATTAACCTTCCTTTCATAATGCACTTTCTTCCCTATAGAAATCTCCTTTCCTGCTGATTCATTATGTGTCAGGAAGCCAAGCGTGACATGTTAAAAGCCATCTTGATAGTGTTTCGTATTCAGTACTAACAATTCACCAGGCACAGGAGTCTTTCTTTAAAAGGGGGAGGAAGAAATCTGCATATTGGATGTGCCAAGATAGTGGATAATTTGCATTAAGCATCCAGACATTCTTTTTTTGCAATCTGTCACCCTTCACTGCCTTTTTAATTTATAACCTTCATAGTATCCAGGGAGCATAAGTACTAAAAAAAAAAGTGGCTCCACGTGGACAGAAGCTGGAGCCCTTTAGGATCAGCTGGAGCAAGGCTAGAGAAAGACCTTTCCTCAGCAGCATTGATCCTTGATGGGACTTTGCTATGCTGAAAATAATAGGCATGGTCCATCCGTTACGCCTTGGCTTCCAGCTCACAGCTTGATTCAGACTTAAGAACCATCATCATGAATACACAAACCACAGGTCATGATTCACTTCCCAGACTTGCCCCCATGATGTGTTGCTCATCCCAGGATTTCACAGCAGTAGGGAGCAAACACTGCCATCCTGCTGTAAAACAGACTTTCTGTACCCAACAAACGCAATGCGAGCACACTTCTTTAGCAAAGCATTTCTGAAGTAACCTCTGAAGAAATGACTTAATGCAAACTTTGTCAGTAATAATTACAATTCGGTAACTTTATGTCATATAGCCAGAAGTATCCAAAATACCCCACTGACAATGTATCTTTGGCAAAACTGCTATTTGAATGTCACTTATTAGGCATAATATCACAGGTGACAGAATAATGTACCCTAAATAATAAAATGAATGTGAGTGGAGGTAGTGAAGTGGCAAGTGTATATAATTTAAACAGATATAATAATAGAGATGGAGTGTTAAGAGGAAATTCAAAACCGTGAATGTAGTAGAAAGCAAAATCTGTTGGGTACGATAACAATAAATGTGGTTGTGAAGCAAACATAGAGGGACTCATTACTAAACTATCTGCAGCACTTTAAATAGTGATATGAGGAAGAATACTTGTAAACCTTCTTTACAGTATTTCTACAGGTTATCCAGCCTGGCCAGGAGAAATATGAATTCTGTCATATAAAACTAGACCAAGACGAGATGCCGTTAGGCAAAGTAACATCAGTGGGTGATGAGGGAATACAGCAATAAGTAACAAAAAAGGCAATAAAACTGCTTCACAGAGCAGATCCAGGAACCCTGTTGCACTGGCAAGCATGTGTGACACACTAAATGAACAGCATCGAAGAGGAGAACAGGAGATTCACATGATATGCTGCTCCTGTGACCATGGCCATTAGCTGTCATAAACATGCTTTCATTTGCATCTGATCTTCTTGCATGACATGAAGCTGCTTGCATCTTGTGCCCCAGCCCTGCAGATGCTCCTGGCTGTTTAGGGAGTACCAGCCCAACCTGCTGCTGCTAGCATTTTACCCCCTCATATCAGGGACCTTCACCATTCAGGGATCTGTGCATTTACTACAAAGCCTAAGTCTGTGGGACTTTTAACTTTGATTTGGTATATTCTGATTAAAGATTTCAGAACACAACATGCAAGGAATGTGCTTGACTATGGCAAAGACACTCCTGAAAAGAAGCTGCCAGGCATGAGAACACCTTGGAAATGATGTTACCAGGCAGCACTTTCCAAAATCTGCACATGAGCTCTGGTGCACACAAAGGATCAATAAATAATATGCACATATAAATTGCTTAGAGAGACATTACAGGAGACAGAAGATGCTGTGAGTCAGTTATTATGGATAAAATATTTTGTAAGTGCTATTTCCATTGTAACTCAGGTTGCAAATATCACTGTTATGGGAAATTCTGCATCTAAAAAATTCTGAGAGGGAGCCTTTATTCAAATCATGTATCTACATGCAGTTTAACATTCTTATTTAGATAGCTATCAGGCCCAGAGAGTCCCCAAGAAAAAAACCTTCAGTTTGCAACATGTTCTCCAACATCACCCTCCTGTCCGTTTTCCCAAATTACTAAGAGGTTGTCCAAATCTGAAGAGGAATTCACACAGTGTCTCTTAGTCACTCCCAAAAAATGACTCAGTCTTCACTGCTGCTAGTCAGGATCTGACAAGGAAGACCTGGCAGAAGGTTTGCATGTGCTGTTAGACTGGGGTATTTTGGCTGCTGATTTTACTATAAAGCTGATTTTGTTTTCATATTAGACAGAAAACGGTTCCAAAATGCTCCTTGGAATTGTTCTGTTTTACTTCAATGCAACCAAGTCTTTTGTTGCTTTTGGGTTTTCAATGAAGGTTCCAGGCACTACGGGGATAGTCTTTGCAGGTGCACAGTCCCTGTCTGCAGCAGACTGAAATAGAGCCAGATACGCTACTGAGGTGTTTTTCTTTGGTATATACCTAATTCAGGAATTGCATTTGGAAGCTTATGGATACCAAGGAGCATAGATTAGTAAACCAGTAACCATTACTGTTGGTTTTTACAGGTCTCCTTCAGTTCTGACAAAAAGCAGCAGGAATGGGTTTGGATGGTTCTGGCATGGTTTTGAAGTTCTGATGGGAAATTCTACTGTTCTCTTTGCAGTTCATGGCATTAAGTGGACATGCAGCAATGGCAACAGCAGTTCAGGATTCTCAGTGGAACAGCTCGTGCAGCAGATCCTCGATAGCCACCAGACCAAGCCCCAGCCTCGGACACACAACTGTCTCTGCACTGGTACCTTGGGTGAGTACCTCGGGAGGGCACAGAACATTGCTCAGCTTCATCCAAACCAGCAGCAGGGTTTATAGTACTGAGGTACTAGTTCTAGTAAATACCTTCCACATATGACCTGCTCAGAAAGGCATATTCTCTTCTACATGCTCAAATTCTGTTACCAAAGCCTCAAAATCTAATGTTCTTCCAACTTCACCCTTTGAATTCCTTGCCCTGCAGCCCACTTTGTTGAAGAAGTGCTCAGGTGGTTAATTACACAGTATTGCTGGGCTAACACAGGTCTTTTTTAGGTATCGTGAAAATACAGATTTCTTTCCTGTTAAAGGAGATGACTATGTTTTGAATAAGACTACAGCAGCAAGAAGCAACATCGTTAGTGTTAGCATTTTATACAGACAGGGGAAAGCTAAGTGATTCACTTTTCCAACTCTTTTGCTTTATAGCCACCCCTTTCTAGTACTTTGTTCAACTGAAGATATGACACATTAACTAGTCTTTAGCAAAACTTATAAAGGAAAGCTGTCAGTGTTTCAAAGGATTTATTTTTTCTTCTTTTCTTGAGCAGTTGCATTATACAATCAAGACTTTAATAAGAATGATGACCTCTGAAATACCTGAGCGTGGATTAAAATTCACCCCTTAAGGCTCAGCATTTGATCCAGGCTTGCAGATCTGAACATGAATCCTTTTATGATTCCCTTTGAAGTTCTGTCTTGTGCTAAGTCTTCTCAGTGCTTTTTAATGTAACAGTATTGCTTTGTTTTGTAACGGCTTGCACATTGACTCACACATTCCCAATTCCTTACTGTCGTCCACAAATACAGCAGTGTGAAAGCCTTTTCCTTGTTCCTGTTCGTCTCTGTACCTAGGAGAATAGAGAGATTTAATACTGCATTTAATCTCAAAAGCACTGTCTTGAACTACTTTAAGTGACCGCATTCAAATTTTGAGCACATAATGGAGAAGTTCCCCTTCAAGGACAAGGAACAAAAGATTTAGCAAATTGCAGTGGCTAATGGATGCCTTAGGTTGCCCAGGCATTTATAACTGTAGCCATTAGGTATAGGGAGGAGGTTTCTTTCCCTCTTTAGTTATTCAACAGTACCATAATTAATGTTCTTACATCATTCTAGGGAAAATTAATCAATTAAGGAAAGAAACATCAAAAATTAATGGGCTGCTCTTCTTTAAACAGCAAAAACAGTCCCCATACCAGAGTTTCTGGCTAAGGTGCCTTTGCAGACAGAATTGTTTACTTCATCATGCCTGATTTCCAAGCTCCCAGGAATACAGGTGATGTTACCTTCTGTCAGGCCAGTAAAGGTGCTGCCTGGCTTAATTTGTGGAGGACTGTCTTCTGGTGACCCTTGCTTGAGTATTCTTCAGCAGCTCCAGTGCTGGCCATGTGCTCTGCGTGCACCTCCCAGAGTACAACACATCTATCTGTCAGCACAGAAACAGCTGAGAGCCAGAGAAACACATCACCATCCTTATGGGAAGGCAAGAATGCTTTGTATGGCTAATGTGCTATTTCTGCAATAATTTGATTGGCAACTGTAATAGACACAATGATGACAGGAAGGTGAGGGCTAATTCTAAGTGGCAGGGTGATGCCAGGGACAGGAGCATGATACGGCATCTGTCACCTCCAGGTTACCCAGTCAGCATCCACCCCACAGGAGCAGCTGTCAAACCTCCCAACATCAGCCAGCATGAAGAGCTGAGCATCTGTGTCATGGGGGCTGAGGTCATGTCCGTGGGGCAGGTGGAACAGGGCCCTGTGCCACAAGTGGCAGCAGCAGCCCTTGCTCTGCAGACTTTGCACTGAGATTGGGCACATCTAAATAACTCTGTGACTTGTCACATATGCCAATTTCTCTCCTCTTAACATGTTGCCTAATCAGGGCAGGGAGGAAGGGGGCAGGTGCTACATGGGGTGAGGGTAAGGGTGCGCACATGCCTGTTGTTAAGATTGCTGTCATTGCATGCAGTGCATTGGACAGGACCTGTACATCTGGCACTGGTGAGAAATTTATTTTATTTCCAAAGTTGCTTTTGCTGTCTCGTACGTGTGCTCGCTCTTTCTCACACATGCACGTATAAGTATAACTCTCCCTTACTACAACCATGAGATACACAACTAGCATTGTCTTAATTTTGTATTTACTGAATGGCAAATATTTTTGTTTTTTGGCACAGGGGCGGGAAGCAGTGTGCATCACAAGTGTAACAGTGCCAAACACCGCATCATATCACCAAAGGTTGAACCAAGGACAGGTGGGTACAGCGCTCATTCAGAGGTTCAAAATAATGATGTCTCTGAAGGCAAGAACGAGCACAGTCATGGCAAGGCCTCCAGCCGAGAGAAGAGGAACGGCAAAGTGGCGAAACCGGTGTTGCTCCATCAAAACAGCACTGAGGTTTCTTCCACCAACCAGGTGGAGGTCCCTGACACGACCCAGAACTCTCCCGTGTCCATCAGCAGTGGGTTAAACAGCGACCCAGATATGGCAGATAGCCCAGCTGTCACTGGTGTGTCCAGTATGGCTGTAGCATCAGTTATGGGAAGCTTGTCACAAAGTGCCACTGTATTTATGTCAGAAGTCACCAGTGAAGCTGTGTACACCATGTCACCCACCTCTGGCCCAAATCAACACCTTCTGTCCTCAGATGCAGCTGCACAAGGACTGGTACTTGCTGTGAGTTCAGATGGACACAAATTTGCTTTTCCAACCGGCAGTTCAGAGAGCTTGTCAATGCTACCCAGCACTGTTTCCGAGGAACTTGTGCTCTCCACAACTTTAGAAGGAAATAGAAAAATTCCAGAAACCACCATGAATTTTGACCCAGACTGTTTTCTTAACAATCCCAAGCAAGGGCAGACTTATGGTGGAGGAGGTATGAAAAGTGACAGTATCAATACCAACGTAAGGCAGTCACCCACAACAGAACGTAGCTTCAACTTCAATACAACCCTCACAAAAGAAATTAAAACTGAGGACACATCTTTTGAACAACAGATGTCCAAAGAAGCATTTTCCTCCACTTCTGCATCGAACACTCTCACCCTCAGTACTGGTTCAGGTTTGCTTCCATCTGGAGGAGGTCTGAGCCCAAGTACCACCCTGGAGCAGATGGACTTCAGTGCCATTGACTCCAACAAGGACTATTCTTCCAGCTTCAATCAGACCGTCCAGAGCCCTCATGTTCATCAGACCCCTTCCCCCAGCTTCTTTCTGCAAGATGCCAGCAAACCTATTCCCCTTGAGCAAAACACTCACAACAATTTGAATGACACAAGTAGCTCATTTGTGAGCACGTTAGGAATCCCCAGTGTGAAAACAGAGTCCTCATCCCAGACCACTTCCAACTGTAATGGCACGGTTGAAACCAGAATAGAGTCCACCTCTTCTCTCCAGCTGATGCAGTTCCAAGCAAACTTCCAGGCTATGACTGCAGAAGCTGAAGTTCCCATGGAGACCTCCCAGCAGGCAGAAGGAAATGAAAATCTACTTAAATCAGGGGATCTTCAAGCCTGCAACACAGAACACTACTTGCAGCCTGAGTCCAACGGGGGTATCAGGAATGGGAACAATCTCCCTATTCTCCAAGGAAACATGGTACAAGGACTCTATCCCGTGGTCCATCCCAGCTTAAATAACTCCTCCAACATGGAGCTTAACTTGGACCACTTTGACATTTCCTTCAGCAACCAGTTTTCTGATCTAATTAATGATTTCATATCAGTAGAAGGTGGGAGCAATGCTCTCTATGGACACCAGCTGGTGTCAGGTGACAGTGCCGGACTGTCTCAGCCTGAAGACAGTAACAGAGCGACGTACAACCAGGCCGAAATGTGCATTCCTTGCTGCAGTCCTCAGCAGGCCAACATGCAGCTCAGCAGCACGGAGAACGGAGCCAGCACCATGGCATACATGCACGTGGCTGAGGTGGTCTCAGCAGCTGCGGCACAAGGCACTTTGGGCTTGCTGCAGCAGAGTGGGCGCTTGTTCATGGTGACAGATTATTCACCAGAATGGTCTTACCCTGAGGTAAGTCCAGGGCTTTTACTTGGTAATGTTTACTGCTTTATCTTTCTTTGCCTTGTTAATAAGGGCTCACAAGAACTGTTTTGTTAAAGCTTTGACAAGGCTTTTAAAATTTCTCTTCGAAGTTGGAACATCCAAGACCTTTTGCTTGTCTGAGTATACTTTTAATTAAACCCTTCATTACCCTGACAGCAGGGCCCTTTCTTCACTTAGGAAGCATCTGAACAGAAATGTAACATTTCATTGAAAGCAAAGTCTTTCCCATGCAATGGCTTCATGGTGTTACCTAGCCACGTTTGAGCAATAGAGTTTGCAAATGTTTCTGATGCTCTTAGTAGAATAATTCCAGACCTGCACTGCCTTAATGAGTTCAGCATTTCCCTCCATCTCACTGACTTTCCAAAATCAGTTGCATGTCCTGCAAGTTGAAAATGGCAGCAGCACAGGCTTTGCGGAAGTGAAGGAATGCAGGAGGAAGGAGGCTGTTAGAGCCACTAATGGGAGAGAAAGGTTGTTTTGAATAAAAAAAAAATCGTTTGTGTTTTTATGAGCCCGGCCTTGGAGCAGTGTTGTGTCTGTGTCCTAACCGAGGTGTGTAATACCTGTTCTCGCTGAGCAGCGCTATCCGGTTGCCAGTGGGATGCGGCCCCGTGAGGCTGCTGGGGCTGCGCCCGGACATTCCCGGCCTTTGCGGAGCGGTGTTCGCTGCGGACTGGGCGAGCTCGGCAGGCCCGGGCCGGTACCGGGAGGAGCCGCAGCGGGCTGGGACCGGCATTGGGCGGCCTCGGTCTCCCGGCTGTGGCGCTGCCGGCGGCGGCCGCCCGAGGGCAGCACGGCTGCGGGGAAGGGGCGGCGGGGCCGGGGCCGCAGGCCCGGGTCAGCTCGGCTCCGTGAGCCCTCGGGAGGCTGAGCGCCATCCAGCCGTGCTCCGCTCTGCAGTGGCCTCTCCTGTCATGCCTGGGTTTCTCCCTTTTTTTCCTCACAGGGAGGAGTAAAAGTCCTGATTACCGGCCCGTGGCAGGAAGCCAGCAATAATTACAGCTGTCTGTTCGATCAGATCTCAGTGCCTGCATCTTTAATTCAGCCAGGGGTACTGCGCTGCTACTGCCCAGGTAAGGAGCACCGCTCCCTTACAGCAGGTGTTTTCAGAGCCTGATCATGCCATGTACATGTCCTGACCCACTGTGAAAGGCAGCGCATAGGCATCAAGAAGCTTTTCCTTTTTCTTTGACCTAGATAGTGTGAGAAGAGCAATTTGACATCTTGATATATCAACAAATTGTTGATATACAACAAATACTATTTAGAATCTCTGAATTAACTTTAAAATAATTATTTGAAGTAATTTAAACTAATGCTAAGCATTCCTTTAGTTTTGAAATAGCAGATTAAGGACTGTTATTTAGGGATGCACTCACTGCTCTGCTGACTCAGTTTGCCTACATTTTGCCCTTTGTCCTTGTTACTTACAGGATGAGAATATCTCCAGCCTCCCTACAGAGATTTTCAGTAGTGCTAGCCCTCAGTATGTGATTTTTTAAGTGGATGCAGAATAAACTGGCTTCATTGCTAGGCCTCGGCTTCCCACTGGAAATGCAGTGAGGCTGGTAATCTTTGGAAACACACGTGATTCTGCCTCCTGCCAGAACAACCAGTTAGGTGACTCTGAAGCTTAAAACCCCCATGTTTGAAAATACAGATTGGATTTTGGACTCTTCAGTTATCTAGTCCCAAAAATATTGTCAAATGCCCCCTCTCTTCACCTGCTCTGAGCCCAGTGAGCACATGGGGATATCCACAGGATAATTCCTAGCCATGGGTTTCTGCATGGAGTTCTCTGTCTTATCACACACGTTTTCCTTTTAGCTCATGACACTGGGCTCGTGACTTTGCAAGTTGCCTTCAACAATCAGATCATCTCCAATTCTGTGGTGTTTGAATATAAAGCCAGAGCTCTGCCAACCCTGCCTTCCTCCCAGCATGACTGGCTGTCCTTGGACGGTAAGAAGACTGTGGTATTCTTTAAGAAAGCTTGTCAAATGTAGGACTCCTGGAGGAGGGGGTGGAATATGTAGAGGTGCAAGTTTGTGCTGAGGAAAAGGGCTGTGGCAATATTAATTAAAGTCCTCTCACTGAAATTTCTTACTAGTTCTTTCCATGGGAACAAAATGTTGCTGTCTTTGGTGACAAAGGGGTGTTTTCTTTGTCTGGATAGAAAGCTGATAATTTCCCTGAAACAGGGACTAGCTGGTCCCTAGCAGAACAGAACCATTTACCCTGGATTTGTCTTTCCTGAGAATTCTAAAACTTGAGCTTGTTTAGAAAACTGTGTATTTATTAAGCACAACGTGGAGAGATACTGAGACATACGAGAGGGACATTCTAAGGAAGCTGGGGTGGTCTCGCCTCCAAAGATTTGCATGGAGACAGAGCACCGTGGTATTGCAGAGTAAAGAGAGGTTTGTGACATGACTGTAGAGGAACACTTGCGAACAGAAATGGAAATGGCTCTTAATGAGCAAGTACACATAGTCTTACGTTCAGCGTCAAAATCGAGTTTGCTAGACTTCAGAGTATTGTAAGAGTCTGCAGGTGCTTTTCATCTGCCACTGAGGTCTCTCCTGCCTGTGGACTACAGCTGACACTGTGTGATGGTGATTGATACTCAGCTGTTAGCAACCTCTCCAGTGTAGCATGCTACATGGATAGGTTTTAAACCCATTGTTTGACAGTTCCTTCAGTGCTGATGAATTCAGAGGAGCCGAGAAGGTGGCTGTGAGTGCTGTCTCTGGTGTCCCTGCAGTTTGTCTGGGAGCTCTTGGTTAGCGGGCCAGCTCCCAGTTAGAGATTGTTATGCTGTGGTGATGGTGAAAGGAGGAGGACTGCAGCAGTGAACAAACTAGGGCATTGCTAACAGGGAAGGGGAAAAAAAAAGTAAGAGGACCACTGCATTGCAGAGGCCCTTCAGGGAATAAGACTGAATAATTATACTAACCGTGACTTATTGAAGCCTCTGCCTTGATGCACAATGCTCCAAAGGGAGCAAATTACTCTCTTATTTAAAGGACCAGCAACATCTACCCATTTATTGTTAGAGAACAAATGTTAGCTTAGCTAGCTAAGGTATAAGCTAATATGAGTTGATTCTATCAATTGAATAAATACACAAATCCCTGTCTTCTCTGTTTGCTTTAATTTCCCTGCTTAAAATCCTTGCCCTACTGCCTGTTATGTAATCTTGAGGGAAGATTTTCAAGGAATATTTGTAGTCACAAAATATTGACAGGAATTTTAAAATTCTTTTTAATTAACTCAGTGGAACACTTTGAGTTCCTTTGCACTGCACTGGCAAAATACCATTCATGATTCCAGCTGGAATGATCACTACCAGAAAGGCAGTGTTAACAGTCATACCACAGGAATAGCATAGGAAAAGAACAAGCAATTTCCATCTTACCAAAGTTTAAATAAACAATTCTCTTCCAGAAATCTCTTTACTTTAAGGTCAAAGACATTCTGTACATGAACTCTATGTTTTCAGTTATATTAAGACAAGAATCGCTTTTTTTTGAGCACAGCACAAGTACTGGTCTTTGGAATCAGGGAGCAGTCCTGCAAATGACTGGGAAGTGTTGTGAGACCATCTTCCTCCACGCTGGTGCTTCTGGGACTGTATCGAGCCAAGTACAGGAATGCACAGAGAAGGATTTTGAAGGTGGCAGCATGTCTGGTGCCATCCTCTGAAGGTCTCCTTCCTTTGTCCATGTCTGCTGCACCGTGAAGGATAGTGCACCCTGTTCTGGCCTATACACAGACATGCTTGTTTTATTCTGAGTTTCCCTTATTTTACCCCATGGATGAGTTAGATCTTTTACAAATGGGCACTTGACACCAGCTGCTGATGTTCTTGCATTTTTTTTCTAGTTAATTAGAATAGTGGTGTTCTTTCTTTTCAAAGCAAGCCTTCCTTCTCATAAAGGAAGCACTCCCATGTGATCCTGTTCTCCGCTCATAAACTTGGCAGCCTTTTCTTTTTTCTGTGTAGAACTGTGTTTCCTGAAGTCATCATGTGCTTCTGTAGCCGTTTGACCTCACTTTTCATTCACTGTAGAGAGGTTCTCTTAAGAAAGAAGAACAGAAAAGCAAATGAGGCCCCTTCTGAACTGAAGGGGCAGAGATCTTCTTATGGCAGATGCATAACACATTATAAAGGCATTTCAGTGCAGATTCCCAGTGGAAAGCATGTATGTTTGCCCTCCGCTGAAGTCTTTGCTGCTTTCATGAAGTGTCTGAAGAGATGGTGTTTCCTTGGCATGAGATGTGATCAGAAATTCCAGAGAAATGGATATGGGTGCTCTTGGCATTACACTTATGCATCTGCAGGAAAGAGGACAGAACTTAAAAATAGGGGCAGGCCGTATGTGTATTGATGAGTCAAGTGTATATGGCATGGACAAAGGTGTGACTGGTACTGAATATAAATGGCACTGATGCGGGAGCACTTGACAGGCAACCTTTCAGCTACTGCTGGGTTCTCAATTTATGATCTGGCTGACTTTCCCAGCTGGAAAACATAAAAAAGACCGGGGGGAGTTGGTGGCTCACTGATGTTAGCATGACATGGCCAATATCTGTGGTATCCAAACTCTCATTTTGGCATGCAGGAGGTGGATGGAATCACATGCACTCCCATTATCTGTGACTATATAGTGTGCGTATGCTGCCTGTAGTGTTCCACAGTTGGACAGGTACATGATTTCTGTAGGTGGTGGTAAGCATGCAAGGTGGTAGATGTCCATCACCAAAAACCATGGCACGTGTCTATTTAGCAGGACCAGATGCCCTTCTTAGCACGCAGATGTGATGAGATGCAAGACAACAGTGATGTAGGAGAGATGTGTTCAGTATCACTGAGATCCTTAGGAATGTTGTTTTGCAGCTGTGAGAGACTTTTGGTAGAAAAAAAGTCCATGTTCATAAACAGTATCACTGTTTTTCGCTCATCTTTCCATCTGGGTAGAAGTGACTGGATGTTTAACTTTGCATCGTGGATTCTACCATAAAAGATTATCTATTTAGGTTCTCTTTGGGAAAAGGAATAAATGTTTTGTACCATGTTACAGGGCTGCCATGCAGCTCACTGGGATGTGTGAGCATTGATAGAGGACTAAGATACCTTGCTCCTTCCTAGGAACTACACTGTAAACTTAACACGTTTCTATTCATCCTCCTCTCTGCTGACTCCTCTGCAGTATGGAGGCTTTGACTGTTCTGTATGTATTCCTGCTGAGATTTCTTCGGTGTTTTTTTTCCTTTCACGCACCATTATCAAAGACACAGTTTCAGGAAGCCAGTCTCCTACTCCTCTGACTGCATTTCCCAGACTGCCCTTTTCCGTTTTGGCCATGATGTGAGTGAACTGATGTGAGGAACAGTTAATTTTCTGTGCTGAGTGTCGTCTTCTGAGCCAGCTTGATTTCATGGTCAGGTATCGGATTCCTCTGGGATGTCAGTGTTTGTTCTCAGGCCGATGACTGAACGCATCCTGCTGCCCCGGGGAGTCTGCTGTGGGGCCCGTGGCTCCTCTGTGGATCCTGGGACTGCACACTCTGTGGAATTCTTTGTCAGGTTTTTAAGCTCTGCGAATTTGCCTTATTAGAGCAGTTAGTAAAAGTACAAATATTGCGCGTGTAGCGAGGTGAGAACTGTGCGTACGAGCCTGGCTGCGGGAAGGTGACCGCAGGTATGTCGCGCCCCGGGCCCGACTCGCTGCCGCTGGCCGGAGGCCGCACTTTCGCACGCTCCGGGCAGCTCGGCGAGCGGCGAGCGGCGGCGGGAGCGCGCTCCCGTTGCTGGTGCCGCGCTGTAAACACGGCGTTGGCCGCCAATGGGGACCGGTGACGTCAGAGCGGGGCGGGTTCGGTGGCGGGCGCGGAGCGAAGCGGGGCAGGGCCCTCCCGGCCGCGTCGCGCAGACAATGGGAGGTGGCGGTAGCCGCTGCCCGTCCGCAGCCGCTCCGGATCACCGCTGAGCGCGGGGCGGGGAGCCTATCGGACGGGGCTGGCATCCCGCTATGAGGGGAGCGGGGGGCCCCGGCGTGGGCTGAGGGTGGCAGTGGGACCCCGCGCCCCTGCTCCCCGCCCGGGCAGCCCGAGCCGGAGCGTCCGCGGCGCAGT
>VXAY01003875.1:41375-82028 GCA_013399855.1 Oxyruncus cristatus | reverse complement strand
TGAACGGCGCCCGGCATCGTCCTCCGGCGGGGCCGCCCCGAGCCCCAGCCTGAGCCATGCCGGCCAGCGCTAGCCCGGCCGCTGCGGCCGCCCGGGCGTGGGGGGGCACCGCTGAGACCCGCCGGCGCTGCGGCAGCACGGCGGAGCTCCAGCTGGCTGCGAGGATGCGAAAGACGACAACCAGGTCTGGGGGGAGCCTGTTCTGCCCGCCCCTGCTGAGAGGGCTGCTTCAGATGCTGGCTGGAGCCTTCGCTGATGCCTTGTAGACTCCCAGGTCAGTCCTCTGGTGCCAAGTGTTGTCACATTATTTACCTAGAAGCAGGTAGAGGGACTACAGAGGGGTCCGGGACCCCCAGCCTTTTGCAGGTGGATGTGCAGATGTGACAAGGCACTGCGTCCAGTAAGTATTACAGGAGAATGTGTCATGCAGTGCTTGTTTGGGTTTAAATCCGCATGCTTCTGTGTTGTCCCTCACTCTGCTGCACTTCCAGCGTAACTGCACGCTTTGATGCTCGCTGTTCCCCCCACCTTTCCTGTACCCCCAGCTGTTGGGACGTGGTCGTGTCTCATTCTACTCGCCCTCTCTCGTTGGCCCCCAGCCCTTCCCGGGTGATGTTTCGATGCAGACTTAAAGCTGTGATGGCACTTTAATTATGGCATCACGTGTGCAGCAGGACAGATTACATCTGAGTGCCTCCAGCATACAGCCCTGCGTTCTGGGCAGCTGGTTCAGCGGAGGCAGAGGTCAGTAGCCCTAACCTTGGGGATCTTAGGTGTGCTGGAAGCACACATCTAATCTGCACCACGTTATTGCAAAACTTGTTTGGCAGCATGCTTCATCAGAAAGTTGGACTAGGAACAGGACTTCAAGAGACCCTGTAGGTCACTCCCATTTTAGATGTGGTAAACGTGGCTGGTGTTAGACTTTCTGAAAGCTTCCAGAGAAGGAGATCTCGGTTTCTTTTGCTCACCTGTTCCAGTGACTCTTGAGGTTGTAGTTTTAATGAGAGAAAACTTGAGTCTGAATTGTTACTGTACATGTACATACATACCATACTGTAAGCACAGATACTGCATAATGTGGCATGAGGTGTTTTTTTTTCCCTGTTTATAGCTCCTTTGGCATGTAGCCCTTGGAGGAGGGAATCTCCAGGAGCTGTGGGTAGTAGCTATGTGCTAGTGAGCAGCAGCACAGCATGTCCTCCTAGGCTGTTGCTCTTTGCATACATCCAGAAGCACATCTTTCATATTGGCACCCATGGGAAAGCCGATTTCTGACAGGAGATGCGGAGGCTGACCTTAGGCAGCCAACGTTTTATACAAGTTACAAAATAGCACATGCAGTGATGTCTTTAGCAGTGTGCCTTACCTCTAAAATACGGTCCACATGGCATGTCTAAAATCTTCCTTTGTTTGCTGAAGTAGCTGTTCCTGGATAGCATTAAAATCTCGCCCTTTCTGAGACCTGAGGAAGAAAAGCCTGAAAAATAGAGCAGCAAGTGCTTTATTGAAGAAGTCAGCCTGAACCACCCTCCTTCTCTTCTCTAGTAATGGATGATAAAGAAAAGTAGAAAAGTGCCCTACTTTGAGGGAGCACTGGCTGATGGGGATGATAGAGAGGAACAGAGTAATCCCAGATGGCATGAAAGTAATAGCTGAAGTCCTACAGCATTGGAAGAACTTTGGAAAAAGAGTTGCCAGTAAGAAATCATGCCCTGCTAGGTGGATTAATGGCTTAATATCACTGACAATGCCTGTATGTGCAGGATGGTATGACTTCATTATTCTTGCCCATGCCCAGTAGTGTTCATTTCTTGTGTGAAAGTACGGACTTTCTTCAGCTGCTGCTTCAGGCTTAGAGTGTACGCACAGTGCTTTCCTCATCTCGTGCCTCAGTAGTTGTGGCATTTCTTGCTAATCAAAAGGCCTGGAAGTGACCTCCCTCAATAGCATAATATGCATTTGTCCTGGAATACGAAGTAAAAATTAAGTGCTTTCGTTTGCTAGTAGAGATCATGTAACCTGTAACAACTTGCTGCTAAAGAGAGGTTCTCGTAAGGTGCATTGAGGATGTTATGGCAGTTTAATTTTAGAAATAGGTGTTTCTGCAACAGTGACATCTCAGAAATCAGTACTAAGCCAGATCAAATTGATACTGCAACATGGAAGATGTGCAGGGTTTGTACTGTGCAGAAAAATTGAGCAAGATATTATAGACCGGTGACAGATGATTTGGAAAACAGGAACGGAGTATTGGCACTCTGAGTGATGTGTCCTTACACTGCTTCCAACCCCACCCACAGCTTGCCCTGGATGAGAGAACATGGAGAGTCTTGCTTGCTCTGCAAAACAGAAAAATGTCTTTGTGCTGCATGTTTTTTTTACAATGCTCAGCTGTGGCACTTGTTCAGTTCAGTCTGTGTGGGCTCATGCAGTGAATGATTTAACACAAACAGTGCTGGGAAAGAAATGGCACATGCTGAGAAGCCAGAGCCCTCAGCGTGGCTTCTCCCCGTTAGAGTATTTAAGCACAGTGCTTGGAACATATGCAGATGCAGATTTTGCACACCACCGTTAGTTCAGTGGTTAGACAACTGTGGAGGAATAACTATATGCTGGGCAGATGCAGCCCCTGTGGAATGTGCAGGAAAGCGTGGACTCTAGTCCTTTGGTCGTTCCAGTCAGATACTGTCTGTCATTTTGATTGTGCGGCATGGCAAAAAAACCCAGAAACCTCCAGGTAAGAATGTGAAAAACAGAGCAAGTGCTATAGACACCGCTTGCTGCTAAGAAGTGCCAATTTATTTTTCATCTGTATTTTCAGCAGTATTTCCCCTGTAATAGTTCTAGCTGCACTGCCAAGTCACAAGTGGCACAGACGGTTTCTTGCTGTTTGAAGCTTGCATGGCAAAAGGGCAGAAGATCCTTTCGAATCTGTACTTGTCCAGTACAGCAGTGTGCAGAGATTAGAAAAGCAGCTCTCCATGCTAATTTCTTAAACTTGGCCTGTCAAGCAAAGGAGGACTTGTCACTCACTGCTGTGCCTTGGTATCCTCTTTGCTCCATGCCCTGGACCACAGTGGTGTTTTGGGTACCACACAAAGGAAGTGCAGGAACTGATGCTTGATGAACATGTACCTTTACTACCTGTTGTAATAAAGCACCAGTAAAGGTGGTGCTCTGAGCTCTGCCCACCCGTTGGGGACACTGCATGCATGTCAAAAACAGAAATTCTGGAGTCTTTGGAAGAGACCTTTGGAGTTGATGATGGGGAGGGCCATGCAGGAGTGGGTTGTCATGGGGGGCGTAGGTGAAGCATTTTCAAGTATTGTGTTTTAGCTCCCATTTTAATAGAGGGTCTGTGCAGTCAGGAGCTGTTATCAGGCTGCACAAGGCATGTGCTTTTGCAGCCTCTAGTGAAAATCTGTGGCATGTGAGCGGCTGGCATCTGTTTAGATTCTTACTGAGGAAATTTAGCGTTTTTTGGAGGACACCAAGGGAGAAAATGGAGGTGTGACTTCCAAAATCTAGGAACCCCAACTAACTACTTCGCTCACTGCATTTTCCATTCACTGTGCCTGCCGTGGTGGCTCGTCAAACTGTTAGTGCAGGTCTGCTTTCAATTCATCATGAAGGGATCTGGGCTAAGGAAACACTACTAGATTAAATGCTCTCTGCTAAGAAAACCTGGTAATGTGAAGCAATATCCAGGTTGTCCGGGCATTAACTGTGCAAGCATGCATACTGTAGCTCTGTAAGATGCTAACTGATGTAAACAACCTTAGGGGATTTGTACCAGAGTAGTTTTGCATCTCTAGAAATGTTTAGTGCATAACCTGCTATCGTTACTGTGATCAATAGTAAGCTCTCTCACGGGACGAATGAAAATGAAGCTTATTCTGCACTTAAAAGATGATTCATGTTTTAGGGAAAGGAGTACGAGATTCAAACAAATTTCTTCGTACTGGTCAAAATCTGACCAAGCAGCTCCTTGTGGTTTCTCGCTGCTGGGACAGTTCAGCTCCCTGTGGGCTGCCATCACCTCATCCTCTTATGCTAGGGAATCATGGTGAGAAGTAATTTTGGTGTTACATTGTTACTGTTGAAGGGGAATGCTTTCCAGAAAAAGATACATTGTTCAGAGTGTGTTCTGTGAAATTGTGAGGAATCTTGGAGCTAGAGAAATGTGATTATTTGCATCAGCTTTGTTGGAGGAAGCCTTGAAGAACAGCTTCAGAAATGTTCTCTGTAGTTTCCTAAAGAATATTGCAGTATTTCTTAGATTGATATGTAATGGAAAACTCAATATCTAATTTTTTGGCTCACAAGAAAAAATATTAAATTCTATCATCAAAAGCAGAGTCCTTGGGAAAATATGCATATATGTATGTAAATGTAAATATGTGAATACGTTCATATCCTGCATTTTTGCTGCCTTTGGACAGAGTGAGGGTTCTTCCAGTGTGAGACATCTCCTTGGGCAGGGACTGTCTAGGTTTCCTGTAAAATATAACCGGAAAAAAGCTTATTTGGACAGTGATTTGTATGTTGTTGAGCTGTTGTCTTCAGTGCACTGCAATAGAGGTGCTTGTCATGAGATCTTATGTTGGCTTAAAAGACAAGGATGTGGAAACTGTGTTCCTGTAACTTCAGTGCCTGCTAAGCCGGTGGCCCTGCACAGACCCCTGAAATGAGCAAGACAGAAAAGATTGTGACTAGCAAAAAGAGAAATAATACAGAATAAAGGGTCTTGAACTTCTCAGAGTGATACCTGTAACATTCAGTCCTATGGCTCTTGTAGCCCATCTCTCAGTAATTGCAAAGCACATTTGTTGGCTCATTAGCAGTGTGTGAACTGTGCTGGCCATGGTTCAAATGCTGCTGATCCAGTGTGTGTGCCCAGGGCTAGGTGATGGAGAGGACCCTTTCACTTCATCGCTGAGTCCAGGGGGATTCTTGGGGGAAGGTGTCCTGTCTCTTGGCTGTTCCTATGTGCTTAAAGTGTCCTTGTTTTCTTTTGTTAAGGGTGTACCAACTCTTGCAGCATAGCTAGTTGCTGTCTGCCCTTTCCCATTCTCTCCCTCCCTCTCCCTCTCTCTCTCTCCCCGCTCTCCCTTTTTTTTTTTTTTTTGGTAGACCAGTGCAGTGCATGCACTTCAAATGACCAGTCCCTTTTGAAAGGGACACCTTGGTGTAATTAATACCACAGAATTATGAAAACACTATACATAAATAATTTTGAAATTGCCATCAGTTGTGGCTTTGTTCTAGCTGCTTAGGCCACAGTGTTGATCACCTGGAAAGTGGGCAGCATAGAGATACCTTCCCTGCACTGCCACCCCACTGACCTCATTTGCTGCCTGGAGCTTTCTGATTTGAGGGTGTGCCCTAAGCTGGCTAAATGCTGGCAATCTCTGCTACACACTGAGAGGGCCCCGACTCCCTCCACACTGTGCTGGCACTCTAGAATGTCTGAGTCGACTTTGCATTTTACTAATAGCGGCATATTTCTAGCCTGCCTGATCAGGTCAGAATCAGGTAGTCCTGCCCTAAATACTTTCCAGGAGCACTGCCAGGTGTCTCAGTAGGAATACCAGATGCTGTTTCAAATTCCATTTCTTAAGAAAAGTTCCCTGCTTTTATTTCCTTGGTTAAGTGTTTCTGTCTGGGGACAGTGCTGGTGACAGACATACCTTTGGTAACTTCAGTCTTCTGACAATAACTGACAGGAATTTCTCAGGATCTTTAGCTTGGAATCAGGAAAGGTGGAGGCTTCAGTACAGGTCATGGAGCCCAGAGAGAAGACTCTGGAAAATAGACACAAACATAGGGCTCTCCAGTTCTGTTTCATGGTGGTTTCAGCTTGGAAAAAAAAATGTGTGCGGGGGAAAGGGAAGTAGTAATCTGCATAGTGTGCTTCTACATTTTACTGGAATAAGTTTTTCCTTCTGTTTCCAGGCGTACAGGATAATTATTCTCTCTTGACCTCTAAATGAGTAGGAGCAAATCCACAGAATCTTGCAGCCCTGGGCTTGTTATCTATAACACTGATTCAAGCCAAATTTCTTCTTTTAAAAGTTTCTGCTTTTGCCTGTATGATGTTGAAGGCCCCGATGTGATACCCGGCATGTGTTGCCACTCTTATCTTTAATAGAATGCAAGTACTGGTGCCCAGCTAGAGAGAGTGGCATTACCTGTGCAGAATGGAGCCCTGCATGGCAAACCTGGCCGCTTTCCCAGGTGCCTGAGCTGTCACAGCTGTGTTTGCACATGCCTGCAGAGAGAGAAGACGGGGCCAGGTCTGTGCCAGTCTCTGCAGTGGACGTGCTTTGCCTGGCAATGGGGAGGGAGGAGACAGTGGCGTGGACTGCACTGCAGCACACTGCAGCACTCCTGGAACAAAGATTTGCTGGGCGAACGGGACTTGTGTTACTGCTGTGTGCTGACCACAGCTCAAGCGGACAGGGCCTTGAGACTGCATCAGCACAATGGGTATTTCCTGTCAGGCTTTTCCCAGAGGCTTTGCAATTAACACAACAACTGAAGAATTAATAAGGCACTAATTGTATGTGGTTTGGATTAGTGAGTGCACCTCTGACATGAGGTGAGACAGGCGGTGTTGGCCACAGTCCTTTGTCCCTGGCTCTTGAGCAGCCAGGGTGGGGTGCTGAAGCTGGCCAGAAGGGAGTGGAGCTCTTGTCTGCTGTCAAACCACAGCAGCCTCTTGGTGAGAAGGGGACACCTCCAGCCAGTGGACCTGAGCTGTCTCATGCCAATGATCTGCAATGTAGTCCTTAGTGCAGTATAGTAGAGATCCACATGTCTCCAATACCCTTTAGTGAGAGTTGTGCCTTGGAGTATAGCGTACAAGTACTCCTGCAACCTTCCAGGGAGGACTCTGCATAACCAGGTCATTTGGAGAAGACTTACTTGTTTAAAACTTGATCAAAGCTTGTCCATTTTGGTGCACATATTCCTTTTGCTGTCAAGTGGGCTTTGTTCTGGGGTTGTCAGTGTTCTGTACCACACACCATCTCCATGGATGCATGAAGCCAAACAGGATGAGGGCTGTCTTTTCCCCCCAGTTTACTACATATGCCATTAGCATGATAGCAAGATTCATTAAATGTTCCCTATCCACAAAACAATCCTGCCCAGCTTCATGAGCTGCATGAAACTTTTCCCTTATGGGTCACAGGACAGAAGGAGCTCTCTGTGGCTGCAGCCATTCCCTCTACAGTGACTGGCCCTAACCACAGAGTCATTGCCTCAGTGGATCTCTACAGCATCTTGTTCAGTGATGATCTGTTAACCTGTCTGAATCTCCCTGCTCCACCATTCAAGCATTGGTAGCTGTAGGATAGTGCTGTGTTACAGCACAAGGAGAAGAAAATCAGTAGCACAGCCCTGAGACTTCTGCAGGGACCGGAGGGCTCCAGAGTTGCTCTGCTTTCCAGAATGGTGTTACGGGATTGTCCATGCCTGTACGCTGATTTCTGGTAGTTCTATTTCTGACACTTGGCTGAAGCTGTTTTCCAAGAAAGGGAGCCTGCCAGGGAAGGAGCAAATGCCCTGTTAAAGGCTCCTTTTCCTAAGCACAGAAGGAAGCAGAAGAGTCTTTTTCCTCCGAGTACCATTATTGCATGATTCCAGGAGGCAAGCCAAGCTGAATTCAGGATTCTTGTAAAGTAGGGGGATGACTCTTAAATGGCAGATACGATCCTACTGATGGTCTCTGAATGGGTATATTTGCTTAGAGTTTATTTGTGTTTTCAAAGACCCCTGTCCGTTATTGTGTGGATACAGCTGGTCTCAGAAGGAAAGGGATCTGTCTTTTACCTGCATTTTTCATTTTTCTGTCTGTTTTCTGTATGGAAGTTCCCTGGAATTGCAGTCAAAGAGTTGCTGCAGGAACTTGAAGAACTAGGATGCTGCAGGGCAAGTGTGTCTGTGGATTGCCAAGCCGAGCAAGTCTCCTCTGTGACTTCCAGGATAGCTGTTCGTGACTTCCTGCAGTTGGCTGTCAAAACCTGAGCTTCCTTTCCATGGAAATTTGCTTATTCTGGCTTTCTCCAACCTAGATAACCAGTTCAGAATGTCAATATTGGAGCGACTTGAGCAGATGGAGAGGAGAATGGCTGAAATGACAGGCTCCCAGCAGCACAAACAAGGAGTAGGAGGCGGGAGTAATGGGAGTGGGAACGGTGGAACGCAGGTCCAGGTATGAACCCCGCTGTGTCCAGAAATGCCAGCTTTATGCTTTCTTACCAGAGTTTGTTTTCGGGGGGGGGGGGGGGGCGAGGGGTTTGGAAAGGATTATAGTTCATCCTAAATAATACATCTGGTTTGTGGGTGTCTAACAGCAATTGGTTTTCAGTTGCATTGGCCACTGTCTCAATACTTGTAGAAGCAGAAGGCTGCCTACTTGAGGCAGGTTGCAGCTCCTCTCCATGGCTAAATTGGGATATGTGTGGTGTTTCAGTGTGTTTCTGGGACTGGGACCCTGGGCAGCTGCTTTGAGAGCCGCGTGGTGGTGGTGTGCGAGAAGATGATGAGTCGTGCTTGCTGGGCAAAGTCCAAACACTTGATCCATTCAAAGACTTTCCGAGGAATGACACTGCTCCACCTAGCCGCTGCCCAGGGCTATGCTACACTGATCCAGACCCTCATCAAATGGCGGTAAGATGCAGTCCGTTGGACTCTGGGATTTCAGTACAGGCATGGCAGAAGCATATATAAACTCTGCTCGGTCCACATTTCTGGTTTTTCTGTACAAACAGTCAAGTCCCTGAACTTGTTCCCATCCCCTGATGTCTTGATCAGGGACCTGTCTCTTGAGAGAGTGAGTCCAGTCACTTGATATATCATGCTCTTCGAATCTCTGGTGGGGGCACTATTTGGAGTAAATACATGTGTTGTGGGCATGTGCGTGGCCACTTCTCTGTGGTATGGTGCGCTGGGTAAAGCTGTGCTTAGGCTATGATCCTGACATGGCTACAGAGCACCATTTGTTCTGTTGTTTCTCCTGCAGCACTAAACATGCAGACAGCATTGATCTGGAGCTGGAAGTTGACCCTTTGAATGTGGATCATTTCTCCTGCACTCCTCTGGTAAGAGCAGAGTCTGAAACTTCTGAAAGAGTCTGAGGACCCTTTGGAGTTCTTTCTGATGTGTTATTTTCCTAATGTGTTTCATTCTCTGGAGAGTAGATGTTTCTTGTATAGCTCTGCTCTGTACATGGTAAGACTTGGTACTGTCAGCTTGCTGGCATTTTGTTTTGAGAGAGCACACAGAACAAAACCTTGTCACTGAGTAACATGAGGAAAGAGGACAGACAAGTAGTTCTGGTTTGTGTTTTACACTAAATCTAGTCTCCACTATCATGCTAGGAAAAGAACTCTGCACGACTTCTTATTGTAGAGGTTGTAAAGTCATTCCTCTGTCTTGATCATTGGAATCATGAAATCGTGACTGAAAACTTAGACAAGTAAAAAGCCAAAGCAGGTGGAACCAGAATTTCCGGTTTACAACAGCAGAGTATTGATTTTATTGTTCCCAGCCTTTGGTCCTGTCCACATGTTTCTGACCTCAGAGGTTCCTTTGCGTATGAGGCTGTTCTGTCTCTGCAGTTATGCCTATGTCACAAAAAAACCCCCCAAATCAACCCAAAATTTATTGCTAAATAAAAAGCTCACACTGTCAGCTTTATTTGGCAGATGGAGGTTTCTCTGTGGTAGGAGAGAATAGCATGTATTTGGTCCTCTGTGATGGCCTTTTGTTGGGATGGGATTGTTATAAAAGTCATTTGCTGGCTTCAAGCATGTCATGGTTATGTTTATCAGAGTCATTTTTCCATGAGCTGGGGACCAGACTCCACTGCATTAGCAAGAAAGGAAGGAGAAGGCAGGTTGCCCAATGGGTCAGTTATCTTTTCTTCTTTAGATGTGGGCATGTGCCCTGGGCCACATGGATGCAGCTGTTGTGCTATACAAGTGGGACCGCCGAGCCATCTCTATTCCTGACTCCCTTGGGAGACTGCCTCTAGCCATTGCTCGGTCTCGGGGCCATGTGAAGTTGGCAGAGTGCTTGGAGCAGCTACAGCGAGATGAACAAACTCAGCTTGGGCAAAACCCCAGGATTCAGTGCCCCTCAAGCACAGACTCCAACACAGAGAACTGGGTGTCCCAGTGGCACAGTGAGCTTATTGCCTCTCAGGAGCCTCAGAAGGGTGTCACAGTGATTTCCAGTACAAACACAGGTAAAACAAACTGGAGAGCATGGACTGTTTTGCTGTCATTTGACATGTGAAAACATGGGAGCAAGGAGGTCACCTTAGCAGTGGATGCCACCTGTAGTCCTGGTGTCCATGCTTAATTCTTTTCTTGTGCTCTGTATGCTTGCATAAGCATCAGGAAGAGGAATGAATGCCTGCTTTGGAAAGAGACGTGTATCTTAGGAGTGGTTGAGGCATTATCCTCCCTGGTGATTGTTACTCCCTTTGCACTTCCTCTTGGGTGTCATGGATCATGGCACAAGCTTCAACCTGCAGCTCTGAGGCAGAAGCTGTTCATGTTCCTATACTGATCATGGGTTGCATGTTTAGTTTTAATTATTGATCTGTTTGTTTCCAGAGCTGAGACGGCCAAGATCGGAACCTTCCAGTTATTACAGTAGTGAGACTCAGAAGGATTACCCTGCACCCAAAAAGCATAAGCTGAGCCCTGAATATTTTCAAGCCCGGCAAGAGAAGCTGCTTTCCACTGCACTGAGCCTGGAGCAGCCGAGCATTAGGAAGCAGAACTCCAGCTCCAAGCAATCCTCCACTGAGACAATCAGCCCCAGTGAACGGATGAGGGACTATGGCCGGGAGCTCTCCCAGCACATCCCAGAAGTTACTGGGTACCGGGGCTCTGGCAGCCAAGCAGGCATCAAATGGAACCCAAAAGACATTTATATCGGTGTGTCTGCAGTGCAGGTGGTGGGGAACCAGAAGGGGACTGCCCTGGGGAAGGATGCTGTAGCCCATCGGCTACGCCAGCGGGAGCAGATGAATGTGCTGATGATGGCCGACAGGGAGATGGTGGATGCAGAGCTCTTGTCCTACAGAGACAATGCAGGGGATGAGGACTGCTTACACCATATGGATGAACTGCAGGTAAACATATGCATAGCACCAAGATCGGTGGTCTTGGAGAACACGGTGGCTTCACAGAGGAGCCTGACTGTGAGAAGCTCCTGTGGAGACCTCTAGAGACTCTAAATTGTACTTTGAGAAAGGAGGTGGTCACACAGTCAACGTATACTTTCTTCCAGTTTCAATCTGGGCACAAAGGCTAATCGTTAGCATTTAGGATCATGCACTGGCATACACTTCAACATTGTACAGAATTCACAAAATTGCTTGCAATTGTGCAAGGAAAAAGGAAAAAAGCAGAACCTCCTGCTCACAGCAGTACATGAGGCTAAGGTGGTCCCGTAGTCCTTTGGGAACTGAGCAGCAGTCCCTACAAAGACAAGAAGATCTGAGAGGGGTAGTGCTGTGGTTGCAGGGAAAGCCACTGCACTTTAGAGGGCAAGGAGGTAAGAGTGGAGAAGGGGAGAGACAGTGGGTTTGAGGAAGGAAGACTCACACTAGGTATGGAATAGAGGAAGTACAAGAGAAGCAGGAGAGACATACGAGAAGTAGTCACTGGGAGAAAGATACCGTGGTTGTCTGAGCAAAAAGAGTAAGCCTTACCTATGCTGCCTTGGCATCGCTGAATGTTCTCCCCTGGCTGGTATAACACGGATGAAGAATATCATTGCAAAACAAGAGCTGTTTTCTGTTCTCAGTATTAAAAATTCTGTGAACCTTGGTGGGCTGAAGGATATAATTTAGAAGGATTCCTGACAGTGTGTTGTCCCGAGGTTTTTAAATTCTCTTGATGTGCCTTTATTGTCCTGTCACGCTCTACTGCACATCTCAGCAAAGAGTGGTGAGATCGCTTTTCCTTTGGAAACAAGATACCAGTGACAGCTGCCAGTAGCATAGAGTAAGGGCGCAGAGACATTAACCTTTCACCAGATCTCTTGGGCTCCCCATAAAGAAAAAAAAAAGGAGTCTGCGGAATATGAAACCCTGCAGTGCTTTGTCTGAAGAGACAGAAAACCAAGTGAGCACTGGTTAATGAATTTCTCCTCAGTGCTGAGACAAACCGTAGACTCCAACTTCCACAGGTTTGGGGAAGATGAGGCATTCTGTCTAAAGCTGGGCTGTAACATGGAAGCACAAGGCTCCTTCTACCAGGCAGCAAAAGTTTGCTCTCCTTTCCCCCTTGACAGGTGAACATGATGACACTTGCAGAGCACATTATTGAAGCTACGCCTGACAGGATCAAGCGGGAGAATTTTGTGCCAATGGAATCACTGCTGGTGGAGAGAACAGACAGTGCTGCCATGAGCACCACCATGAGCTGGCTGGCCAGTTACCTTGCTGATGTCGATCACTTGCCAAGTGCTGCACAGATCAGGTCAGTGAGAGCTGTGAGGTTGCTCTGGGTTTTGGCACGGTGTGAATGCTGAGCAGTATGTACTGACTCTTCAGCCTGCAGATGCCAGTTCTCAATGAGGCTCGGTGCTGGTCTTGCAAGTCCAGTCACACTCTCGTGCTCAGACAACACGGCTACAAATTCATGGAATGGGGGGTTCACTCCAGTGCCACGTCTGTGCAGTGCAGTGCAATACACGCAGGCTCAGGGATGTGGGGTGTTGCTTGGAGAGAGGGAGGGGAGCATAAACCTCTGTCTTGAACTCAGAAATGTCGTTGTCCTTATCTGTGATACCAGCCCGGATGCTTTGTAAGCCAGTAATTCCCACTGTGATTGGTATTTCAGAAGTCTGTATAGTGAACCCCTGACCCCTTCTTCGAACACCAGCTTGAGCCCTGCAGGCTCACCAATCAGTGATATAGCTTTTGAGAAACCCAGCCTTCCCTCGGCAGCAGACTGGTCCGAATTTCTGAGTGCATCCACCAGCGAGAAGGTAGAAAATGAGTTTGCACAGTTAACTCTGTCTGATCATGAGCAGAGAGAACTCTATGAAGCTGCCAAACTCGTCCAGACAGTGTTCAGGAAATACAAGGTACGTGGCCCGAACATCCACTGTCTTCCTTGTTAGGTGTGAGAGAGTAGTATTTGGTACAAAACAAAATGTGGGTAATACCCATTCCTGGGACAAAAATACCATTTCTGCCATAACCTTTCCAGTGCTTCTGGCATTTGCTTGTTTGCTCAGCAAATACTGTCCTGGAGAGAGCATGCCATGCCATGGCACACCCGCTGCACCGGAGCAGGGCTCACAAAGCATATCCTCAAAATGTACCCTAGAGGTTCTGGGTAATCTCCTGCTTGGTGTAAAGATGGATTTTGAGGCTTTGTTCCTTATGTGAGTTGACAGTAGAGACATTTCCAGGAAATGCCTAGGCCTGAGTCAGAGCGGGTAGCACTCATAGGAGAGGTTTGCCCTGTAAGCAGCTGAGAGCCACGTTATCTGTCCTGGGTTTTGGTGCACTCTGACTACTTACTGCTCCTTCTTACTACTTTCTTTCTCCACACAGGGTCGTCCTCTCCGGGAACAGCAAGAGGTGGCTGCTGCTGTTATTCAGCGTTGCTACCGGAAGTACAAACAGGTAATCAAGGAAGTGAAATTTTATGAAGCACATGTTAGTGCCATGAACGCAGCCCTTTGTAATGGAAATTATCCCACTTTTCCTCTGGTATGCTTTTCAGCATGCAGTAGTGAAATCCCCTGCTCAGACAAACTTGAAAAGGGAAGAAAATTCATGTTCTGCATCTTAATTTTGGAGGGAATCCTTGAAATTATTTTGTTTGTGATAATGCCTGCATTTTTGCTATGAGGTGGAGAGCAGTGATTTATTATTCCCTACTGGCCTTTATGCATGCTACAGCCTGAGGAGACTATTCTCTACTGGTTGCTTGCCAAATTTCATTGTGAAATTGAAGTTGGTTTTGCCTTTGATAAAGGCAAAGATGAAAAGTAGGTTGTCTTATTTTCCACATACTAAACTTTTAAACTATGGGAAATCACGTGTCATAGCTAAATGCAAGTTTTTCCAGGATTGAGAATGTTCTCCACACATTAGTTGGAGACATGTTTTCAGGCTGAGTTCTCAACCCCAGAAAAAGAAGATGCTTTTCCTCTTTGGTTTTTGGTTAGGGTTTTTGTTGATTTGGGTTTTTTTGGTTGTTGTTTCTGGGGACTAGAGCCCGCGTCCCACTTTGCCCTTTACCCTGCCAGACGCCATCTGTTTGATGCTTGGCAGCATGTTACATAAAGTAAGAGGCAGGATGCCTGTGCTCTTTTACAATCTCATAAAAATATTTATTTGGGAAGTCTTTTTAGTATTAGGTGACTGCATCATAATTCACATCCAGCCCATCACATGGCTTTCATTCTGGAGTGATGTTTCCTGTAATAGGGAAGCTTGATTCCTTTCAAAAACTGCTTGACAAACTGCTTTGTCTTGGATCCTGGAATCACTTCTTTTTGAAAGAAAATTGTTTCGGGTTTTTTGTTTTGTTTTTTTTCATTCTTTATTTGCAGAACTAACATTAACTATGTATTTTTCTGTTTCTCCCCAAGCTTACTTGGATAGCCTTGAAGGTAATACAAATACAAACAGTATTTTGGGAACAATTCCCCGTGGGTCACTAACTTTCACATTTAGTATAAACCAGGAGAACCTGGCATTTGGAGAAATGTTTTATTAGTATCCACTAATAAATGCCTGTGGTTGAGAAATCACTGACAAACCAGACCGTTAGGAGATGTATAGGGACTTCTGTGCCAGAGCGTATCAACTCACATGAGCAGTGATGGGCTTAAGGACAGGGAGGGGTTTGCAGCTAGTTTCCTGAGGACAGGCGTTTCCTTGCTGCTTCTGATCAGCCATCATTTGGTGACCTTTGCCTTGGCATTCGGGGAGCAGAGAACGTTTAACCCACCCGTGCAGCCTGTCCTCTGTGTTCTGCTTGCCTGCCAAAGTGTGTTGACCATTCATCTTTGAAATACCTCTGTCCTGAATTCCGAAGACCAACATCTCAGTATGTTACTACTCGTGCTGGAGGCACAGCTATTGATGCCAGTCTCAATTGTTCCCAGTCAATAATTTTCTGCTGTAAAGGTGGGTTTCCTAGCTGTGCAACATCTTGCTCTCATCAGATTCTAGAATCAACTGAGCTTTTCTCAGGGCTACCTGGAGGCAAGGCATGCTTCTCCTGGAGTAATATTCCGTCCACAGCTTCCTCCTGCCCTACGGTTTTGTATGACGCTGTTCTGTCAGCACAAGTGAGTTGAACTCTCTGGGACAATGTGATTTCTAAGGCTTTCCCCTTCACAGATCTACGCTGATCCTCTTCCCACCATAGGGAAAAAGAGGAGGAGAGGGGACAGCTAATCGGCTAAGCAGGTCTTAAAGCTGAATGCAAACATATTGGGGTCTGGTCTATCCAGTGACTGCTGATTTCTCTTTCACATGCCTTATTTCTCTGCTTTGTTACTGCACAGCAGAGATCAGATGGCTTGTGACTAGATTTGAACAGTCACAGTTCACATCATGGGTTTGCATTTGAACCCTTCTGTTCAGGGGTTTGTAACTCAGCCACAAAAGTCCCATCTGGGCTAAAAATTTGAAGTAAAACCATGACCAGCCCATGAGTGGACTTCTTTAAAACAGCAAATTTAAAATCACAATCTGATCTATTTCATTAAAAATGTTAAAAAGAAAAGAAACGGAAAAAAACCCAATAGAAATGAATAATGACAAAATATAACTGCTCCTCATGACTGCTTCAATTCCAAAAAGTGAAATTTGGTAAATCGTGGCCTGTGATGATATTGGAGGGTTTTTTTTTTTTGCTTTGGAGTGGTGGTGGGAGGGTTGTTTGTTTGCTTTTTGGGGTTTTTGTCCCAAGAGATAGGAAAATATTAAGATGTGTTGAGACACTACCCTGTACAGGACAGTAGCTGCTATTGCTGTCTCATATGTCTGATGAAGTGAGCAGAAGTCAAAGCTGATAAAATATCCAGGAACAACAGACACATAAGTTTTGAAAATATTAAAACTTATCAGATAAGATCAGCAAACACTGAAAGCCTCTGTTATAGTGTTAGTTCAGTGGTATGAGTGCAACTTCTATACATTAGTTTACATCTCCATCTTAAAAAGGATTAAGAATATGCATGAATTCATGTGGTTTCTGTTAAGCGGTCATCTCTTTGCATGCTGTGAAAGGAAGAGGATGTAGAATAAAGAAGATTTTTGTGTTAAGAGTTTGTGCCTGCTTTATTTGGACTCACAGGCCTAGAATATTATAGAGCTAGATGGAGTTTGGAATGTGTGTGACTGCTCATGCAAATTTGTGAGTTCAGTGGATGCTTGTTATGGATTTCTAATGAGATTTAGTTTTGCCTTTGACTTAGGCTCAGTATTAGACTTGCCTTCATTAGCTGTTTTGGGTTTGGGGGTTTGTTTGGGTTGTTTGGGTTTTCTTAAGTTAGAATTACTCCATTTGAAATGCTTGGATTTAAATGGACATAGGAGCAATCAAAACTTTGCAGTATTGTGCTGTTGCAGAGAAACAGAAAATGAGCCGTTGAAAAGTGAATCCTGCTAGGAAGGTGGAATACACTTATAAACAGCAAATTTGTTTCTTACAAAAGTAATTAGTTTAAAAGAAATTTTGAAATGAAGAAACAAAAAAGTATATTTTGGTCTTAGTTAATTTGTTAGCATTTTGGAATAGTCGCTCAAACTGCTGTTTCCTTGCAGTCACTTAGTTGGGCGTATTTTGCTGCTGTTAAAAGTTTTTACAACAAAGGTTGCCTAGAACCGAGCATCCCGTGCTCTGTAATGCCATTCCTGTATGCAAGGGAAAAGCAATTCCCCTCATTTCAGTCAATGCTCTAACACAGACCTGCTGCAGTGCAAACACAGCTCAGCTCTACTTGTTCCAAAGTTGTTCATAAGTGCACTTGGATCTGGTCATTAGCATGGACATGTAGAGCCTCTGCTAGCAAGGCTCTGTGATGACACCTCAGAGGGCTGGAGCCCCTCTGCTCTAGAGACAAGCTGAGAGAGTTGGGGCTGGTCAGCCTGGAGAAGAGAAGGCTCCAGGGAGGCCTCACCATGGCCTTTAAATACTTAAAGGGGCCTTTTAAAAAGATGGGAACAGACTTTTTAGTAGGGCCTGTTGCAATAGGACAAGGGATAATGGTTTTAAATTGAAAGAGAGTAGGTTCAGACTAAATACAAGGAAGCAAGTTTTTAGGATAAGGGCAGTGAATTACTGGCACAGGTTGCCCAGAGATGTTGATGCCCTCTCCCTGGAAACATTCAAGGTCAGGCTGGATGGGGCTCTGAGCAACCTGATATACTTGAAGATGTCCCTGTGCATCTTGGGGAGTTGGACTAGATGACCTTTAAAGGTTCCTTCCAACCCAAACTATTCTATGAGTGTCTGAATCTCATCAAACTATTCCAGCAGCAGCAAAACAGGTGATTGCTTTCTTAATGCAAATGAAGTTCTGTCCCCAGTCTTACAGTTGTTCCAGTTTGCTGTCACCATTTTCTCATACAGTTCCCAGCTAGTGAATACTCATTTGCTTCTCATCATGTCTTAGTGGCTCAAGAGTCTTTCACTGTAGGAACCTGCATCTTACTGGAATGCCTCAGCTTCTCTTTGTTTCTGTTGTAGTATGCACTTTATAAAAAGATGACGCAAGCTGCCATTCTTATCCAGAGCAAATTCCGAAGTTATTATGAGCAGAAAAAATTCCAGCAGAGCCGACGAGCTGCGATGCTGATCCAGCAGTACTATCGCAGCTACAAAGAATGTGGGAAGAGGAAGCAAAACCGTCGGGCAGCCACCATTGTGCAACAGAAACTCAGGTGAGCTGCTGGGATGGTAGATGCTATCGGAATCTTAATATGTTGTTTTTACACTCTTCAACACTGTACTGTTATTTACAGATAAAGGCTAGTGGGAAAAGGACTGTGATTCATAGGATAATTATTCTTGCATTTAGTAGTATTCTCCCCAGTTTTGCCTTCACTTCAGTGTTGGGGTTTTTTGTGTTTAGAAGCAGTCTGCTTACCAAGAAGCAAGATCAAGCTGCTCGCAAGATTATGCGGTTTTTACGACGCTGCCGCCACAGGTATGACACTGTTTTTTGGTATCTGCCCTTCCTTAGAGCAATGTGACAATATTCAAGTGTGTCCACAATGAGTGCAGTGTAAAGTGTAATAGAATCAGCTTGCTACATATCTTCTAATCGAAGAACAAAGCTGAGCTGCTTCCAAGATACATTGTTAAAAATGAAATCTCTAACTTAGGACTGTTGCTGAAAGAGAATTGTGTTCAGCTCCCTTGCTGATATGGTAAAGCAGCCCAGGTTGTGTGACTTTAAAAGCTGGACTTGAGGAAGTAAAAAAAAAAAAGCTTGTTAAATCATAGCAGTAGCTTGTAAGTGCTGCACAAAGCATTCATGGTATATGGGAAAGTGCAAAATGTGACAATACCTGATGTGTGCTGTAAATGCCTTTAGTTTGGTCACAGGATCATTTGGCTGGCTCTCCTCAAGTGCACATTCTTTTTGATGTGGATAGATGGAATGTGCCAGCAGAGCAGCAGACCAGTTAGTTCACATCAGCCACTCCACACAGACTGCAGTGAGCAGAGAGTACAGACATGAAGATAAACCGTCTCCTGCCAGCGTGGGAACATGTGTGGGCTTGCCAGAGTGCTCCCTGTGGCAGCCAGCTCTGCCATTCCAGTACTCTGCTACGAGCGGGGTGTTTGGTTTGGTTTTTAGCTAAAAGGATCCCCTATGTTATGAGGTTGCAAACCAGAGCTTTGCATAGACAAAGGTGAATTCCGAGGTTTCTGACCCTGTTCCCTCCATTCTCACTACCCATGCATTTCATCCACTCAGGAGCTGGTCAGACCCGATGCATTTTGAAGCATGTTTAGTTCACCCCAGTGTCGTTTGAATAAGGAGAGCTCTCAGAGAGGCATATGATAGACTTGATTTTAGAAACAGCCTTGGTTCTTATTGCAGGATTTCAGAGCTGCAGTTTGCAGGAGGTCGGTTTGTCTCATGCTATTGAAGGACATCTTATGGGAAGAAATATGTGGACAAGAAAGAGGGTTTTGTAGTTCTCAAGCCATTTCCAAATGCACTTGAAACAGCCACAGTTATTGATGGGGAAGCACAAGTGGCTTCTTGTTTTTGGCAGGGCATATGGAAGAGACCAAAAGGTGTGTTTGTTGTGCAGCATGTCCTGCTGAAGCAGACAGAGGCTCAGAACTTCTTTATCCTCTCGGATCTGCTTGAGATCCAGGCCATCCCTGGGGAAGCTGCATGCCCAATTTCCATCCATGGAGGCTCTGGAGTCAATCTGAGAGAGGCTTTTACAGCCAGCTCATACACAGGCCTAGAGAATATCCCAGGTGTTCCCACCAACATCCAGGATGCACCATGGACTTCAACTGGGCTCAGTTAAAACTCCAGCTGTTGAGTAACATAGACTCTTCCAGGTTTAAATTGCCCATGGTTCCGGCATTTCTTGACTTCAGCTCATAGCCTTCCTCAGTGTCTCCTGTCTCCTTTGTAGAGTGAGACCCTGCTCATTTGCACCACTGAATTTTGCAGGCAAGAGCCTTCCCTTTGCCTGTGGTCAATCTGTTCTCTCTAGCAGCATGGTCGCTGCTGCCGCGTATCTCTGCAGAATGGGTTTAGCTCTTGAGTAGTTACAGACAGGAATTCAGGAGCGGGGGGGATTCATTGTCCTTAGGCTCTCTCTGGCTTATGTCACACTGCGCAGTGCTTGAGTTTCTGCAGCAGTGCAGTCCTATGTCCATGTCCAGAGGCACTTTGTTAGCGATTGTGGTTACTTGGGAATTTGTCTGTGGTTCTTGGCTAGAATGCAACAAAAGGAAAAAGCGGCTTATTTCCACTGAAGATGTTAGCTGTGTTTCAAAACACCCTTGCCTTTCCTTCTGAAGTAGAAATGATCACACATTTGTGGTCACATACTTTCTCCAAGCGATCATAGGAGTTTAAAACTGTGTTTGTGTAACTAATACTAATAATTGCCACAAAGTTTAAACAGGAGCATTCTGGCATTGGCAAATGCTAAAAGTAAAAGCAAGACATACCAAAAGGACAAAACATTCAGAAATGACAAGCACTCAGAATCTGCTTGAAAAATACTTACATTTCTAGACAGTTCTATAAATCTGGTAAATATGACAGGTCTGAGCCTTGTTCCCATCTTCCTTCTGCTTGCCAAAAAAGCTCTGGCAAGCAGTTGCAAAGCAAGATATTTTCCAAAGCACTTCATGCTCTGTACACTTGGGCTACAATCTGTGATCCTGGGGTCACACTGCTTTAGTATCTCTCCTTGGGTTCCTTTGGCTGCTGGAACCACACAGGGGTCTGGTCCCTCTGCTGTTTGTGGTTGGTGATGAACACCACACAAAACTGGGTTCTTAGAGCTTTATTACCACCCAGGATTTTAAAGACAAACGGAAGTCTTTTGCTTGTGTAAACAACTGTAAAGGAAAAGTATAATACTTTTTTTTTTTTTTTCAAAGTTAGCACACTGCTGCTGTAAATAAGAAACTAAGAAAGGCCAAGTCTCCAGAAAGAAACACCTCAACCATCCAACCTCCTGAACATCCAGGCGTGAGCCATAACAACTAGTATCTAATGTTAGTTAATGCTCTCTAGCATAAAAATGGCACTGTAGAGCCATTTGTTAAACAGCAGTGCCTTGTCAGTACAAGACAGATATTTATGAAAAATGTAAGGGAGTGAGAGAAAAGAGAGCATGGACAGGAACATCAAAGAAACAGGATCTTGTAGCAGATCTCTGTCAGTTGATAGAGCTGGGGGAAGAGGCTGTAAAAGCCACTTGTGGTCTGTTGTAAGGATAGTGAGCTAAGTGAGAAGGCGGTAAAGTCTTAAAGTTCAGAAATTTAGCCTTAAAAAGAAAATGGAATGGTTTAACCTAGGTTTTTGTCCATGAGCAGATTCTGTTGGTAGGCAAAAAAATTACTCTCAAGAGCTTATTCTGTAGCCTTTAGGTAGGTGAGATTTACTCAGGCTTTTCCCTGGCAACCATCTGGTTGGTAGTTTTTTTTCCTGTTAAAATTGATCGAAGTCTACTTTAAACCAATTCTGAGAACTCCTTCTCTACTTGCATTCAGAACAGCTTAAATAGTCACCTTGTTCTATTTTGCTTAGTAACTTTTTGGCACAAAGGCTCAAATAACACAAATGTGATTCCGATCACCTTGAAGATCTGATCTCCTGAACTCAGCATTTGTTGCCTGACCAGAAGATATTTCAGGTGTTTGAGAGAATTAATGAGAGAGGTTCTGCATTGTTGGAACTCTCAGTAGTGGATGCATAGATGTTGATGAAAATCAGAAAATAAATGTCAGTTTTGGTTGAATATGTTCTTAGAGAAGACACTCATGCTCTGGTAGCTGATTATTCTCAGGTGTCACAGAGACAAGAGGGGTCATTCATCAGCAGCAGTCATTCTGACCGTCAGACATGTATCTTTTCCCTTTAATTTTGAACAGAAAAACCCCATATTTATCCATCTATTGTCATATTTTCAAAAATCTGGTGAAAAACATGCATCAGCCATAACATGGTATCAACATGACTTGTCACAGAAGTGTTGTTTTGTTGAGAATGAGAAACAGAAACTTCCTGGCCTCTCAGGAGAGCTTTATGCATCCTCCCGTGGTGCCTGTCAGCTGGCACTTGACTAACTTCCAGCCTTATATGTCCTGTAAGCTGATCTGCCTCCAGGTACACTGGCCTGTGTGAGGCAGAACCAAGGCTTTGTGTATTTAGTGGTTTTGGGAAGACTCCACCTATTTAGTGATTGCCAGATATGACACATCTAGAGCTGCAAGGAAGTCTGGGAGTCTGAAGTGGGTTTGGATTTGCTGGGCCGAATCCATGTATGGTACATCTTTCACTGGGAAGGTGGCCTCCTATTTCCTGTTCTTTCTCTGATTTGTAGGAATCTTTTACTCTTCTGAGGGATACCTAGACCATTGCTTGGCTGTGATTATGATCTGCAGTGATTTCTGTGGAGTAGCATTTGGAATGAGATAGAAAACAGATGATTGCTGCAAGGGAAGGCACGATGCAGCTAGAAATGCCGTGGGGATGACAGTGTTGCATTTATTCTACTCGCTTATAACTTTCTGCCCTAAAAAACTAAACACAGGACTGCTCTTCCCTGGTAAAGAGGAGTCCCATAGGCAGGAGTGGGAAGGGTTCTTTCTCTCCAGGCAAGCAGAAGTGCTGTCTCCTCCTCCCTGAAGTGAAGCTCTGGGTAAGGTACAGTTGTTGCCATGTGTGTCTAATGGCTCTTTGGTATTGTTTTGCACTCTGAAGCCCACTGGTGGACCATAGGCTGTACAAAAGGGTGAGTGTAGCTGCCTGCTAGCCAGTTCCTCTCTTCCATTTTAAATATATTTGCTTTCTGCTTGCTTGCATGGGGCTGCAGCCAAGATATGCCAGTTAAGTGTCACCTCCATTAATTATATAAAAGAATCCTGTACAAACTAACCCTACTGCAATGACTAACACTGCTGCTTTTGTAACAGGACAGAGCTCTGCAGTAGATGTTACCAGTGCATGAATTTGTGAAAAAGGACATGTATATTCATCATGGGCATGCTTAGACGGCGTTGTTGGTGGGATATATTTTCAGTATCCAAAATGGCTGTTAGTAGATGTTGGAACTTGCCAGGGTCTGCACTCCCACACCCTCAATGAGTACTGATGCCCATTGTCATGGACTGCAACAGCATTCAGGCTAGAGTGTAGGAAACTGCAGTTCAGGTGCAGCCTACTCTAGATGAGTATTTGTTTCTGCCTGAGCCACGTGGAAGTGGAAGAGCTCTTCACGTTACTTTTTACCTCCAAAGGTGGTTAAGCACCAGTGTTTATCTTCTAGAAGTTGGAGTTCGGTAAGTTACACATCTGGTTGCCTTATAGGGCCAGCTTTTTTGACAACTGCTTCTCTCATGCATTAATCCACTCCTCCAATGGGAAGGAAAACAAACTTGAAACGAAGATGCTGTAACTGTGTTACTGTAAGTGCCAAGAGAGCTCCTCTTGGGAGTCTCATTCTTAGCATGAAGAGAGTCCACTCACCTACGTGCTTAGTCACGTTAGCAGCTGGTTTGCTCCGTGACAGGAGGGTGGGAATAGGTGAGAGCATTCCCGTGGCAGGTCACAGCTGCTGCATGAGTAGGGAATGGCCTGGCTCTCAAGGCACATGCCTGGATTGTCAGCAGGCTGCTCTGTTCCATCTCCCTTTTACAGCTTGTTAGGGCAGCAGGGTTTTTGTCAAAAACTGCCATCAGAAATACCATCACTTGTGTGCTTATTATTCCTGTTTTCAGCAAGGGAGGGGAGGCAGAGGGAGGGATGGCCTGGACTCCTGCTTCCATGTAACATTCAGAAAAGAAAAAAAAATGTTGATCATGGAGTTTTGCTGACTTGGAATGGCAGAGATTATTTTCAAGACTCAAGAGTGAGAGTATGAATTGGGCTTAAGCCTGCTGGAGACATCATTGTTTAACTCTATTGAGCCTCACAAAGAAGCAGCAGCTAATGATATTTGTTTCCAAACTATGACATTTATGCTACCATTTTTTGTTGCATATCCTCAGTTTTTTACAAATTAGAATTTGGGTTCTTTAGTAACAACAAATGAAGTAAGAATTGGAGGAAATGGGGGCAAAGGCCCAGATGTGCCCTGAGCCTCTGCAGGGCTGCATGGCATAGGTGCAGCTGATGGGCTGCTTGTCAGCATTGCAGGAGAAACAGTTGTTGCCCTTTAAAGCTTTGTGTGTGTAACATATGAGAAATTATCAGGAAGCAGATTCCAGAAATTTGGTAGCATTTGAAGGTTTTGCCGTGGAATGACCAGTGATGCGGGGTTGATGGGGAAGAGGGAGCTCTCTGCTTGTCTGGAAAAAGTAAACTGTGAGCTATCACAAAATGTATTGGCTGCTGTTCTGCTAAAGTAAATCTGTTACAGCAAATGATTCTTTACATTCTGGTAACAACCTGTGTGCGTGTGCTGCTGGCATGCACACCCCACAGGACAAGTATTCCTGGGCCTTCTGATGTGCACAGGCTGACACGTCCCCCTGTGCTGAGGGAATGCCTGCAAATGTGTCTGTCTGTAATACACAAATTGGATGTATTCTGTACACATGCTGTTGTGCAGATAAATGATGGCAGCATTTGCTTCTGTGTTTCAGTTTTAAAACCTTTTCAAATTGATTTGATTATTTTTTCTGGATTTATTTGGGTTACAGTACACCAGGATCAGCAAAGAGGGAGAGGCAGGAGATTTTACTGGCCAACTCTTGTGAGATAAAACTTGGTATCTTTCTGCAAAAGACATTAAAATACTTTCTAGGGGAAAAAAACACCATCTGATTGTTGGTGCCTTTAAGTAATCATTTTCAGCTCAAGGACAGCTGCTTCAGTGGAGAGATTTCAGCTGCTCACAGTGCCCCACTACACAAATGTTTGCCTGCTCATTGGTCAGACCATCTGCTATAGCCTCCCGCAAAGGAGAGCTTTGCTCCTAGTCCAGATACAGAGATGAACAAATTGCACGGCTACTTGAAGTGTGACCCTCTCTGCCACACCCTTTGCAGGAGGGGATCTGGAGCCAATCACATGGAGCAAGGCTTTTCACATCACTTTCTGCCTACGGCAAAACTTCTCTCTGGCCAAACAAGTGCACTTGTTACATGTGATCACTAGTAATAAAAACTGTATTCACTCACAGCATCTTTCATGTACAAATAGATCCCCTTACCCCCCACCACATTCTCATGATTAGATTAAATGCTGCTCTCCAGTTTGGGGGAGTGTGCATGTAACACACACTGAAACCTGGAGTCAGTTCTCTGGTAAGTACAGCTTCATTTCACACCTGAATAAAAAACATCTACTATGTTTTGTTGTTCTCTGCATACTCTTCCCTCTTTTGGCATTTTAGCAACAAACGTTTTGCTACTCCTGTGCATCTAGGACTTGTATTTTTTGTGTGATTTTGATCCATGCTGTGCAGGAGACATTGCATTGGAGTGCCTGATTTCTTACATCTCTTAGTAAGACTGAGAATGGGGGAAAATTTTGAGGGATTGGGAAGTCCCGTTTGCTTGAGTTCAGGAACAATGTGCGAAAATGCCATATTGGGATATGCGTCACCGTACCAGCAACAGAAGTTTTCAAAGTAATTTCTTTTTTCATTTACCTCTTGCAGGGGTTGAATGTATTTGGAGCTCAAATGTGTGTGTTAAATTGCAGACCATGTGCTCTGGGGCATCATTCTTATTGGGCCTTTCTGTCTTTCTTGTTTTGCTGCCTAAATGAGGTATCTGGGAGAAGGCAAGAGCTCCCTTTTCTTAAATGTCCCACAAGCCATTTCAGCTCTCAGAGCAACAGGTAACTCACCAGCCAGCCTTCTCTGGCTCTTGCACCCCGTCCTGTATACTGATCTTCAGCATTCGGACTCATTCAACCTTTTCCTTGCCTGGGCATTATGGAGTAAGTCTGATGAAGCAGCTTTGTGTTATGCTTTACCCATGAAGCCATCGTTTGCTGTGACTTTTTCTAAGTAGGCCTGGTTCATTTGCTCACACCCCGTACAGGACTGGGGAGGGGGAGAGAAGCTGCCACTTGCTGGGGCTGTTGCTTTCCACATTGCTTCAGCACGTACCAGTGCAACCTCCTTCATGGTGTCCAAGTAAGTACCACAGTGTGAAGGGCAGAAGCTTTGTCTGGCTGGAGCGATCTGGGAACCAGGACATGGCTCCCAAGAATCAGGGTTCAAAGCTCATGTTTGAAATCACCTTCCCTTCCCTTTCTCTGTGTCAGCACCGCAGCTGTTATTTCAGACACCATACCAGTGGTCATCTCTATTGTACGTGCTTTTTCCTTCCATCTGCTCTTCAGCACTTGCTGAAGGAATGACTTTGTACCTTAGAGGCACTCACTGTCTAGAGAAAATGTTATTTGAGGAGTTTTCTGTTCAAGGCTTCATCAGTGCAAAACCAAAGTTATGGTCCTTGCAGTTTTGTGCATGGTTTTAGAGCTGCTGATGTAGGATGGTGCTTCTTGTTGGGAGACCTGCAGCAGCCAGGAGCCTGATTCCTGTTCTGGGGTGCTCTGCTTGCAGCTGTGCCTTACTTGAGCTGCCCTCACCTCCAGTCCCAGGCAGCTCGAGGCACTCCCAGAAGTGATCCAAGCTACCATGCCAGTGCTTGTAGACTCCCGGAGAGGTTTGCACACCGTCTAACTACACCTGACCTGCTGCTTATCACTTTCTCTCGGTGCTCTCGTTTTCTTTGTTGTTTAAAAAAAAAAAAAAAAGTCTCACTGCAAGTCTGCCAAACTGGATTGAAACATCTTATCTAAGAACATCCATTCTGCTGTCCCATTCTGTAAATCCCAGTAGTATTCTTCTTCTTAAAATAGTTTACTATTGCTTGTAACTGCAAACACTACACTTTGGTCCTCTTCCTCTGCCTCAATTTAGGAGTGAACCAAAGAAGATTGCCTTCTAGCTTGAAAGCAATGCTATGTTGTTCACTTAAAATCTCTCCTGGCAGCACTTACTCAGAGGGTTTGTATTCTCAAGGATTCTATTTGTCCAAAATTCTTCCCTGGTCAAACTGTATTTTTTAAGTGCAGTTTAAAATTTTGAGAATTTATTATACTGAGCTTTAATGAAGAAGAAATAGCAGCCCCCCTATTGACACTTTATATTGTTGTAACCAAATCAAAGTACTAATGAGTAAGGAACTCGGAGAAGAAGAGTTCAGTGAGGACTGAAAGGACTTCTAAGACACAGAAAAGGCTGCAGTACAGGCTATCCAAGAAAGAATTAATTGGTTGAAGGCAATTAGTTTTAGGTTCTCTTGACAAAGCCTTTCAGAGAAAGTAAATGGATTATCCTGGTCCAGTATCTACTGTGATGCATGGTTCTGACACCTCCTGTTTAGCACGGTTTGAGGAAGCAGCAAGGTGCTCACAACAGCACCTCAGTGCTTCTTCAATGTCGCTCTGGCCATAGATTGGCTCCATTTTTGGTAGCATTTGGAGGTATTTCAGTTCACTCTGGCTGTGCCCACTGCAGAGTCTGCAGTGAGCAGGGCTGCCCTGTGCCAGCTGTCACGAGAAGGGAGAACTTCCCTGGCCTCCCAGTGCCAGCTCCAGAGCGAGGAGTAGAGACTGGCAGCTGTAGAGTGCAGGTCTTTGTCCCTACCAGGCAGTGTCATAATCAGCAGAGGACTCACCATACCTACCTGCACTCCCATGTGCAGTGTGACACATGCACCATTACGTATATTGAACACAGAGATTAGTTTTAAAAAAATTGCTATCTTTGGATGGTCATCATCTTGAAGCTTAAGTGTATAAATGCTGTGGAATGCAGGGGTTTTTTTAAGCCATTACATACTAAATAGCATCTTTCAGTAGTGTACCCACAGCATATTTGAGAGTCTGTACCATTACTGTAGGGAAATTCTGTACTAACCCTAACCCTGAACCCACGACAGTATGTGCTTGTGTTTTTAAGCAGTAATTATCATTGTACCTGCAGCCACGTAGATTGCACTTGGCAAAGGAAAGTGTTACAAATGCACAGCATTGGACACTGCCCTGCATGACATCCTTGTCTCTAAATTGGAGAGACATGGATTTGATGGATGGACCGCTTGGTGAATAAAGAACTGGCCGGATGGCTGCACTCAAAGAGTTGTGGTCACAAGCCCACTGTCCATTTGGAGACAGTGGGGTCCCTCATGGGTCAGTGTAGGGGCTGATCCAGTTCAACAGCTTTGTTAGGGACATTGACAGTGGGATTGAGGGCATCCTCAGCAAGTTCACTGACAGCACCGAGCTGTATGCCACAGTCACAGGCTGGAAGGAAGGGGTGGGCCATCCAGAGGGACCGTGACAGGCTTGAGAGGCGGGCCTGTGAAAACCTCATGAGGTTCAACAAAGTGAAGTGCGAGGTGTGCACTTGGGTCATTGCAATTCCAGACACACCTACAGGCTGGGTGTAGAATGGATTGAGAGCAGCCCAGCGGAGAAGGACTTGGGAGTGATGGGTGATGAAAAACTCACCATGAGCTGGCAGTGTGCACTCACAACCCAGAAACCAACTGTGTCCTGGGCTGCATCAAAAGGAGTGGGGCCAGCAGGTCAAAGGAGGGGATTCTCCCCCTCTGCTCTTGTGATACCCCCTCTGGAGCACAGTTCTGGTGTTCCCAGCGTAAGAAGGACATGGAGCTGTTGGAGCAAGTCCAGAGGATGGTGTGAAGTTGACAAGAGGGTGGTTGCAGCTCCCCTGTGAAGACAGACTGCGAAAGTAGGGGCTGTTCAGCCTGGAGAAGAAAAGATGGTGTGGAGACCTCAAAGGAGCCTTCAAGTATCTTAAGGGACTACAGGGAAGCCAGAGAGGGACCCATCATCAGGAACTGAATTGACAGGGCAAGGAGTAATGGGTACAAATTGAAAGAGGGGAAATTAAAGTTTTAGATATCAGGAGGAAATTCTTTACTGTGAGGGTGATGAGACACTGGAACAGGTTGCCCAAGGAGGTTGTAGATGCCCCAACCGTGGAAGTGTTCAAGGCCAGGTTGGATAAGGCCTTGAGCAACCTGGTCTAGTGGAAGGTGTGCCTGCCAATGGCAGAGGGGTTAGGACTAGATGATCTTTAAGGTCCCGTGCTAAGGCTGATTGCTGCAGTAATTACCTTCTTTTGGCATGTATGTTCCAGGCAAACAGATGCAATAGGTCTGCACCAGTACAGATACTGCATGCTGTAGGTTGAAGTTTGCAGCAAAGCATGTCATGCATTCTTCCAGCAAAAGTGCTTTGTTAGTGTAGCCCTTGCATGTGAAGTGCCAAAGTAAGGAATAGCATGTCTCAGTGAAAGAGCCACCAGCTTATTTAATGTGCATGTTCTCAGTGAGAGATCTGTAATAACAGGTTAATTTTACATTACAGTACTGAAGTGCAACAGAAAACACTTGGAAGTTGCACTGCAAGTTGTGCATTAATTGATGATATCTTGAGCATAGTTAATCTAAGCCTTAAAAAATTGTCCAGTGCAAAGAGGTACACCACGTTTTCTAACCTAGTACCACGGATTTTGGCACACCTCCTGCTGCTAAGCAGAGGAGCAATAGCAATATTAGCAGTAAATTCAAGGGAGAGGCTGCTTTTCTGCTGTAAGAAAAGAAAACTAAATATACTGAAGATGGGTTATTTGTAATTTGTGAGTCTTTTCAGTTCATTGTACCAGCCCTCCTCTTTTTCCTGTACTGAAAAGGTGATCTGGCCATATGCAGCACATGGAACCCCAATGAACTCAGGCAGAACTCAGGTTGTCAGCCTGAGTAGAGGCTTGCTGCTGCCTTCTGTGCAGTGCTGAAGGCTCCACTCCCTTGATATCAACAGAGTCTTTTAGACACCAGTTTGTGTAGACCCAGAATCTTCTTCCAGAAGATATCTCTGTGAAGTTGTAGCAGGCGTTTGGGCTCAGCATTGCAGTGTCCAAGTAGGAATTGAGAACCCCAGGTGCTGGTGGCTGTCTTGCCCCTTCCTTAGCCTGGGGATCAGGGCACTGCTTGGCACCTGGGGGAGCAGTATGGAGGCTCATATTTCAGGAGTGCTGGGGCCCCTTCAGCAGTGGCCTTCAGACTGTCAAAACAGTGTGTGCATTTGGACTAGCACAGCCTCTGTCTTTCCATGCATGATATTCTCCAACAGGTCAGTGGAATTAAGGTATTTAGTGAAGGTCTGACCTGCATATGGGTTAGTGTGGTTTGACCCCTGTTGGCCCCTATTTCATAAATACTGAGAATGCCTTTGAGTGCTAGAGCTTTGAGTCAGCTAAAACAGAGGTAAAAGCAGCCAGCTCCCTTTTGACTGTGGTTCTGAGTAATAGTACATGCAGAAAAACGAATAAATAAAATGGTGAAATGGTATTTATAGAGATCAATTTATAGCCTTCATTGTATCCTTGTATTAGCAAGCTGGTGCGAGCCAAAAGTGGATGTGTGGGTATGTCTACATACAGTAGCTATAAACTCTCACTGCTGCTCATTAGCTCTCCCAATGTTTTTTATTAGCTCTCCCAACATGCATTTATTTATTGTTAAATTCACTCATTTGTAGCTAGTTTCCGTTACAGATCTGCATCTCTGTCACAATTTTTTGTACCATACCTTTGCTATGTGTCCTTTCAAGATTTTGCAACAGCACTTGAGCGTGTACATGCTTAGCTAAATCACCTTTTTTTATGCTGTGTTCTGCTCATATTGCAGGGGTCCTCCCCTTGCAAGAGCAGAGGGAAGACATGTGGAGGCAAGTAGCAAAGGGATCGTACGGCGGAGGAGCTCCCTGCAAGCAGAGGCAGAGCCAGCCACAAGCACAGCCAGCTGCCTGTGCCTTAGGGACAGCATGGGGAGTCCCCCTGGATTTGGTCTGGCTCCTTTGCGGGGAGCCTGCACTGACACGCAGCCAGGTTAAGTCTGAGTAGAGGATTGCTGCTACCCCAACACCAATACGGAGTTCTGTTTCACATAATGGGATTAAAAGGATTCCCTCCATTCTTTTAATTTAACTTTTAACTCTTTCAGCTTTCAGTGATGTTTTAGTTCTTATGCTGGCAAGTGTTAGAGGAAGTAATGTATCACATGGATTTTAGAGAGTTTTGAATGGGAACACCAGGCCTCATCTAGGGAGGGTGACTCTTCCATACTGTAGGTTCATCACCCTCAGAACACAGCATCCAGCATCCTGCGCTGCTGGCTGGGAAAACACACAAGTCGACTCCCAACAACATGCTAGAAAATACAGCCCCCAGCAGCTGGAATACATGTGAAACACCTTTTTTCACACCCATACCAACTCTTCTGCTTGCATATAAGCACTTCCTTATTTGAGATTCTGTATCAACACCAAGCTTCCTTTCCAAGTAGGATGGGCTAATTTTCCCCCTCTGTACTGTCCATGACATCAGGCTGTCACTGCCTCAGCACTGTGTGGAGAAAAGAGATCAGCACTGAACAGCCCTTTTGCCATGATAAATAAGAGCAGCTGCAGGGTCAGTTAGTCGATAGCGGTCCAGAAAACCCCAAGCAATTAGTCCAACACCACAACAAAGCCAGCTGTAGTTGCAACTCCTGAGGAAAAACAGTCGCTGGAACTAAGGGTATGTCTCCAAATGTGTTTGTCTCAGATCTCTCGTGGCCCATTCTTGCACTTCCAACTGTTATGGAAGTGTCGGGAAGGTGTTACCCTCCTGTCATTTCTCTGAGAGCTGGCTCTTCTGCACGGGAAGTTGGACTGAGGAGTCCTTTTGATTGTTCTGTGTCTTCAAGAGATTTGCAGTAGAAGTGTTACATAGCTCCTCTTTGTTTTTTCAGAGTGAAAGAATTGAAAAAGGCCAAGGAACTTGAAGAGACGCAGCAGCATCCCGTAGCAATGTGACATTGCTTTTCAGACTGTTTTCATTTTCTGTTTTTAGCAGAGACATGCAACAACAACAAAAATACCCACTGCAGTTCTGGAAATACCAGCTGCAGGATTTTAACAGTAATGTTTTGGTCATTGCATTTGCACTTTCATGGACAACTTTTAATTTGTTCAGCAAGACATCTTGGAACTCAATCTTCTGTTGGATCGTTGGGAAAACAAAAGACACCAGGAAGAAATTGTGAGTTGCTTCATTCTCCGAGAAGGAAGGAAGAAGCGATTAATTATCCTTTTCATATAGGGCTGTATTAAACAACGTGTGGAACTGTACAAATATTATACCAAAAATATTGTTCAGAAAAGGTGGGAATGCACAAGCAACACAAGAATGCTGTTCCTACACCTGTCAGTCATCTCCAAGAAACTGAAGCTTTGAGAGTCTCAGTGGAGGGGCTTAGATCAGTACATCTTTATTGGGTCCATGCATCCTCATTTCCTTCGCACTCCTGTCTTTTGTGTTTTATTTAAACCTCTACAGCACACTTAATGCAACTTTTTAAATCTGCAGGTTTTTAATACATCCTGTGGGAACTTACAGAGGGGGTTGGTGTGTGAGAGACACGGGTAATGCATGAGAATGGAGAGAGCAGCTTAAGCAAGTTTTAAACACTTTTTTTTAGGTATTTTTACTAGAACCTGCAAACATATCAACTGTCATGTACTTTCTCTCATATTCAGCACTTTATTTTCTAGCCTTACCTTCATGTACTATTGTTTTAATTAAGTTCTTAAATAATTTGTAAAACATGTAGCTTTTTTTCTTATGTCAAACCTCTTGTCATTTTGCAGAGTCACGTACATATGTTGCCTGGACATTTTATGCCACCTAAAGATCAGTGGTGCTGCATTCTGGCCAGTAAATTTCTTATTTTGGCTACTTCATCGAAATCTGGGCAGTTTTCTGTATATATAGAAGGTAGAAATGGAAAATGAGAAAAAATATTTGAAAGGGAATATATTGATTAATTACTAAATATTTTATTCACAAAGGGTCAATAACTTGGCAAGATAAAATTATTATTTGTATAGTTTTGTCTGAATGAACCGGAAGAGTGTGGATGTATTGTTTGTACATATTGTATATATTAAAACAAAGAGATATGTGCATGAACTCAAGAAAAAGAAATGAACAAAGCAAAGCATTAGTGGCTATGGTCTGTAAAATGAAACAAAAACTTTATTTCACTATAAGAAACTTTATTTTAAATGTTCTTTAGAAGAACATTTTTGCTAAAGCATGACTAAATGGCAAAAAAGAGCTACTGTATTTAGACTTAGGAAAAAAAGGCAGAGCAACATTACTTTAAAAAAAAAAAAAAAGGAAAAAAAAAAGAAAAAAAGGATATGTTTACATTTGATTTTGGCTACCAGGAGTTTGGTTCAGTTGATTTTAATTTATTTATTCCTTGCTTTTTTTTTCCCCCCTGTCTTTTTTTTCCTTTCTTTTTTTTTTTTTTTTGCCGATGGTGCCAAGTAATGTGAATGCTAATATTGCTTAAGAAAATTAAGTTACTTTTGCAAAGCAGATAATCATAAGAGTACAAAAACCGTATCTAGCTTAACACCATACACTCACTCCAATAAAGAACACTTAGAATGAACATAAAATTAAAAAAAAAAGTAAATAAATAGTACAAAAGTAGAAAATATGTTTCACATTTTCATATCTCCTGCTGGAAGTCAGAAAATGTAATAAAAATTGCACAAAAAATTTTAAAAAATTAAGTAAAACTTAAAAAAAAAGATGCAAACTGATCTTGTAGGGGTGTCATGGTATATTGCTATTTCCACATAGTGAGGAGCCAAAGAAATTAGATTTTTTTTTAAATTGAACTACTAATTTAAAACTGTCACAGATTCTCAACAATGGGAACCAGGTTCTGATCTTCATTACGTAGGAATGTAAGAGAAGAAGCTCCTGAAGTCCATGTTGTTACTGTGGGTCACGTACATGTGTCTGAGATCAGAAACTGCTCCTGTCTGTTTGTCTCACTTGTGGCAGTTTAAAATTTCTGAATGGACTTGTGTAAATTTGAGATTGTTAGTTTCGGAATAGTTGTTCTTGCTTGATCCCGGCCACCAACTGCAATGTTTAAACGCAGGGCTTGTTGTGAAGCCAAAAAATATTCACATATAAGAAGCTTTGAAACTGGTGACTTTACAAGAAGAGTAAAAACAAAGATTGTGGCAAAAAAACTGGGGTCAGTGCTCTTGGTGCCTTTTCTATAATTGTACCTGTTTTTAATTACTTCTTTTCACTGCCAGCATTGAATTATAGTAGATGTGATATAGCTCATTATCAGAATTCTCTTGTACATTTCTGAACTGCTGCTTTATGACCTGATTCAATTCTAAAAAAGGAAAAAAAAAAGGCAAAATGAGTGGCCTGGCACTCACACTGTGCCTGTGGGCAGCCTTGTAGCCTCCATTTACTGTCTGCAATTGGTACCTTCACCATTAAATTTTCCTCTCATGCCAAAACAGAACAGGAGACACTGAAGAATCTCCTTTGGAATTAATTGGAAATGCTCTGTATTAGTACTGGAAGAACTCTGACATTTTGAAAGTGAAATATTGTACCCATTAACCAATACTTGACAATATAGAATTGATCTGTTCCTAACAAGAGTAGTGACCTCAGTGGAAATGTTTTAACTCCTTGTCTTTACAGAAAATGATTCAGTAATATACAGAGCTATTTCAAATTACTCTTCCAGATCCATGGGCCTGGTGGTGTATCTACTAATCTAGATCCTGCTTCAGCCAAACGTTTAAGCCTGTATTGGTGTTAACCATGCTGGCAGTTCTGCAGGCGCAGCAGAACTCCCCGCATGCTTGAAGCCAAGTACAGCTCCCAAGTGCTTTGTTGTGTTGGGCCGTAACCCTTCAGTGTGTCACTGGGGAGGGAGAAGGACTCCCCTGCAGTGAAGTGATTCTGCGAACCCTCTTCTTGGTTGTGGAACTTACATTTTCACCGAAGATAAGTAAGTGCAGCTTTCTAGGAAAATTCAAATTCCCAAGTGCCAGGAGCCAGATCTTCTGTCTTCTGATATGGAACCGCTCCTTTGTGAAACACATTCAACAGCAGTAATACTGTGTGAAAGAAATACAGAATATAACATGAACCCCCTCTCTGGTTGCACGCTTATGGCAGTTCCACACAATAGCTGGTGCCCAATGGGGGGTCCCCAAGACTTGCATGTAAAACTAGTATAGATGTCTTCTCTTTTGTAAGTTTTATTTTTGTAACCGTGCATGTAAAGCATCACTGAATCAATGGATCTGTTGAAGAACTCAGCTGCTGGAACCATGCAAAATGTTTTGAATTGCCCTTAAAATATGGAAAATGTTTTCTGAATGCTTTATATTCTTTCTGCTGTAAATTAAAAACAAAGAAAATTTCCCCATACAAAGTGTGTGCCTTCTTTTAAACACATCTCCTCCATCCTAGTTTGAGAGCGATATAGCCCTTTAGTCACTGTAAGGAATCATGAAAAAAATGCATTTCTTCTCTACATGATCTGCTTGTTAAGTATATTGCATCTGATTTCTCGCAGGTTATAATGTAACAGTTCACAGCCTTCCCATGAGCAGGTGCAACCCCAGAGCTTTTCTGAAATCAAGTTGTTTTCAGTTCCTCTTCGGTGGACAATCACTTCCAGGGCTTTTCATGAGAAACCATATATACCTGGTAGCAAAATGCTAAATCCTACAGTGTGCTCAAAGCAGAGTCAACTCTTGGGAGAATTCAAGAGGGCTGGTAATGCAGATATGTAAGAGGTCACAATAATAGGAATAACTGAGACACAGTAACTTTGCACTGATCAGATATATAAGTTACACGAACTGGCCCTCGATAATGAAACTTTTGTACCGGACTACTACAAAGCCAGCATAGCAGGGAAAGCCAGGTTTAATAGTCGTCTGGTATGCGAAAGACTCTGTTAAGTACTGCTATGAGTAAGTTCTTCCAAAACCCAGAACCGCAACAGAAGATGAGATTTCATTACGAGAGTTTATTTTTGACTACAAAGTTTAATTATGTTCTCTTAAAAAATAAATCAGCATTTTAACTCCCCAAATTGATCTCAGATACTTCCCCATTTTTCCTTTTTTACATGCCTGTTAATTGCTGAGTTCCAATTAGCCAGGTGGGGGTTGGTCTCTTCTCCCAGGCAACCAGCCGTCAGACAAGAGGGCATGGCCTTAAGCTGTGCCAGGGGAGGTTTAGGTTAGATATTAGGAAGAAATTCTTTACAGAGAGAGTATTCAGCCATTGGAATGGGCTGCGCAGGGAAGTGATGGATTCTCCATCCCTGGAGGTTTTCAAGATGAGGCTGGACGTGGCACTTAGTGCCATAGTCTAGTAACCGCGGTGGTGTCAGATCAAGGGTTGGACTTGATGATCTCAGAGGTCCTTTCCAACCCGTCTGATTCTGTGATTCTGTGATTCTTTAGTATTGTGGTAGGTTGCCCTGTCCTGAAAGTAGACACCTACCAGCTGTCTGCTCACTCCCCCACCTTCCCCCTTCTCCCCAGTGAAATGGGGGAAGACTAAACATGAGGGGAAAAAATTGTTAGAGTGAGAAAAAGAGGGTTTAGTAGGTGAAGGGGAAAAGAGAAAACAAGAACAAGTAGTGCAGAGGCAGTCCCCTGCCTCCCGCCCTTCCCCGGCGGAACAGCCGCGGGGCTTCGGCCCCGCAGCGGGCCAGGGACAGGGGGAGGGGCCCTCCCTGCGGCCCCGCGCCCGCCCTCTCGCCGGGCCCCGCCCCTGCCCCGGGTCCCCCCCGCAGGTCCCTCCCTTCTGACGTCACCCGGGGCGCCGTCGGCGCCGAGACAGTTCCCGCAGGACCCGCCCGGGCGCTGGGGCTGCGGTTCCTCCCGCCGGCAGGATGTGAGTGCGGGGACGTGCGGGGACGCGCGGGGGAGCCGGACAGTGGCGCCGGGCCCGGCCACGTACAAGCAGGCGGGGGTTCCCAGAGCGGCTGTGCAGAGGCCCCGCCTGGCTCGGGCCGGTACCGGGGCGCTGGGCTGACAGGGCCGGGCTGTTCCGCCAGTCCCCGGGCGCCTGTCAGAGCGGGGCCGCCCCGCCGGGGCAGCGCCTGCTGGGCACCGAAGCGTTGTTGTGTTTGGAGGTATCATTTCCGAGACTCTTCACGTGTAGCTAGCAGTGAAATAGAAGCAGAGGTTGGCGGAAGTGCCAAAACAGTCGAGCGGTGATGCTGGCCTGTACAGGGCCTGCTCCGAGCCTCGCCCCGGGCTTCCCGGCTCACGCCTTGTGCGTGTACACTTTTGTTCTCTCTACGTGGAACTTAAAGTGAATGTATAAATGTGTAAATACAGGAAATAGTCAGACTTGGCTGTTTGGAGTGCCGGGATGCACTAGACAAGGGTCTTATATGGAAGAAATAACAACACAGAAAAGGAAATTGACTACAGATAGTTCTAGAGATATGCAATAAGAACCTGGCAAAGCAGTGAAAAAGGTATGAGGAGTATGTACAGGAACTCTTGCATCCATTACAAAGATGCAGAGTGTTGAAGCTGGTAAAAAAAAAAAGCTCTGTTATGAATTCAAAGCTGACCAGAAATAAATTCTTGTATATGCCAAATTCTTTTTCCTTCTGGTGCTTTTGCTTGCTCCGTATCAGCTGTTTCAAAATAATAGAGACAGCCAACAACAGAGAAGCACATAGTTAGAATAAGCATTAAGTTTTTGTATTTAATTTTTTGGTGAACTACTGTAGCTTGAAACTTAGTATTTGTGTTCATAGTGGAAAGCAAGAACACTGCTGAGCCCAAACTCTTGACTCCTTGAGCCCTATGAACCATTGTTGGAGTTGTCCTTGTGCCTTATTGCAAAATGTGGTATTAGCAAGCCATTGCTGTCTCTTAGAATGGCAGGCAGCTTGTTGACAAGATGTTTGGAACACTGGGTGACTTGCACCTAATGTCAACTGTCAAAACACTGTTTCTTCAGTAGGAAACTGCCCTACATTTTTTCCAAGGATATATCTCAGGAATGTCAGATGAATAATGATGACTTTCTTTACTGCAGGTCAGCCAGTATCCCTGGAAGCTCAAATGTGGCTGCTGGCAGTAATCGTCGGCTTCAGCAGACTCAACACCAAGTAGATGAGGTAAAAGTCTAGTACAATAGCAGTGTCATTGTTTTCCTTCAGGAAACCTATATAACTAGAAGGGATATTTTTACCAAAGCAATTTCCCCTTCATTATAGGAAGGGGAAGTGGAGAGAAGTTACCAGTGTCCAAATATTAGCTGCGATCTTGCTGCTTGAGGATTTGGCAAAATTAAAGATAAAAACCTTTGTTCTTACTGAGAAAAAGCTTTTTTCTCATCAGTAGCCATGAGGGCTGACTGCCAGATGTGATATGTCTAGAATTTTGTGGAGCCCAAAAGCCAGGCTGGCTAGCAAGAGTACTTTTTGACATATGGTTTACCATCATGTTTATATGCCTCAACTCTCCTTCTGAAGCGAGTCAGGAATTATTTCCCAGGTTTGAAGGAATGCCAGCACTACTGGCACTACTGACTTTTTAAAGTGGGTATTAGGGGCTTCCGGCCCAACCATGAATTCCAGAGTTTTGTTTAAGCTTATGATTGCGTATATTAAAAGGCAATAGCTAGTGCTTCTGAAAAGAGAACATTGACTACCATGTGTTGCTGTCTGTTGCCTGCAATTATGTTCTACCATGGGTTATACAACTGGTAACTTACTGTAAGCATTAAACTGGTGTAGGTTGTTGACATCATGAGAGTGAATGTGGACAAGGTATTGGAGCGAGATCAGAAGCTGTCAGAGCTGGATGACCGTGCTGATGCACTGCAAGCAGGAGCCTCCCAATTTGAGACCAGCGCAGCCAAGCTGAAAAGGAAGTATTGGTGGAAGAACTGTAAGGTAACCTTCCCTTGTGTATTTATGGTGTGCAGTACTACAAGTAACACTATTACAATTGGCATCTCAAAAGGTAGAAGAAGAAGTTATTTAGCCAATGTTGTTTAACTTACAGCGTCTAGTTTTTTAAAGCTTGGCATAGTGGCTGGGCGAAGGAATGAAAAGCTGAACTAGTGGCCATGCTGCCCTATGCAAGATCTTGTGTAAGATGGTAATGGCCAGAGGGGAAACATGTCAGTAATCCGAGGTGTTGAGGAACAGGAAGAAAAGTGTAAAAATGCATAGCTTGAGTTAATGTACAGGAAGTATTAGTGGAAGAAGCTCACTCAGACTCCTGTACTTGTAGCTGTTGGCAAAGGTTGGAATCTTCTTTGGTGAGTAACCAAGACTTGTATATTCACTTGAGACAAGCTCTATGTGGCGAAGACTGTACTGCTGTGTTTTGCCTTTGTGCATGGCCTGCCATCTCTAACTGTGGATCAATCTTGCTTACTGAAGAGGCTTTGCTTGCCATGTTAGATCTGACACATGGTGCTAAAGTCCCTTGTAGGGGCTGTTTTCCTGTATCCTGAGGGGCAGTTAATGCTGTTGCATGATTTGTAGTAAGCGTTGTGTGGCTTCTTTTCACAGATGTGGGCAATATTGATAGCTGTTGTTGTTATTATCATCATCATCATCATCATTGGTAAGTTTCACCAAAGTGGAGATTTCTCATAGGCTTGGAATAAATGGTGTTAATTCACTGACTGGTATAGTTTAAATAAAGCCAGGGTGCTCAAGTAGAAGTATATACAACATTAATTTGAAGTAGTAGTGACAGCTTTAACAAGCATTGTTTCCAGTGAGTGGTAAACTGGGACTACCATGGGAGCTTCAGGACCTGAATCTCAACCACCTTGCTATGAAAATAGCAAGGACTTAGAAACCAGGAACAGACTCGCCTTTTTTCTTTTTGCTGCATGTTGCAGCAGATGAAATTCCACGCAACACCTCCCTTGTCTGAGAACTGTTCACCATTTGCCGTAGCTTCCTGCTAGATAGACTTCTTTCGGTGTGCACTGCCATAGCAGGGAGGTTTTCTTTGAGTACAGGTTTTGCTGCCAGATGAAATGAGTATAACGTTGGGTTAGGATAGAGAGCCAGGGAATGTATAGTTCAGTCTTTGAGTCACCATGTAATCACCAGGTATTTAATGGGAAGACAAAGGTTTTAAGTTTGTGCTGTAGTACGGTAACAAACACTGCAGTAACCAGTGCCATCAGAGATGTCATCCTGGGTGAGCAGTACTGGAGGGCATGCACAAAGGAAAAGTGCAGCTAAGAAAACCAACATGGGTAAATTCTTAGAGGATTTAAGAGGGATTTATCTTTATTATCTTAAATTCTTAAAATGCAGGATTGTTATCGTGAGGGGCTGAAGGACACTACCCAACTTCTTTATTTCTTTTGTAGTCTCGACTACGTCTTCATGATTTACAGGAAGAAACTCGACTGAAAGGTGCCTCTGAATCTTCAGCCTCTCCAAACCTGCTGCATCTTCAGTCCATTTACTGCTGTTTAAAGCAAAACTATTTTCATTACTGAAATGTTAACTAACTTTACTGGTTGCCTTAAGACACTCCTCCCATTAATTACTAACTAGCACAGCTCACCACTTGCACAGTGCCTTAATAACCTGGGGTGCAGAGCTGCTGAGGCGGACCCGGCTCTGGAGCTGCGCGACAGTCGCTGTGCCCGCCCCGAGATTCTGCGCGCGCGCGGGAGCCCCGCCCCTGTCCCGGCTCNGTGCGGCGCCGCGTGAGGGGCGGGGCCGCGGCAGTGCGTGCGCTGACCCCACACCGCTGAGCGCGGTATCCTCCAATAAACGGCTCTGACCCCGCCTCCGCCTCCTCCTCTGTCCGCACGTGGCGGGGGTGTGTGGGAGAGGGGTTGCCGCGTGCACCGCGTTACGTAACCGCGCCGGACGGGTGCGAGGCCCCTTAGGGAGCTCCCCGCCCGGAGCGGGAGCAGCCCGGGGTCGGCGGGATAGGCGCGGCCTCGCGGCGGGCTTGGGGGGGGCGGCA
>VXAY01003875.1:26816-40878 GCA_013399855.1 Oxyruncus cristatus | reverse complement strand
TGCGGTGAAGAACCCGCCGGAGCGGCGAGCTGAGGGAGTGCGCGCCGGAGAGCAGCGCGGGAGCGGCCCCCGTGCACGATCCACTCGGTGGGGGGAGGAGGGGGGACACCGCTCCTCCCGCTGTCTCCTGGGGCGGCGCGTGTTCTCTTGCAGCACCGACACCAGGACCGCGGGCCAAGGGTCTGGCTGTGCTGAGGGGCCGTGGCGGCCAATGCCCCCGCGCTGTGGCGCTCAGCGGAGCCGAGATGGACGCGGGCGAACGCCGAGGGGGCAACGCGGAGCACGGCGCCGGTCGGTGCCCGGGGGCCGGGCGGGAGCCGGCGGCGGCGCCGCGAGGGGCTGTGGGCGCTCGGTGCAAGGCGTGTGAGGGAACCGGCTGCGGCGGGACGGAGCTCCACAGCTTCGAGTCCAGCGGCGGCTTGGCCGCCGGCAAAGCCAACAGGTAACCGGGCAGCCGGCGGGGGTGGGAGGGGGCCGGGGACCCGGCGCGGCCGTGACCCGTGGGGCTGCTCGGGGACACGGCCGCGGCGTGTGCAGGGGAGCTGAGCCTGCTGCTGCTGCGCGACTCCTTGAGATGTGCCTGGGTCTGAGATCGGCTGAACCATGTGTGGCAGTGACCCTTTGGTAGCTTCTGTGTGTACTTCGTCTCAAGACCGTATTTGGCAGTACCAAAGCAGAAGTTACTGAAACAGTATTTTTCCTGTAAGGTCAGAAATTAAGTGAGGTGGTAATTTCTTTTATTTTTTAATTCATAAAAGAGTTTATGATCTGTAACTTATGAAACGTTGAACTGGCTTGTTAACACGCAATACTTGAACCTATGTAATGTTTTGTATAATAAGAGTATGATACTAATAACAACGTCAGATAGACAAAAGTTATTAAAAACAGTCGTGTTCATATCCCATCTGTAGGATTGGAATCTCATTTGAGGATGCTGACTGCTTGTTTTTTAGTCAGAGAAATAAGCATATGTAAGAAGAGGGAGATTTTGCCTTTTAACAGTTCTGCAGCTGTTGAAGCCAACAACTCAAAAGTATAATGAAGACTCTGAAGTCATATAAGGAATGAAATCTTTGCATCAGGTGTATTTTGAGAACCTGATGGTTTCCCTGAGGTGCTTATAATCAGATGCAGACTTCAAGGCTATAAAAACTTACAGAGATCAAGAACTAGCATCTGTTAATGATTTTAATACTAGTGAGATTTACAAAATCTAGAGTAAACATCAGCTTATCTTTAGTTGCTAAGCATCTTAAGAAGCAGAGTGGTTTTGATGGGACTTTGCCATCCATGACATATTGGAGTTGGAAACAAGGAAGGTAGAGGAGAACAGTTCAAGTAGCAAAGAAGTGAGAAAAATACAACAGGAAATTTAGTGAAGGAGCATTAGGACATTTCTGGATATTGTGTGATGGTGTGGCCAATCCCGTAAAATGTTGATTTAGAGAATAATTTTAATTTAGTGATAGAAAAGAAAGCTTCTATACTAGAATTCTGTGGTAAAGGTTGACCTCTGTTTTACAGTGAGCAGCTGAATTGGAGCCAGTCTCACAGAGATCTGATGATGATGATCCAAGAAATGAAAAGGTGTTTGCCTGAAGAGAAAAGGAATTCCAGCAAGCCCAGCACCATCAGTGCTCTCAACTATGCTTTGCAGTGTGTCCAGCAGGTCCAAGGTATGTGTGGAGAAAATCTGGAAGAACAGCAGCCTGATTTGAATAGGTGTGTCTGACAACAAATAGCATTAAAACAAAAGAATGCATTCTAGTTATCCTGCTAACAGTTGACTTTCTGAAGCACTGTGGGGGTTTTGTTGTTTTTTGTTAAACAATTGTGTTATTTTTTCTATTGAAACACCCACCTACTGCTTCTCTTTTCTTCAGAGTCCCATAGCTAATAGGTGCCCACTAGTACCTTTCTATGTATATTGAGAAAACGTCATTCCCATCCCACTTTGAAAAATTACTGGATAGGTTGTGTTTTTCAACAGAGCTAGGTAGCTGAAATTGGTTTTTTGCTGTCATGTTCTGCCCTTTCTACTTCTTCATGCTTGTTTTCTGTAACATAACTAGGTCACTCCAGTAGTATAATCAGTATTCCTTTTCCCTTTGTCACTACACAGACCTTCCTCATCTCACCTTGGACTTCACCAAAAAGATGACAAAAGTACAAGGGCTGTAAGAAATACTTTCAAAATAGTCTCCTTACTGACTTTCTTGTGTTTGTTTTGCTTTTCTGTTTGTTTTTTTTTTTTTTTTCCAATTAGCAAACAATGACTTTTTCCAGGCTCTAAATGACCGAAGAGTGTTTCAGACTGATGTGATGACATACAGCATAGAAGAGTTGGTGGCAGTTGCATCTGAACATACTCCAAAAAACACTGTAAGAATTCAGGCACACTCAAGGAGTTCATCACTTGCCATTTCACTCTATTTAGTCTCCTTACATCTCTTTGTGGAAATAGAATGTGTAAAATTGAAAGACCTTTAATTTTTAGCCAGACAGGCCTTAAAGTTTTTAAAGTTAGATCAAGATTACTTCTTTGCTGTCTCAGGGTACCCAATGATAATGAGTGAAGAAATACTAATTTTTCTTCTTTTTTTCTTCCAAACAACAGATAATTCCTTGAAAATTCATTTACAGTGTAGTAATCTCCTGAGACAGCAAAAAGTTTTCAAAACCAATCAAGTTTAGAGTTGTAAGGGGTTTTTTTTTCTGTTTGTACTCTGGATTTAATTTTTTTTATTATTTTGCAATATCTGTCGTGCTTTCTGTCTCTGCTTTAAAGAAATGAGTGGGTTTTGAAATTCAATACTGTTAGATGCTGTATCAGAAGTATTTCAAATGCTTGCTATTTGAAAAGCTCTGAATATTTTTGTATGTGGAATTGTAGTGAACCCTCTGAAATTTGGGGAGAAGTGTGTGGAGTGATAACCAGTCATTCTGGGCAGAGACAAGCATCACTCTGGTTTCAGTTCTGATACCGCAGTTTTACTAGCATTTGTAAATCTTGAGTATGCTGTTATGGCATTGGAGAGTGTAGTAGTTTACACACTACTTTAATTGGATGCTAAATTAACATATTTTTGAATCTCATCCTGAGGTTGTGCTTTGGGGTTGGTTTGTTTGTTTTGGGGTTGTTTTGCTTTTTATCTTTACAATATCACTACCATGTTTGGGGGGACAATTGCCTTTAACATTTGTTTTCCAGGACACATTTGTGGCTGTATTTTCTTTGCTTTCTGGACGCATAGTGCATATTTCTGAGCAGGCAGCATCTATCCTAAACTATAAGAAGAAAGTGTTGGAGTCTTCCCGGTTTGTAGAGTTGCTTGTCCCTCAGGATGTGAGTGTGTTCTATGCACACACCGATCACTCTCACCTGCCCCTTTGGAACATGGAAAGTGAAACAGGTGGGACTTGGCAATGCTTTTAAATGCTCTATGTGTCTTTCTGTCTTTACAGAATGAGGATAGAATAGTAGTTCATTTTAAGTACTTATGCTAGCAGTATACATCAGCAACACTTGTTTCCTTTCCACTTTGAAAACTGGAGTGACTGTGGGATTAGTTCTTGCTAGTCTTCTAGAGGCTTGACTCTTACTTGGGGTAAGTAAAAGACAGATACTTCACTGTTTTGTGTACCATCATACTCATTCCAAATACTGCTGCTTTTTGAAAATGAACTAAAGGTCTAATTGTGAGTTTGAAGTTGTTTCATTTATACCTTATGGTTGCTTAGGTGCTTTGTCTTTATGGTCCACTTGCTTCCTGCTGTGAATATAGCTCATCAAAACCAAGTTTTAAGCTGACTTGCTATTTAGTGCTGGATGTGTCTAAAACTGTGACTTCTGAGTCCTATGTTATTTGTGAGCAATTTAAACATAGCTTGTGTTCCAAGGGCGTGTCTTTTGCCCACCTAGACATTGGTTGTTCTGAGGCTGTTCTGGCATCAGATCTGAGAAGCCCAGAGTCCTTGCTGTCAAAGGATGGTGAGACATCTGAAGGTTGTGAATGGTGATATGCCAGGGATTCCACAACTTGGCAGCCAGTCACGTGGTTACCCAGCAGCAGAGCAGAGGCTCCCCAAAGGAGTTGTTCTTGCCTGTATATAGTTTTTGTTACATGGCTCATAAAACCAGGAAGTGTGTAAACTTTGCTTTTCACAGTGACACACTGGAGAAAGGATTTTTTTTTTTTTTTTTTTTTTTGGTCGTACACATTTCCTCTGAATTTAGTTCCAGGTCAGCCACTTCCCTAAGAGTGAGTGGGCTGGAGAAGAGAGATAACATTTGAGGTGGGAGCAGACTCTTGAACAGCTAATTCAGTAGCTAAGGAAGAGTAGGTTCTGAGACTTCAGTCTTGCTCAGAAAATCTGGAGAATGCAGAATTTAATATAGTTCTGATAGGTGTGACCTTTTTGAGCATATCGACTGATACTTTCAAATGTCTTCTTCTTATTAGCTTCTCTGTATGAATATGCCCAGGTGAAATCCTTTTTCTGCAGGATCAGGTAAGTACATTATTACAGTTTTGTGAAGGCTGACGAAGGGTACCATACGAGGCAGAAGCTGTTCTATTGTTACAGCTGACCAGTGTGAGCTTGTGAAACTCCAATACAAAATGGGCTTATTGTGTTTAATATTGGCAGGCAGTAGGATACTTTGAATATCTTCCCAGAGTGATGCATAAATTTGCATGGGGATAGAAGGAAAGCTGTTCATACAGGTTTCTTTTGGATCTATCAGTTTCCTTCTGTACTGTCATGCAGGAGAAGAATGATCTTGTTTGAGGGCGGAGGCAAAGATTGTTTTACTTAAGGTTACTTGAGAATTTGTCATGGAAGCGTTAGCAGAAACTCAGTTGCCTGAGTTCCAGTGTGAGACCTGACTCCTGAGATACTACTTGCTGTCTTTAGGGATGCTGTTTGTTGCTCTGTACCTGACTAATCTTAGAGCTAAAAGAAGAAAAAAACTGAAATTGGCCTTTAATCTTCAGTGCAGTTCTGTTCCAGACTCAGGTGATCTCGTGATTTTAGTAAGAACTGTTTGCTTCTGAGCAGATACAACACTTACTCTATCTTTCAATGGATCATTGATTCATTCATATGTGTTTCACAAACCTGAGCTCTAAAACCGTTTGTATCTTGAATTGTGTAAGGGCACCTGGAATAAATACAGGAGGACAGATAGCAATGTTGAGTTGTGGGAACTGTTTGTAAACATTTTACAATAGTTTTTGTTCATGTTTTCTTAAGACATCTGCCTCTACTTCCCTTACATAACAGATCATATGATTATGTTGGCATCATAAATAAAAATATTTTTTCACAGGCACACACTAGGCTTAAGTAAGAAAATGGTTTTTTGTGAGTTAAATTTCTGCTCTATCCAATTTCTATTTGTGTCTTTTGTTTTCCCAGAGGCAGGGGTGTCAGAAGTAGGTTTTGTTACACTAGCTTCTCTCTAGAATCATTTAACAAAATTAAGTGTGGAATAAGAAAGTAACTTTTAGTGTGATAATCTCCAAAAAATTGTCTCAATTCTTCGTGTCAGAGCTGGGTAAGATACTGCAGTTATAACATTTGCAGTAGAAAGGGGCAATCGCTAATGCAGCCGTTGCAAAGCCATAGCTAAGATCTCACCTATGATGTTGTGTGCTGCTACTGTTCACCATGGTCTAGGACGACAAATGCTCACGGAGGGCAGTCAAAGAACAACAGCAAGGCTGGACGAGTCTTACTTATGTAGGTCTGTGAAAGAAAACTTGGGTGAGGCAGACTTTTTATTTTTTTTTTGTAGGAGTGGTACATAATAACAAACAGAAAAAGAACTGTTTATCTTGAAGGAGAGCACAAAACCAAATGAGTGGTTCATGTGAATATGTTTGGACTGAGAATTAGAAGGTAGCCTTTAACCCTTAGAGGAATGTATTTCTAGACAACCTCTGAATGCAGGCATTGGAGGCAAAACACCTACTTGATTTTGAGTGGAGAGAGATCAGTATTGCTGAATCACAAGGGAGTGTGTATAGGACCTGATTATCTAGGTCTGTGTGCTCAGCATAACTTCCCCAGGCGAGGCTCTCAGCCCTGACACAAAGTATGTGAGTCTTGAAAGCAGCATGTGAATCCCTTTTACTTTTCCTCAGGGGTGGTAAAGATCAAGAGCAAGAAACACGTTGTTACCCTTTCCGAATCACCCCATACTTGGTCCATGTGTGTACTTCTGTCCATGTGGATGCAGAATCCTGCTGCTTAGCTTTGGCTGAGAAAATTCACTCTGGATATGAAGGCAAGTCAGGAGATTCCAGTGGATGCAGTGTATGCAAGTTTGCTTCCTTTGTTTAGAACTTGTGCTTGCGTAGTGTCACCTGTGTAACTTGCAGCTTGTGTGTGCATGCGTGTGAATCCAGAGCATCTCTGCTGCCTTTGCCAAGCCCCAAAGCATTTCACCTCGCCTCGTTATTTTTGTTTTGGGGAGAAGTCTGTAGCACCTAAAAATCTGTAATGTTTCTATGAATTGGTCAGAAAGCAGTGAACAATTAAAAAGAGCCAATAAATCTCTATAATGAGCAAAAGTAATGCCTAGGTTTTCTGTCTTAGTGCATGTTTTGTTTTTATTAGCTCCTCGAATTCCTATGGATAAAAGAATCTTCACCACCACTCACACCCCTGGATGTGTTTTTCTGGACATAGATGACAGGTGAGAGATTTGAGTCTTTAGACCTGTGAGGTGTGCATGGACAGGTAGGAGAAAATCCCTTGATGATGCAGCTAGAGACCCAAGTAAAGATAGTTGAACTATGCAATTGGCAATAGTTAATTAAACAAAACAGTTTTGGGTTAGTCCACTCATGGAAAACATCTTGCACGCGGTGTAATCTCCTTTCTTGTCTTAACGTGCCTATTGAACAGAACTACAGCTAGTTTTTGTTACCCAGGGCAGTGGAGAGCTGTGATAGCACCCACAGTGGAAAACGTGCATAATGCCTAGCTCTGTGGATCGGAGTGATGACATGGCTGGACTGAGCTTGGTCAAATAAATTTGGCCAGATTGAAGCTGTCTCCTGCAAAGCCATAAGACTGTTTTTACAATACATCTTGCACTATGCCTGTCAGATTTCTTACTCCCATTTTGCTTATGACCTCTTTTTTTTCAAGATCCCTTTTTTTTTTTCCTTTGCATGTAGACAAGCACAAGATTGCCTGCGTGTGTGAATATCTGTTAGATCTGCAGGCACAGAAATGTTTGTCATTGCTATTTATGTGTCTGTATTGCAGTGGAGGATTATTAGATTAGAAAATGTTCTGTAGCCCTAGTTCATTTCATTGTAGATCATGCATGGGCACTTCACTGACAAGCAAAGGGTTAAGGATGTAAGTACTCAAGACTATATTATAACCTGTGATAATGTGTTCGGGTTTCAGAGCAGTGCCTTTGTTGGGTTACTTACCCCAAGATTTAGTTGGAACATCCATACTGATGTATTTGCACCCGGAAGATCGTCCTTTGATGATTACTGTTCACCGGAAAAGTAAGTACAGTTGCTTTTAGAGGAATTTTTATAGGTTTTACAATTCTTTCCTTATCACATTGCTTGACATTGTGACTTATCTGCAGTTTAGACAAAAATTTAGTGCAATCAGTTTGAGATCAAAGCATATTGAATCACAAAGTTTTAAGGACACCAGTCATTAGTGTTTGTGCTTGCACTGCTGCGTCATGATGCAAACTAACCTTGTTTCTTCATTGTGTTTTTTTTTTCAGTACTGAAATTTGCTGGCCAACCACCTTTTGAACATTTACCTATTAGATTCTGTACTCAAAATGGCGATTATGTCATACTGGATACCAGCTGGTCCAGTTTTGTGAATCCTTGGAGCAGGAAAGTAGTGTTCATCATTGGCCGACACAAAGTCCGGACGTAAGTCAGTTGTAGCATTGATCTATTAAAGTCCTTTTCATTGATTACAAGTACTAAACTAGAGACATAATGTTGCTCTTGCAAATGTGACAAATACCTAGTATCGGTCTTCAGCCCATTCCTTCAGAACAACATTAGTCTTGTTTATTAAGTATGAAAATAAGTGAATTACTTTGAATTAAAAGGCAAAGCCAACATTTTTTTTTTTTTAGCATGTTTTTTCGTATGGTTGATGTCCAGATACTACGACAATGGACATGTCTAAATGAAAGTACCAGTTTTAGATGAGTAAAAGCTAAAAAGCAACATAAAAAGTAGGTCACTTTAACAAATAATTACTTAAAATTCATGATTGGCTCATCCAAGAAAACTCAATTAATTGACCTTCTGGCATGTTTTCTTTTGGAACATTTACTTGATACAGAATCTAAATATTTTCCAAAATGGTGTCTTTTAAAAATGCAGTTAGTGTTGAATGTGCAAGTTAATTTTGCAGGTGCTTCTCCTTGGTTCCCAAGAGATTTGAAAATAGGACTTACTGTCGTCTTCTTACCCGGTTTCTCTTATAGGAAATGGCTTTTTGGGATGGCCTTCTGACTTTTCAAAGTGATCTTCTATTCAGGATTTTATGGGGTGTGAATTTGTCTTCTGAGTGAAGGAGACAGAAGGGTAGATGCTTGTCAACCTTATAACTTGTGTCTCTGCTGGTCTGTTGACTTCCGTGGAACTCACCTGCTCTCATAGCAGTGCCCTCACCACCCCAGCAGAGCAGCTGTTGGGACAGATGACATCCCTTTGTGTTGGTTCAGCGAAGCAGTCAAAATAAAATAATGATAATAAAATAAAGAATCTGTTTTAACTGTTTATAGCTATCTTTTCTTCATCAAATTAAAGTGAAAAGTGAAATATTGTTGGCTCTCTCCAGAAGCCCTCTGAATGAAGATGTCTTTTCTGCAAGAAGTAAAGAAACAAGCAGCGTGGAGAAGGAGATAAGAGAACTGCAAGGACAAATTTACAAACTGCTTCTGCAGGTAAAGAAGATGAAAGAATTTCAGAACACTGGATGGCCTTCTGAATGAGAGGCTAAAGAAACTTGAGTCTCCTTAGCAGGCTACTTTGAGGATGGTCTTTTAAAAGGTCTGAGAGGAAAGTTCTAAATGGAGACAGGCCCACCTCATTACAAAAAATAAAAAAATACTTGACAAGTTTTTATGCTGAAAGATAAATCTGCCTCTTGGAACAGTTTGAAGTATGGTAGAGAATTCTTCCTAAGCACATGGTAGAGCCCAGACAAATACAGATTTTTCATTTGATTTTCTGTGTTCACTTGAAGTTCTGTGTTGCAAAGTATGTTGTTTCCTTCAGTTTGTTCTCTAAAAGCATGAATTTTTAATTACTGTTTTTCCCCCTCATACAGCCAGTTCACAGCAATGTTTCCAGTGGTTATGGAAGCCTTGGAAGCAGTGGCTCTTACGAGCACTATATCAGCATTGCTTCTTCAAGTGACTCCAATGGGAATTGTGCAGAGGAAATACAGGAACCAGTAAGTCTATAAATGTGTCACTGCCTGCAGAGTAGTAAAAATGCACTTTTAAAAATGAAAATGTTTACTCTCATGTGCACTTCTCATCATGAATTTTATTGAAGTGGGAAGAACACAGCTATATTCAAGCTAAATTGGTCATTTACAGAATGCTGGCTTTTGGGTTTTGCTCTTAATTTTGCTGACTGCTATAGAAAACAGTGGCTGTCCTAAAACAAGCATTTCAAGTACCTGATTTCCTTGTGAGGCTCCTGGGTAAGTCATCAGCTTACTCCCACTCTCAAGGCCTGTCATCAGTATTAAAACATTCAAATGCTGAGCCTGTTTGAGCTTTATCATAGGTAATTTACTTAAATTAACCATGATAATTGGATTCATTAAATTTACAATGATATTGGGCTTAGGTTGACAGTCCACTCACTTTCAATTTGAAGAATACAAGAACTCAAGTCAACTCCTGAGGCCTCTTTGTACTCGTATTATTCTGACTTCACGTTTTTCATGTATCTCAAGATGACATTGCAACAAGTTTGTGCAGATGTCAACCGAATAAAGAATCTGGGACAGCAGCTATATATTGCATCAAGGAGCAAGCCACAGAATGGAAATGAACAGGCTGTGAGATCAGAAGTGCTAGGAGGTAAGTTAACGTAGTTATGTTCCGTAAGATAACATGAGCTCCTGTAGATCTGTAACCATGAGTTTGGCTAGCTGGTGTGATGCTGAAGAACTCCAGATAACATTTTGGCATGGCTTAAATGTGGGAAGAGGTTTGTTTTGTTTAAAACCCAAACAAGCAAAAAAGCCCTCAAAGTCTCTCCTTAAAGAAATCTCAGCAGTTGCAATAACTTTTTAACTGCTTCTTGAGATATGGAGAAACATATCTGTCTCTAGGTTAATAGACTTTTTAATTTATTTTCTAGTGAAAATGCACATGTGCTTGTAGCAAGTACTGTGGTAGCTTCCCTTAGTTACTTTATGTGGACTCTTCGAAACAACCATAGGTTGGACAATATTGCCTCACTTGCCGCTGAAGTAGGGGTTTAGTTACTGAGTGCTTAATATTATGCTGATGCACATTATTTGCAGTTAGTACCTAGCACAAATATATGGAGAAACCTGGATGCTTCCTCAAATATCATAGAAGTCTGTATTAAAACATTTTCCACTATGATACTCACTATTGAAGTTACCATTAACTGCTGGTGTTGTCGTAGAGGACTGTATTATCCAAGTTGATAAGACTCTGACCAGTGTGTCCATGGTATGCAAAACTGAATTGCTGTTAAATAGCGGGTTGGATTCTGTGATGTATAAATTGAGAGAAGAATAGTATTAATTGCAGCTTTGTTTACAGTTTAAAGGCAGGCACTTTCTATATGTTTGTTTACTAGTTGTTCTGAGTGGATGTTTAAGGCAGTGTGTGGGGTTTTGTTTTATTTCAGGCATAGTTTCCCCTTCTTCCCCTGCCTCAAAACATAAAAATTGAGATGAAAATGCAGAATAACTTAGTAATGAGAGCTGTGCTGTCATAGGCCATATATCCTTGTATTATATATGTGTACCAAAGTGTAAATGCGTATGTGTATGTATATATCTCTATATATGTATATATATCTATCTGTGTGCGTCTTGGTAAGGGTAGTGTTTAGATGCCCTTAAGAGGAATCTTTAACGTTTCCTCTATTCTAGGGAAGAGGCACACTGCTTCCTGTTTTCTTCAGACGTTGAGAAGTGGTAGCACAGAAGAACCAGGCAACACATTTTATGATGATCCAAAGAAGACTCCGCATATTCCTTCTTATCAGCAGATCAATTGTGTCGATAGTATCATCAGGTATGAAGCAATTTTAGTGATATAAGTGTAAGATTATTTGGTGGAAGGTAAATATCCAAGCGTTTTATATTCATCTTAAAGCTGTCTGTGTTTTGAGTTGTGAGATGAATTTGGGATTGTTTGTAAAGTTTTCTCCCTCCCTGACTGAGCATTGGGATGGATTGCCCAATCTGAATTACACAGTAATGAAGAATTTAGGACCTAAGATTCTGTATGCAACTATTTATTGACGTTTATCTACTGCTAATTTCACCATTGGTGTAATAGGAATTTAGGTGAATTTTGATGGGCATAATATGTCAGTGTCTTCTCATTACGCCCTCTGAGAACATCCATATAAAACAGAATGTCAGTATAATTTATACAATGTCAGTATTTTTAACCCAGTGCGTAATCTTTTTATTTTTTTTCCTTTCTTTTTTTTTCCCCTCAAAGAGTGATAGATTTTATTTAAAATACTCCTTGGAAAGCAGACACGTGTCCAGAACTTCCTGCAATGAGATTAAAATACTAGTTAACAACCTCTGGATCTCCAGTTTGGATTATTCAAATGTTTGTATCTCCTAATGGAATAAAAAACATAAAGTAGGGAGAGCTTCCTGTGATATGCTTTCATTTCAGATATCTAGAGAGCTGCAGTATTCCAGCATTGAAAAGGAAATGTAAATCTTCTACAAATACATCATCATCATCTTCGGAAGATGACAAACGAGTCCAGCAAAGTCAGCAGGAAGTCCAGGCATTGGAAGGTAACAACAAGTGTACTGACAATCATAATAGAACCGCAACAACTGATTTAATTTTTGTATGTCAATTGTTATGTGTTCCAAGGCTGATGTCCACTTTCAAATTGCTGTGCTGCTAACGATATTTTAGGTGCGTGGTAAATATTTCCTTACCTTGTCTAAATCTCACAGTTAATCATAAACTACAATGTTAAATCTTTGAACATAGAATGTATCAAAAGAAGTATTGTTTGTTGTTGCTGAATGAACCTTCTGTTGCTCACTCATTTTGTGCCATGTTTAGTATATATTGGCATATGAATGGTTTTTTGTACAGAAGGCTGTCTTATTTAATAGTCTGCATAGTTACTGGTTATTTCTGAACAAGTCAGACTTGATGAATTGGGAACATAGTGCTTGGAATGAAATTCCATGTAGAAACTTTGTCATTTACCAATAGATACTGCTATGCTGTCAGCAGTTAAGTCCCACACTCCAATATCTACTGGTCTGGAAGAGGCCTTGAAAGACCAGAGAACTGCAGGCATGGTGAGAGCTCCTCTGGCAGACCTGGCCCTGTCCAGCAAGGCTCCAAGTGTGGTGTCTGTCACCAGCCAGTGCAGCTACAGCAGCACTATAGTGCACGTCCCACACCCTGAATCAGGTACTGTTCACACTTGCAAAACACTGACTTAACTCACTGATTTTTGAATTTACGCAGTGTTTCCAGACAGAAGTACACTGTGAGAAAGTTTTGTCCATTTAAGATACATTCTTCTGAATGCGAATTCTGAAATACTGAGATACTTCTTGGGACACTGTGAAGAAAACTTGAGCCCTGAGTATTTTAGTAAAACAGTTTTAGCAGACTGCACCATTTCCTTTCCCCTTGAATTTCATCACGTATACCTCAAACACAACAATGTGCTTTTGGTCACTGAGGATTAAAACAAAAATTACTCACAGGCCAATGTTACTCCATTTTAATGCAGAAAGAACTATAAAAACCAGTATTTAGCTGCTATTATACTCAGAAAATATGAAGAAAGAACTGCCTATAACTTCAAAGGGAATTTGTGTTTTCCAGACCATGCAAAATAACTTGCTCAGTTGATGTTAATGTAACTGTATTTGACTATAAAGGGTCTTTTCTCCTGCTGCCTCTGCAGCCTGTATCTGCTTGGTAGCTCAGATGAGATTGTTTTCTGTGTAATTCTCTGGGTGTTGTGGGAGTTGACACCAGAAGGCCAGAGCAAAGAGTGATTTATTTTTTTTCCTCTTTGAAGAAGTGACTACAATGGAGGATACTGCTGTTGGAAGTGAACAAATTGAACTGCCTCCTGTAAATACTCTGAGTCCTGCTGTGTTGCCTGAGGACTTAAAGCCAGTTGGGCTAACAAAAGAGACATTGTCAGCCCACACTCAGAAAGAGGAACAGAACTATGTTGACAAGTTTCGACAGAGGATCTTGCTTTCTCCATTTAGGACTTACTTTCAACAAGGAAGTGGAAGTAACAACAGACATTCCTGTGGCCAAGGTGGGCAGCAGCTTTGAGAAATAAAGACTTGTTAGGTGACTTAAAAAGAGCAAGCTAGCCATGGAGCCTGGTTCTCCGTTGTATGATTTAGTGAGTGTCTTGCTGTGTCTGCAAACAGAACACTTCTTTGAACTGCAGGGTTTGACAGCAGTATTACCCACATAGAAGGTCTGCTCCATCTTGGATCTTACTGTCTTTGACAAAGCAGATAGTTATTGCAATAAACCTTGCAAATCCCCAGGTAGTTTATTGCCACTCCTTGAAAGAATGTAAAAGATCTGGTTGGGATAAGCCAGAGGGATTGATGAGAAAGTTGATAACATGAAGGAAGATTTTGTAGATACATCAGCAAATCCATCACTAATTTATGGAAGAATTATCCAGAGGATGGTCAGCTCTCTGAATAAGCCACACTCAATTTTCTGTGTGTTTTTCTCTTTTTTTTTTTTTTTTTGGGTGTTTTTTTTTTTTTTTTTTTTTTTTTTTGCCGA